>CM054062.1:239086527-239500694 GCA_028641055.1 Alopecurus myosuroides | reverse complement strand
CAGTAGATCGGTTACAATGGGGGATGCTTAAGTCGAGAGTATGATCTCGAGCTCAAGGCTTTGGTGGTCTAGATTAGATTGGACCCCCCTCGGTGGTTCTCCTAGCCTTATATAGGTGGCTAGGTCTCACACCGTGTCCGAGGGGGTTACAAACCCTAGTTTTAGTTCGGGACAAGTTTCCTTTTTGACCCGCAAGTCTTTGCGGGTGGGCTTCGGTTGGGCCTTCTAGAACTGCAAGGGTTCGTCTTCCCTTGGGCTTAGGTCTTGGGCCTAGGACCGGGTGGCTTCACCCGATAGGTCCAAGATTCATCCCCACGTCAATCATTGTTTTCTCCCTAATGGCAACAACACATCCTCCATCCGTCACGTTTCTTTCACTCGAGCACAGATGAAAAGAAGGCATGAACCCACTATCGAGCATAAATACTCCCTCGTGGAGTCACTAGCATCTACTTGGCCAGAGCATATACTAACGACGGAGAGCATGCAAGATCATAAATAACATACACATGAAGATAACATGATAGATTGATAATCAAAAGACATATCATTCAATAATCATCGGATCCCAGCAAACATAACATGTAGCATTACAATAAGATGATCTCGATCATGTGAGGCAGATCACGGGATCTAAACATGAGGCATAAAGTGGAGAGTACAACCAACTAGCTACTTCTATGGACCCGTAGTCCAATGATGAACTACTCACACATCACTCCGGAGGCGGGCATGATGGTGTAGACCCCTCCGGTGATGAATTCCCCTCCCGACAGGGTGCCGGGGAGAGCTCCAGAACCTTCCCGATCTTGGGTTGACGATGACGGCGGCCTCGGGTGTTTCTCGGAAAAAAGTGGTATATTTTTAGGGTTGAGGTATCGGGGGGGGGGGGTAAATAGGCGAAAGGGCGATGGCGGTGGACGCCCGAGGGGCCCACACCACCCCCAGGCGCGGCCGGGGGGCACTCCACCCTATGGTGTGGCCCCCTCCAGGCCTCTTCCGGACTCCGTGGAACCTTTGGGAATTCTAAGACTTCCGGGCTTCGAATTTTCCAATTCCGAGAATATTTCAAGAACAATTGTTCTGAAACTAAAAACAGTAGAAAACAGGGAGCTGACTCTGTGGAGTCTTGTCAATAGGTTAGTCCCGGGATATCGATTAAAATGATATAAAGTGTAAGGAAAACATGTAGCATAAGACATGAAAACAACATGGAACATCATAAATTATGGATACATTGATGACGTATCAGGAAGAAGACCTCATGCGCCCCCCTACCTGGCGCGCCAGATATCTCGTGTCGAAAAGCACACACCAGGAGTGACCAGCGTCTAGCTCCCAGATTTGTTCGACAGTGGGGTACGGGATGGAACTGCCTCTCTCCTCGGTGATGAATGACAATGGTACGAATCACGCGGACACAAACTTTTTACCCAAGTTCAGGCTATCGTGAGATGGATCCCTACGTCCTGCATGTCTGGTCTGGAGTTATGGGATGGTGAAAGTGGTTACAAGGTGGACGGAGGTTCTCGATCGACCTGGGACGATGTGTCTCCCGGGGCGACCCCCTGCTCTAGATGTGGCCCCTCCTTTTTGTTGTTCTCCGTCCGCCTCTCTTTTTCTAGGTGACTAGGGCCGACCGCCCTTCTCTTTGGACGATGCCTCCTTTTATACTCAAGGGGAACCACACGTGTCCGGTTGCATGCTCTCCGGGTGTATGGACAGACGCCAACTGTAGGAGACGGGTGACAGTAACATTCTGTCACGGGACGCCAACCCCCTTGGGCTCTCCTGCCTTCTTCCCACGCAGTCGCGTTTCTTTGGTGTCTCCCCGCCCGATTCCCACGTGGGAATATGTGGGCTCCAATGACAGCGTCCCGGGAAGATTCCTGTTGGATACCCCCTTCCCCGGGATACCGCCTCTCTTCAGCCGGTCCCGCTTGGCCCGTTTGTCGCTCTCCCTGCTGGGTGGGCTCGCTCATTCCTCAACCTCCGACACCCCCGTGTGGGTGGTATCGACAACTTTGTAAGAAAACTACAACTAACTACAACTTAGCCTACTAATGGAGAGGGCTGTTGTATTCCCACTTCGAGTTCCTGTGCTACTAATTTTGGTGGTGTTGCATTATAACTGGCCATCTGTCAGGCCAGGACGAAAAGGTTGGTGCTGAATATCTAGGCTTAAACCCCACCTAACTACCATTGTGTCTAATAAATCGGGCCCGAGCCTGGTCCAAGTCCAAAAAGCTCGACACGGCCTGGTCAGCCCCGCCTGATCATGACTAAAAACATACTTTTTGGAAGCCCAAGCCGACGCAACCCTGTCCATTGGGCTCGATATTCAAGCCCGAACCCAACTCGATGGCACGAGGAAGGATGGAATGATCAAATGGAACACTCCATTTACAAGGGTTCACTAGACGTTTCTCCTACAAATAGAAAACACATGCGGCTTAACAAAGTAAATGGATATTATAAGCCACCCGAGGCTCTAGATAGCCTTCATGGAACCATCCACTAACCCATTCATGCCATGTGAGGGGATTGGCCCCTCAGATGACCGATCAAACTCATTGCAGCCTAAAATGAGTTTTTCATAGATTCAGGCGCTCATGCACACTTGGCTAATAAGAGCCATTTTTCATTTGAATTGTTTTGGATGCGCCAAGATGGGTTCTATGATATGGTTCGTACAGAATGGTTGTCGATTAATCATGGAGACTCTCTCATTCAGCGGTGGCAAAATAAAATTCGCCACCTTAGATAATTCTTGCGAGGTTGGCTAAGAATATGAGTGGAGAATATAAGAAAAAAGGAGAAGCTAATGTTGCTTATCAATGAGCTTGACATTAAAGCTGAATCAATTGCTCTATAGGAGGCCGAACGAGCTGCTAAAAAAGAGGCTGATGAGTTCCTAGCTAAACTAAAGCGTGATGAGGATTCAAAGTGGCTTCCGTGCGCTAAGGTTAAGCATATCCGAGAAGGGGGAGATAATACAAAATATTTCCATTTAATCGCTAATGGAAAGCATAGGAAAAAAATAATTTTTAGATGGAACATAATGAGGGAACTACTGTAGGAGAAAGTAATCTTAGGATTTTTTTTATCTCCGAGTTCCATAAGAAATTATTTGGTGCACCGTTACCAAACCATTTCTCTACGGTGGAGAATTATCGAGGATATGCATCAAATATCTGAAACAGAGAATGAGATATTGACTTCCGACTTTACAAAGAAGGAAGTTAAATATGTGATCTTCCAAATGGAACATAATAAAGCCCCGAGGCCAGACGGGCTTCCGGTGGAGTTTTATAAGAAGTTTTTGGAGGTTTTAAAAGGGGACTTGATGGCATTGTTCGCACAATTGCAATCATGTGATTTAGCCTTATTAAGGTTGAACTTCGGGGTCATTACTCTACTTCCAAAAAAGGAAGATGCTAGTAGAATTGAGCAATACAGACTAATTTGTCTTCTTAATGTGAGTTTTAAGATATTCACTAAGGTCGGTACGGACCGTGTTTAGGGCGTTGCTAATAAGGTAGTAAGACCAACACAATCAGCTTTTATGCCAGACCGAAATATCCTAAGGGGGTAGTGGTCTTGCATGAAATAATTCATGAACTTAAACGGAAGAACATGGACGACGTGTTGTTTAAGATTGACTTCGAGAAAGCTTGCGATGAGGTTAACTGGGCTTTTCCTTCAACCAACCTTACGCATGAAAGGTTCCTGTAAGTGGCGTGAATGGATTGCTAGGTTTGTACAAGGGGGCAGTGTGTGTATCAAAGTGAATGATGATATTGTTCATTACTTCCCAACTCTAAAAGGATTAAGACATGGCGATCCTATGTCACCCATTCTATTCAACCTTGTTGCGGATATATTGGCAATTTTGATTGCTAGAGCCAAAGAGAATGGACAAGTGGGGGGTTTAGTCCCACATCTAGTCGAAGGAGGTGTATCTATTCTTCAATATGCGGATGCCGCCGTTTTATTTCTTGAACACGACTGTCGGGGGGTTACCCCCGAGTAGGGTAAAGGCAAGTGCCAAGGACAAGATCAGAAAAGGATGTTTGGCCGAGTAGTCGGCTACCCGGTATTTGCTACCCGGTCGACTGCTACTCGGTCCTACACATAGATGGCCAGAAGGACGAATCAAGGAAGTTACGTTCCTCCGAGTATAAGAGTTGGCCCTAGTAGAAATGGCGGGATCCTACTCGGGCCAGAAGTCAAAGGAGCCGTTCTGACACAGAATCTCGCGTATCCCGGGTCCGTACTTTGGCACTGTTCACGGCACTGTTCATCTGAGGACGGCGTGCCTGACAGCGACAGTGTGGCAGCAGGGCGTCGCAGGATAGGGGGGACCTACTCTGTGTTCGTGGCAGTGATAACAGATCGGTCATTTGGTTTTGCCCAACGACTTTCCGCACCGGACAAACTTAGAAGCCAAAGCTGTCAGCGGGAGCTCGGAAGAAGGACAGTGTGCACACTATGTCGACATCTGTTTGTATTTGGCTGTATCCGGCTGGGCACCGAGTATATAAGGTGCCCTGCCCCCTCCTGCGCGAGGGACCCCAGAACCGGTTCACATTCTTGACCTAGTTCTTCACGTAGAGAGAAGAGTGGCTACTCGGTAGCAAGAACATTTGTACTGTGGCTACTTGGTGAGACACTAATATACAGAGAGAAAGGCAGGAGTAGGGGTTTTACCTCCTCACGAGGGCCCTGAACCTGGGTAGATCGTGTTGTTTGCGGTGCTTGTTCCATACTTCACGCGGCAACTCGTCGCGTGATCCCTCCCCGAGCGCCTCCAGCGTCCATCGTCCCCACAACTTTAGCCATCCTATGGCATCTGCCGTGACACCACCACGACAGTTGGCGCCCACCGTGGGGCAACCAGCGGCGCTGGCTGGAGTTTCCGTTCGGACGGGATCGATTTCTGCTACCGGAGAGCGCGTGGTTTGTGGCCTTGTCCACAGATTCGGCTTCTTCGACTTCGTCACCGACAACGCCGGCGATTTCGGCGGCAGGGCCATGCCGGAGGGCGGCTCGGTGCTCTCTTTCAGCGCGCACCTCGTCTACGTCGCCACCGTCATCGACCGCGAGTACCCCGAGCTGGTGCACATCGCGGAGGATCCCCCCGCTGTCATCGCTGCACGCGGGAGGCCTATGGGCCGCTCTGTGGACGTCGCGGAGGTGATGGTGGCTGGCCTAGCTGCGGACGCCGGAAAGGGCGCGGCTGCCGCCGCGGTCGTCGTCGAGGATCTCGCTGGCCCGAGTGCTGGCAGGAAGACGCACAAGCCCTACAAGAAGGAGTGCAACCTTCCCCTTTCCACTACTCCGACAATCCCTGCGTCTGCTGCGCGGACGGGTATGCCGCCTCCCACTGATCTCGAGCTCCTGACGATGAAGGCGCAGCTCGACCGGCAGCGCCAGGAGCTGCTCGCTGAGCAGGCGGAGTTGGAGAAGATTAGGCTAGAGCTTAGCCTAGATCAGATTGAGTACAACAAGGCTCACGGTTTTACACCGCTTGTTAGGAGAGCTAGCAAAGTAGGTGCTACGCGTCGCAACCTAGGCGCCGAGATGGCAACGGTTGTAGAGGCTCCCAGCCAGTCCGCCACCGCAAACACCTCCACTAGACCCAGATACAGCACACCCGCCAAAACACTTAGAGCTGCTGAGGCCGTAGCTGCCGAGTTGCCGCATCTAGCTGGCGACGCGCGCGTCAGGCAGCAGGAGAGGCTAAACGAGCTGGTGCTAGAGGCAGCTAGGCAGAACGAGGAGTTCCGGAAAGCCAACCCGGGTGCTGGAGCTTCTCAGGTGGTGCACTCGCACGTGGCTAGATCTAATGATCAGGCTTCATCACCGCATCCTAGCCGTGAGAGAAGCCGGAGTGGGCATTCCGGTAAGGGTAGGCAGATGCAGGTGTACGACCCGGCTGTCGCCGCGAAACAGCTCGCTGTGCCGCAACAGTCCGGTCAGAAACACAACACTGCAGGAGCAGGCTTTCAAGCCCATAAAGCTCAAAGCCAGGCCCGAGATGGAGAGCGCCCAGGCCCTTCTCAGCATCCAGTTGCTCAGCCTACTCGGTAGAGGCAGCAGCCGCGCGCGGTGGCGCCAGCCGCCAACCCGGCGGAGCAGCCTGCAGCTGTGCAGGTGGACAGATATGATGATGGCTACTTGGCCATGGGATTGGCTGGCTATGACATCCTGGATCGTGTGGGCGAGCGCGTGCTGGCGCCTGGAGATGCAAGGCATCAGTTGGACCGGATCAGTCTATCTGCACGGCTCGAGAACACGGGGCCTCCTGGCCCTGAGTGCTTTGGCCCGCGCATCATGAACGAGCCTTCCGTGAAGAACTTCCAGCTCGCAAGGGGCACCAAGAGCTACAATGGTAGCACCAAGCCGGAGGATTGGCTCAATGACTATGTCACCGCGGTTCATATCGCGAACGGCAACCGGAGATGGGCAGTGCGGTACGTTCCGCAGATGCTAGAGGGTCCAGCTCGCACTTGGCTCAACAACTTGCCCAAGAACAGCATCAATTGCTGGCTGGACTTCTCGGAAGCCTTCATCAGCAACTTCACCAGCACTTACAAGAGGCCGAATAGGCCACAGCAACTATCCGCTTGCAGGCAGCGGGAAGACGAGACGGACCGCGAGTACCTTACTCGGTGGATCACATTGCGGAACACCTGTGAGGGTGTGAATGAAGCCCAGGCTATCACTTGGTTTGCGCAGGGTTGCACACATGGCAGTATGCTGTGGCAAAGGTTGCAGAGGGAGATGCCAAACACTCTGGCGGAGACCATCAAGATCGCGGATCAGTACGCACTCGGTGATCCTACCCAGCCCCTGATGGATTCCTCTGAGCCGAGAAGAAACTTCAACAGCAATAAGCGCAACGAGTTCCGCAACAAGCGCAGGGGTGACCGAATAGATACTCGGTACGACCCTGAGGAAGTGAATGAAGTGGCTGTTGGAGCTGGGGGCAGCCAAAGGCAAAAACCTGCTGGAGCCTACGGGCAGAACCAGAACCAGGGCCAAGGCAACAAGAAACCATACCGCGCTCCTCAGTCGGGTAGCGGCAACTCGGAACCGACGAGGAAGTTCGTCTTCGACGATATGAGGGATGGCCCATGCAGTTTCCATACTCAGCACCCTTCGAGGCCTGCTAACCACACTACCCGGCAATGCGAATGGTGGGATCTGATCAGGAATGAAGGCTTGCCTCCTCCTCCTCCTCTGCCAGCTGCGAATGCCAATGTGCAGCCTGCTCGCGCACCCGCAGCTCGGCCTCCAGTGTTTCCGAGAAGAGAAAACGTGAACCAAGTGGCTTTAGGAGCCAACCGTCACTTCAACAATGAGGGCTACCGCAACAACAACAACAACCACAACCGCAACAACAACAGAGGAAACAACAACTACCAGGGCAACAACAACGGCAACAATGAGGGTGGAGACTGCAACCAGTACCAAGAACGCCACGAGAGCTACATGATCTTCACTTCTGAGCCTGTCGACAAGCAATCACAGCACAGGCGTGCCATGGAGGTCAATGCCATGATCCCTGCTGTTCCTCACTATATGCATTGGTGCAACCAAGAGATCACGTGGTCCCGAGCAGATCATCCCAAGGTGATGCCCAACCCGGGAAGCTACGCCTTGGTGCTGGATCCAACCTTCCTGGGTCCTGAGAAGAATGTGAGGTTCAGCAAGGTGCTGATCGACAACGGCAGCAGCATCAACATTGTGTACAGAGACACACTCGAGAAGCTTGGGCTGGCCGAGAACATGCTGCTACCTAGCAAGACCACTTTCCATGGCATTGTGCCGGGAGTCTCGTGCAACCCGATTGGCCGAGTGTGGATAGATGTGCTATTCGGCACCAGGGAGAACTGTCACACAGAGAGCCTGCAGTTCGAGGTGGTTGATCACCAGAGCCCCTACCATGCCCTACTCGGCAGGCCTGCTCTAAGCAAGTTCATGGCCTCTACCCACACTGCATATCTGAAGATGAAGATCCCTGGTCCCAATGGCGTGATTACCATCTCTGGTGATTACAAGAAGTCCATGGAGTGTGCCTCTGCTGGTTCTCAGTTGGCGGAGTCCATGGTGATTGCTGCCGAGAAGAGAAAGATGTACGAGGTGGTGGCTATGGCGCAATCCGCGCAAGCTGGTGCGCAGGGCGTGCCGAGTACCCAGCACGGGACCGCGTTCCAGGCATCTCAAGAGACAAAGAAGGTCCAGGTCGACCCTGAGTTCCCCGACCGCGTAGCCATCATTGGCTCCGGGTTGGCGGAGAAATAGGAAAGCGAGCTCATCCACTTCCTTCCTGAGAATCGGGACGTGTTCGCCTGGTCCAATGAAGATTTACCAGGAGTCCCGAGGGAGTTGGTTGAGCACTCGTTACATGTGTGTCCTGACGCCAAACCAGTGAAGCAGGCTATGCGCCGTTTCGGAGATGAGAGAAGGAAGGCCATTGGTGACCAGATCACCAAGCTGCTGATAAGCAATTTCATCATGGAGGTGCTGCATCCGGATTGGCTAGCCAACCCAGTCATGGTCGAGAAGAAGAAGGAGGACCCCAAGGCTGCTACTGCATGGCGCATGTGTGTCGACTACACCGACTTGAACAAAGCATGCCCCAAGGATCCTTTTCCGCTACCTCGCATCGATCAGGTGATCGATTCCACTGCTGGTTGTGAACTGCTGTCTTTCATAGATGCCTACTCTGGTTTTCACCAGATAGCTCTCAATCCTGCTGATCAAATAAAGATTGCCTTCATTACCCCGTACGGGGCTTATTGCTATCGTGTCATGTGTATCAGGTTGCGAAATGCGGGTTCTACTTATCAGCGGTGCATGCAAAAATGCTTGCACAACCAGCTCGGCAAGAATGTGCAGGTGTACGTAGATGACATTGTCATCAAAACGAATAAAACACAAACTCTGCTTGCCGATCTTGAGGAAACCTTCGCCAACTTGCGCAAGTATAAAATGAAGCTGAACCCGAGTAAATGCACCTTTGGCGTCCCGGCTGGCAAGCTACTCGGCTTCCTGGTGTCTAGTCGGGGCATTGAAGCCAATCCTTCAAAGATAAAAGCTATTGAGAGCATGTCTTTGCCGAGATCCCTGAAGGATGTGCAAAAATTCACTGGTTGCTTGGCATCTCTGAGCCGTTTCCTGGGCCGAATGGGCGAGAAGGCCCTACCTCTGTACCAGCTGATGAAGAAAAGTGACAAGTTCATCTGGACTCCGCAAGCAGATTGGCATTCAATGAGCTGAAGGCAATGCTGGGCAGCGCTCCCATCCTGGCTAGTCCGCTACCCAAGGAGCCAATGCTGCTGTACATCGCTGCTACCAACCGAGTGGTCAGTGTGGTGATTGTGGTGGAACGAGAAGAAGAAGGCAAAAGTGTGCAGCGCCCAGTATACTACCTGAGTGAAGTGTTGTCCAGCTCCAAGCAGAACTACCCGCATTACCAGAAGATGACCTACGGCGTATATCTGGGCGCCAAGAAGCTGAAGCATTATTTCCAAGAGCATCCTATCACTGTTGTGAGCTCTGCTCCCATCTCGGATATCATGGGCAACAAGGAGGCGAGTGGCAGAGTAGCCAAGTGGGCGATCGAGCTGGCCGCATATGCTCCTGCGTATGCGAGAAGAGAAGCCATCAAGTCTCAAATCCTGGAAGAATTTCTGGTGGACTGGGCTGAGGTGCAGTATGAACCTCCTGCTCCAGTTTCCAATTACTGGAAGATGCACTTTGATGGCTCGAAGGTGAAGGAAGGCCTTGGTGCTGGCGTGGTGCTTACATCACCCAAGCGAGATCAACTCAAGTACGTGCTGCAGATCCATTTCAAGGCGTCCAACAATGTTGCAGAGTACGAGGCCGTAGTGCACGGCTTGCGAGTAGCCAAGGAGGTTGGCGTGCAGCGCATTATATGCTATGGCGATTCAGATCTGGTGGTGCAGCAAGTCTCTGACACTTGGGATGCTCTGGATGCTAACATGGCATCATACCACTTCCTGGTACAGTCTATGACTGGATTCTTCGAAGGCTGCGAGTTCCAGCATATTCATCGGGCAGAGAATGAAGCAGCAGACGAGCTGTCCAAGTTGAGGTCTTCTCGGCAGTCCATCCCGGCGGGGATTGCCTTGGAGCTTTTGAGGAAGCCATCCATCAAGCCATCTCCCAACTCGGAATCCATATTTGTTCCTTCTCTGCCAAGTGAAGAATCCGTTCCCATGGAGATTGACTGGGAGAATGCAACAGAGTACCCGGGGACTGACACTCCCTACTCGGGGACTGCCACTCCATACTCGGGGACTACCACTCCTTACTCGTGGACTGCCACTCCTTACTCGGGGACTGCCACTCCTTACTCGGGGACTGCTGTCCTTAGCCCGGGGACTGTCGCATTCATTGAGGAGGTTCTTGCCAATCGTTCAGGGCTTCAGAGAAGTGCTCCCAACCCTAAAGAGCAGCCAGAGGTGCCTATCCGGCTATCCCGATGGAAGTGGACGAACCAGTGTTTTCTACACGGGAGACGCCGAGTTGGGCCATGCCCATATTGTCCTTTCTAAAGGACGGCACTCTGCCAGAAGATGAGGTGATCGCAAGGCAGATTCAGAGAAGATCCAAGGGCTACACCATATTCAGAGATGTGCTGCACAAGAGAAGTGCCACCGGCGTGCTGCAACGCTGTGTGGACCCAGAAGAAGGAGGAGAAATTCTGTTGGAGATACACCAAGGAGAATGCGGGCACCACGCCTCTTCTCGGGCATTGGTCAGGAAGGCTTTTCGGCATGGCTTCTACTCGCTCACAGCTCTGCAACAAGCTGAAGACATCATGAGGAAGTGCAACGACTGCCAGATGTTCGCGAGTAAGATCCACATGCCTGCTTCCGAGCTGAAAACCATTCCCATTACTTGGCCATTTGCCGTTTGGTGCTTGGATATGGTCGGTCCCTTCAAGCCGGCTAGAGGCAACATGACACATATCTTAGTCATGGTGGACAAGTTCACCAAGTGGATTGAAGTGAAGCCTATTCGGAAGTGCGATGGAGCTACGGCTGTGAAATTCTTAAAGGATGTGATCCTAAGATACGGCTATCCGCACAACATCATCACGGATAACGGTACAAATTTTGCTGAAGGAGCAGTGGTGCGGTTCTGCAGAGATAAGCACATCTGACTAGATGTCGCATCCGTTGCGCATCCCGCCTCCAATGGGCAAGTGGAAAGAGCAAACGGCATGGTGCTGGCAGGCATAAAGCCAAGGCTGATTGAGCCGTTGCTGAAAACACCTGGGTGTTGGCTAGACGAGTTGCCAGTGGTGTTGTGGAGTCTAAGGACTACCCCTAACCGGTCAACCGGCTACACGCCATTCTTCTTGGTATACGGGGATGAGGCCGTGTTGCCAATAGACGTAGAGCATGACTCCCCCCGAGTAACCCTCTACACTGAGGTGGAGGCGAGAGAAGCTCGAGAAGATGACGTTGACCTGCTCGAAGAAGCAAGAGAGCTTACTCTGTCACGTTCAGCTATCTACCAGCAAAACCTGCGGCGTTATCATAGCCGAAAGGTGAACCCAAGGGTTTTCCGAGAAGGAGACATGGTTCTTAGGCTTGTGCAACGCACAGCCGGGATGCACAAGTTGTCTCCTCCATGGGAAGGGCCTTTCATTGTGAGCAAAGCGCTGCACAATGATGCCTATTATCTCGTGGACGTGCGTCCATCACAGGAGAACAGGGCAGATAAAGCTGGAGAGGAATCTAAGCGCCCCTGGAATGTAGCCCTACTTCGTCGCTTTCATTCGTGAGCAAAGATGTGTATGTACTCTCTTATCCGAGTTAAAATTCTACTCTGCAATCTGAAATTGAGCTCGGGGACTCGTCCAAAACTGCTCTGTGTGTTCCTACCCGGCTTCGCTTTTGTCCACTCGGTTGCTCTGCTTAAAATTTCATGAGTACATTTAGTATTGTGTTTAAACCTACATGCCAACTCTTCGACTCTGCTGCTGTCCGAAACCCGGCTTCATGGCAAGCAAGAGAACAAGCAAAAGGTCAATGAGCACAAGAAAAATTACTAAGGAAAGAAAAAGTGCAGGAACCGAGTAGGAACTCTTTTACTATTGTTTTTTGTTAACTCCTTTTCGGCTAAGTGGTGGGCTGAGTTACTATGAGTGTTTCTAAGTGGCTAAGTATTTGCAACTCCAACTTTGAATTCTTGTGACTCGAATACCAAAAAAGCAACAAGTTGCGGGTAAGAGCTAAGATAAAAAGGAAGAGCGAATAAGAAATGCAACTCGGGGACTTGCATGATAACGCAACCCGGCATCGAGCCAAGGCTGCTCAAATTGACTAAGTTAAAAATATCGAACGTGAATAAAACTGAGTAGCAAGCGACAAACATAATTGTTTCGATACATCTGCACCCGAAATACCGGGGATCTGATAAAAGTTTTAAGGACAAAGTTGCAGGAAGTGATCAGGTGGAGGTAGCAGCATCCTCGATGTTGGCCTTGGCGACATCAGCTTCGGTGTTGGTCCTGGCAGCATCAGACTCGGAGGTGGCCTTGGCAGTGTCAGCTTCCGAGTTGGTGGCGTCAGTCTTCGCCGCATCAGCTTCTGGGGTGGTGGCAGCCTGATCAGAGGTGGCCGTGGCCACCGAGATGAGGTCCGTCGCCGAGGTGGAGGCAGCAGTTTGGGTGCGGAGTAGCGCCGTGTCGTCGAGGGCAGCACCTGATGAGGTGCCAAATTCGAGCGCCGCGGTGTCGATAGTCATCTTCTCGCTCTCGGCCTCATCTTCGCTATCCGCGACGACCGCGGCCTTCCCCTTCCCGCTCTTGTTGTTAGCACTTTCGAAGCAGCTCAGGCCTTCGGACTCGGTGGCCTCCTCGTCGTCATCCTCATCCTCGTCGTCGCCCTCGCCCTCCACATCCGTGTCGGGCTCGGTGACGCCTTCGATGTAGCCCGCGGTATCCACGTAGGATGCGATCTCGTACGCAACCAACTGGCGGCGAGCCACGCAGTCGGTATCCTTCTCCCACCTCAAATCCTGGCGCATCTCGAGGATGAGGTTGAGATCCAGATTGTCGTACCAGCTGCAGACGAAGAGGAGCAGCATATCAGCGCCTGCCCGAGCTCCGGATGCTCGCCACTTCTTCAGCTCGGCCTTAACGCCATTCAGCTTCTCGGAAAGTCCACGGATGGTTGCTGGCGCAGAGTCTCGAGGCCAGAACAAGTCATGGAGCTTGAAGGCAGTGCGCACCAGATCGGTGCCCACGCCCCTCAGACGCTTGAGCTGCCCCTGCATGTTTGTGAAGCAGTCTTCAATTGAAGCTTTAGTATCCATGGGCTGCCCCTTCTCGGTGCGAGCTTCTTTGGCCTTTGAAAGAGCAGGTTTACAGGCCGAGCAAAGGTCGGGGAAGATTTCTGAAAAAGCTATCAAAAAGATTAGAAACGGAGACAGAGAAGAGAAGCGAATCAGGCAGCAGAGAAGCAAAAGGAACAGCGAAGCGCAGGGAAGCGGGTACTTACTGTTCAGCTCGCAAAGTAGCGACTGCAGCGTCTTCTCCCATGACTCCTCGTCAGGAACATGCCTTTCTTCCACCCTCCGGAACTGGGCCAGCTGGAGCATGAGATCCGAGTTGCTCTTCCTCAGCGTATCGCACTCCAGCTCGAGAGCCCGTTTCTCGGCCTTGGCAGCTGCTTCGAACTTCTTCTTCTCGGCTGCTATCTTGTTCTTCTCGGCAGCTATGTCAACGGCTTTTTGAAGAGCGGTTCGCAGCTGGAGTTGGAGAGGTTCCAACTCGGTGGTATATTCTTTCTTCAGCTCCACAGCCTGGCTCGCCAACTGCTGCTGCACCTCGCCGGGTTTGAGGCAGTCGAGATGCTCCTCGACAAATTTCTTGTGGTCTTCTGTGAAGAGCAAAACACGGTCAGCAGTGTAGCAAAGATGGGAGGAAGGAAAACAAGCCGAGAAAAACACCAACTCACCTTCCAGCCTTTTAATCGTAGTCTGACCGCTCTCAATAAAAGCTGGCAGTTCGCATGCTCTTCTGCCAAGGTCTTAAACTTGCCTACAGGAAGGAATCGATTAGAGCAGAAAGCAAAAGCGGGCGTAAACACAAAACGCAGGAACCGCGTAGCTAAAAGCTTACTTTCGATCTCGGAGATCTGGAGGGTGCGATCCATGACCTCCATTTCCGTCGCTTCATCAGTCTTGCGCTCCATTTCGAGGGCCTCAAGGCGCCTTCTAGCGATGCTGTGGTTCCAGAGCAATCGCCGGAACAAGTTTGTTCTCTTCAAGAGGCTATTCTGAGAAGCGGAAAGAAAACGAATCAGACACAAATCGTGAAGATTCAACCCGAGAAGACGGCAACTCGGTTGAGTATCCGTCTACTCGGCCAGAATCTCGGGGACTGGGTGATGGATAAGAAGAAGGAGAAGAGTAGAAGAGAAGAAAAATGCAACTCGAATTGGGTGAGCGAAACTTACTGCATAAGCTTGTTCGATGTCCTCTGCGGCCTTGCGGTGGACGAACAGCTTGGCGGCAAGCGTGCTGGTCTTGGACGAGATGGTCATGGGTTTGTAGCCCATGTCCGCCTTGTTCCAGTCAATGCGCATATGATCCAGATCGCCCAAAGCCAAGCCGTGCCAGGTTTTGTTGCCAAGGATGTCGCTGTTCCATTCGGCGTCGATGAAGCCTACCCGGTCAATCATCTCCTCGAGCCCCCTGGACGTCACCTCGGCCTCCTGGACCTCGCGCGAGTAAATTGAGAGGGATCTGTCCTTGTTCCTGGCTGGCGGCTTGGAGTCCACAGCCGTGGCCTGTTTGCCTTTCATGATAGCAAGTTTCTTCTCGGCCGCGGTTAGCGGGATGCTGTGATGTTTGCTCATCTTCACCAAGTAAGGCGGGTAGGAAGGCGGGTCTGGCAAACTTGATCCAGCGGTAGCGTCAGCGGCCGCGCCGGAATCACCAAAGATGAGCTGCCCGGCCTTGGCAACAGGTTTTACAGTTGGTTGGGGCGGCGGCATCGTGGCAGAGTCTTGCGCAGCGCCACGAGGAGGATTCCTGCGGACGTTGGCGTCAGGCTGGCCAGTTTGCTGCTCAGAGGCCTGCTTCTCGGAAGCCTTCTTCTCAACGGTTTTCTTGTCGATGGCCTTCTTCTCGGCAGCCTCCTTCTTGGCTGGAGGGCTCGCTGTAATCTTGGCCTTCTTCTCGGCAGCCTCCTTCTTGGTTGGAGGGCTCGCTGCAATCTTGGTCTTCTTCACCGGCGGGGAGCTCGGTGCGGTGGATGAGGTGCCCTGCTGGGTAGGCGGCACCAAGGGCTCGGTACCCGGCGCAGCATCCGGCTGCGCGTGGCTCTGCATGTCCTGCTCCATCTCGTTAACTATCTCAGCCCGCTGCTCGGCAGCGGGACCTTGCTGTGTTTCTTCTGGTCTCTCTACCCGCGGCTGGGCCGCGGGGTCAGTTGGGTCAGCAGCCCCTATTGCTGGCTGCTCTTGGTTCTCCTCCTGCCGCTCAAGGGCGGCCTGGTCGTGCTGCTCGGGGTTTTGTTCTGAGTTCTCCCCGGCTGTGGCAGCTGGAGGAGAAAATGGTCTCTCGTTGCGAGCAGCATCCTGCGCTTCTTGTTCTGCGCGGGCCTGCTGCTCCTGCTCGGCGTCATGGGCATCGGTGTACATGTACTGGAACTCGTCCTCATCTTCTCCTTTCACAGGAGAGGGCGCACGCGCCCTGTCCCGTGCCGCAATCTCATCCTCGTCAGAAAGCTCGATGAGCGCATCTACATCGATGGCGGATCTCTTCTTGGACTTGGACTTGATGGGTGCGGCAGCAGCGTTAGCATCCAAGGGGGCGCTGAAGAGAAGAGAAAATTCAGAAAAGGAAGAAAGGCAGAAGGAACCAAAAAGCAGCAGCAGTAATGCGCAACTCGGGAGAAAGTTACTTACCCTGCACGGGAAGGCGATAGCCGTCTCCCCTGTCTAACCTTCTTCACGGCCTGCTTGGGTTTCTTGCTGGGGGGCTCCTGAGCACCACTACCTGCCCTCTTGCGAGTGGCGGGAGCAGCGACTGCAAGCGGATCGACGGTAAGGGCGTCCTTGTCCTCACCCTCGTCCTCGCCCTCCTCTTCAGCACCAGCATCAGCATCAGCATCGTCTATAAAGTTGAGAAGAAGAAAACAGTTAGGAAACAGGAGGAAATTGGGTTGCGCTACTCGCGACCGAAAGAGGTGAACTTAATCACCTTCGTCGTCGTCTTCGGACCAGTCCCGAATGGACGTATCGACGTGGTGCTTACCCGGCTGGACGGCATGAGGGATGCAGAGGCTATCCGCGGTGTCGAAGGAGACCTCGTCGTCCTCCTTTCGGTCCTCTTCCCAGTTAGCCTCGAAGCGCTCCTCGCTCTCGGCGATCTGACGAGCGAGAACCTGGAAATATGGGCAAGTGTCACAGATTAGCCGAGTAGCATCAAGGTGTGCTACTCGGCAGGGCGTGCAAACACAAAGCACACAAAGCCTAAGGAATACTGCTGAGTGTGCTACTCGGCAGGGCGTGCAAACACAAAGCACACAAAGCCTAAGGAATATTGCTAAGTGTGCTACTCGGCAGGGCGTGCAAACACAAAGCACACAAAGCCTAAGGAAAATTGCTAAATGTCCTACTCGGCACAGAGTGAGGATACTAGGCATGTTGAACTAAGAGCGCTATTTACTCGGGAACAATACACAGGAAACGAGAAGAGAGATACTAACCCGCTTGTTGGGCTTCGTGCGGCTGTACGGCATGAAGCCGTACTGCCAGTGGTCGTGGAGGCCGGTGCTCATGATGGAGCGCGCCCAGACGGCCACGTCCGCGTTGCTGAGCTCGAACGTGGTCGTCCGAGTGCAATCTCGGTGGCCGCCCATGTAGCACATGAGATGTGCGCGACGCTGCAGCGGGAGCACCCGCCTGGAGATCCAGCAGGCGATGGGGTCGTCACTCTTGAGCCCCTCCTCGATCAGCTCGGCAAGGCGCTCGTCCATCTTCTTGATGTCGGAATTCACTGGCGGCTTGTTCCTCCAGTTCTGCCCGGTGGGAGCGGTGTTGGTCCACCGGGGCAGATTGATCTGATCCACCACGTTGGCTCCCTTCTCGACAGGGATGTTCTTCACGTAAAGAAAGGTTCTCTGCCACTTGCGGACAGAGTCCAAACCTTTGATCCGCGGGTGGTTGGTCCCGCCGCGCTGCACCATCATGGCGCTGCCAGTCTCCGTCATCCCGCGGCCGCTCTCCGCGCCATCTTTCCTGGCCTTGCTTTGCTTCCTAAAGAAGAAGTACCGGGACCAGGTCGTCGAGGTGGGCCGTACGCCCAGGAATGCCTCGCATACCACGGCATGGTACGAGAGCATGACGATGGCGTTTGGCGGGAGGTGGTGCGGCTGGAGGCCGTAGTGGTTGAGAAAGGCGCGAAAGAAATCTGAGACCGGGAGCCCGAATCCTCACGCGAAGTGCGCAAGGAAGACGACGTGCTCGCCCTCCTGCGGAGTGGGGACGAGCTCGCTGCCAGGATGCCGGCAGCGAACACCGGGAGGAACTCGCCGGGTGTTCACCAGCCATTGGCACTCCTCGGCGGTGACCTCAGATCCGGCCCAGCCGGCACGGGCATCGTCGTCACGAGCCATCACGGTGGAGGAGGAATTAGCTGAGAGATTGGTGGTTTTGGGTGGAGAAACTCGCAGCAGCGCGGTGAGATGCGCGACGGCGAGGTGCTCTGCGGCGGCGGAGAAACGAGGAGGCGAGGGGAAAGTGAAAGCAGAAGAGGAAGAAGGAGTTACCGAGGGGGTATTTATACCGCCCCTCGGGTTGCCGTTACGAGTTGAGGAAGTGGGATCAATCGTGGCAGAAATCGTGCGGTGTGGGACCTGTGGGCCGGTTAGAAACGCACACAGCGCGGAACGCGCGCGTAACGGCCGCATTTGATCCCACGACGCGATCGTGGGCAATTACTGAGCTTGATGGGACATAACGGGCTAGTGGGCCCACTCCGTAAAAACTAGGCGCGTGGCCTGTCAGACCCCGGGCACCGAGGCGTCGGAGTCGTGGCTGTGTGACACGTGCCCAGTTGCAGTGCGGAAAGCCGGATTGTGCTCTGCCACGCAGAGATTCTGGGTGGAAATTTCACCAAGTCATCTTACTCGGATACAGAGAAGAGAATTGGTTCTATTCGGAAAAAAAGAAACTCAAGACAAAATCAAGGGATACTCGGAGGTTTTGCTCGGCATCCCAAGGTTCAAAGGCGATACTGTCAAGGTTGGTTTTAAGCTGGCAGAGCCCAGTGAACAAGTTCGCAGGACTCTACCAGCTTCGGGGACTGCTGTCGGGGGGTTACCCCCGAGTAGGGTAAAGGCAAGTGCCAAGGACAAGATCAGAAAAGGATGTTTGGCCGAGTAGCCGGCTACCAGGTATTTGCTACCCGGTCGACTGCTACTCGGTCCTACACATAGATGGCCAGAAGGACGAATCAAGGAAGTTACGTTCCTCCGAGTAAAAGAGTTGGCCCGAGTAGAAATGGCGGGATCCTACTCGGGCCAGAAGTCAAAGGAGCCGTTCTGACACAGAATCCCGCGTATCCCGGGTCCGTACTTTGGCACTGTTCACGGCACTGTTCATCTGAGGACGGCGTGCCTGACAGCGACAGTGTGGCAGCAGGGCGTCGCAGGATAGGGGGGACCTACTCTGTGTTCGTGGCAGTGATAACAGATCGGTTACTTGGTTTTGCCCAAGGACTTTCCGCACCGGACAAACTTAGAAGCCAAAGCTGTCAGCGGGAGCTCGGAAGAAGGACGGTGTGCACACTATGTCGACATCTGTTTGTATTTGGCTGTATCCGGCTGGGCACCGAGTATATAAGGTGCCCTGCCCCCTCCTGCGCGAGGGACCCCAGAACCGGTTCACATTCTTGACCTAGTTCTTCACGTAGAGAGAAGAGTGGCTACTCGGTAGCAAGAACATTTGTACTGTGGCTACTCGGTGAGACACTAATATACAGAGAGAAAGGCAGGAGTAGGGGTTTTACCTCCTCACGAGGGCCCTGAACCTGGGTAGATCGTGTTGTTTGCGGTGCTTGTTCCATACTTCACGCGGCAACTCGTCGCGTGATCCCTCCCCGAGCGCCTCCAGCGTCCATCATCCCCACAACTTTAGCCATCCTATGGCATCTGCCGTGACACCACCACGACAACGACCTAGTGAAGGCATTGAACATGAAATTAATCGCGGCCTTCTTCGAGCAGCTTTCTGTCTTGAAAATCAACTTCCACAAAAGCGAAATTATATGTTTTGAAAAGGCAACGAATGATTAAAATGAGTACAAGCATGTTTTTGGTTGTGAGAGTGGCTCACTTCCTTTCAAATATCTTGGTGTCCCGATTCACTATTGAAAACTGCTTAACTAATAATGGAAGCTTGTTGAGGATAGGTTCAAAAAGAAATTAGGATCGTGGACAGGAAAGATGCTTTCATACGGAGATTGTCTTGTTCTAATTAATTCGGTTTTGTCTAGTTTACCGATCATCCTATTTTTTTTAAGTACCCAAAGGGTTACAGAAGAGACTAGACTTTTTATAGATCACGATTTTTTTTGGCAAAGTGATAATTCTAAGAAGAAATACAGACTCACTAAGTGGAATATTATTTGTCGTCCGAAGGACCAGGAAGGACTTGGTATTGAGGTTTTGAGTATTAAAAATAAGTGTCTACTTAGCAACTGACTATTCAAAATCCTTACGGAGGATGGGGTTTGGCATGAATTTTTATGTAATAAATACTTACTTGGAAAAACTCTCACTCAAGTTCAACCAAAATCTAGTGATTCGACTTTTTGGAAATGTATCATGGGGGCAAAGAATGAGGTTTTTGAGCGGGGGTCTTTTGTTGTGGGCAACGGTCTATACACTAGATTCTAGGAGGACATGTGGTTGGGGAATAGTCCTCTAGCCTCGCAATATCCTTCTTTGTAGAACATCATACGCCATAAAAAACGTTTTGCTAGGTGATGTCATGGCTTCAGGGACGTTGAATATTCAGTTTCGACGAGTTTTGACCGGAAATAAAAGAGATGCTTGGTTAAATCTGGTGGAGAAACGGTATCGAGTTACTATGTTTGAAGGGATAGATACGTTTAATTGGAAGTTAACTACGTCTGGGAATTTCATGGTTAAATCTTTATATGTCGATCTAATGTGGCCACACCGCATTTTTACGAAAATATTTATGGAAACTCAAAGTACCATTGAAGATTAAGATTTTCTTATGATTTTTGTAGGTATTATTAACCAAGGATAATCTTGCTAAGAGATACTGGACTGGATGTAAAAAATGTGTTTTATGTGACTCGAACGAGTCTATCGAGCACTTGTTCCTATCATGTCATTTTACTAAAAACATCTGCAAATTACTTCACTTTACTTATAATATATCACCTCCTACTAGTATCACAAATATGTTTGGGAGCTGGTTAAATGGAGTTGAAAGAAATACCAAGGCACAAATACGTACAGGCGTTTCTGCGTTCTTATGTGCGATTTGGAATTGTCGAAATGATACGGTCTTTAATAAAACACAAATTCCTCACCTTTTGCAGGTCATCAAGAGGGCTACATCTTGGGTCCAAATGTGGTCCGTCATTCTTTTCTGCCGACCAGTGGGGTCATGGATTCCGGATGTTCTCGAATGATGTCGGTCGTTCAGGCTATCTTCAGCCAGCATGGATGGGACACCTTAGAAGACTTGATGGATAGGTCTTGCATTTTTATTTGGCTGATTTTCACTTTCACTTTGTACGTTCCGTGAATATAATAAGTTACTTTGATCGATACTGGTGATACTATTACTTCTTTTATTTATAAAAATGAAAGCCGTGTGCATTATTTTGATGCAGAGGCTGGGGCTCCGCTCACGTTTCTAAAAAAAAAATTCAGCCTAAAACATAATATATATCTTCGTTTTCGCGACTTCGAAGATAGGACGGAGACCAAGAGCTCAGAGAAGCGTGAACGAATAGCCGACTGCGAGAAGGGAAGGGACAGGAGCAAAAGGGAAAACTTGGAAATGATGTGTTCAAAAGTGACGACTGAATGTTGACGCCTCTTTTGACATTGTACCTAAGGAGGGAACGACAGGAGCGATCCTACGCGATAACATAGACCAATTCGTGGGGTGCAAGTAGTCACATGCTTGTCCAGATTGACGATGTTGAGGCAGCCAAGGCAATGACGGTGTACCATGGCATGGAGCTTGCGATTCATATGGGCTGCAACCGCATAGTTGTCAACTCGGATAATCTGACAATTGTTGAAACACCGAACAATATCGGGTCCCAGCCGCGGCGATTTGGCGGATTGTCTTCAACTAGTTAAAGACTTTGTTTTAGTAACCTTTGTTCACTGTGCTCTCGGGAATCAAACGAGTCAGCTGATGAACTTGCTAGCCACGCACTTACTTCCCAGATTTGTGGGTAGATGATCCACCAGGTTTTCTTTCCTAACTTGTAAAGGACCTCACATTTGTTCACTAATAAAGGTTATTACTAATGCTGTAAAAAAGGGGTTCACTAGACTTTTCTCCTGCAAATACAAAGCACATTCGGCTTAACAAAGTAAATAAACATTAGAGAATGCACAACGTTTATTTACGTTTTGGGGTGGCTAACCTGACATGTGGGTCCAATCTAACCTTAGCAAAATAGCTGCAGTGTAACCGTGTCCTCGCAGCGGACCCAAGCCAAAAAGAAATCTGAATTCTCCCTCTTCCTCAACCTCCTGACGGCACTCGCGCGGAATCCCTTTCCCTTCCCCTTCTCAACTCAACCACAGAGAGTATGATGGGATCGGCTTATCGAGCGGTTAATCGGC
Source organism: Alopecurus myosuroides (assembly GCA_028641055.1). NCBI lineage: Eukaryota > Viridiplantae > Streptophyta > Magnoliopsida > Poales > Poaceae > Alopecurus > Alopecurus myosuroides. The sequence goes on along the minus strand of CM054062.1, from coordinate 239,478,790 downwards.
GAATCGAGCCGGCGGCTAAAAGGAGAAGTACCGGATCTAGAGGTCCACGGGTGTATGCCGGCGGCGATGCACAGATGGGAGTCGTGCGGCACGTTGGAGGATCCCGACGACCGGCGTGCTACAGCCAGCATGTCCCCGTAGGTGAGAAATCTGCTGTCTTTGTTGGTAGTGTTTGCAATAAATTAGATGGTCCTGCTGCAAGCGTTTGCTGAATTTTCAGTTGTGCGGCGTATAATGTATTTTTTTGTCTGATGATGCTACCGCAAGAAATGAGGATTTTTTGTCATCATGTCCTGTAGGGTGTGGTGTCGCTACTGCATCTCACCTTAGGTGGTCTTCCAGCACCGATGATGACACTGCATGAATTCGTAGACTATTGCTAGATTTGTAAAATTCAGAACAGTTTTGACCACAATATATAAAAAATAGCAATGGTAAATAGATATGGATGTGTCACACGTTACAGGTTTAGGGAGTACATAGCAACTAATATTAGACAAGCAAACTGAAAAACAAATAATCTAGTCTACGCTTGAGCAGGCCCAAATTTTTACCATATGTGCTCCACCAAATCAGTTTTGAGGCGGCGATGCATTTGTGGGTTGCGAATAGCTCTTTCTTGCTCCAGCACCATATAAAATTCATGGATTGGTCCATGATTAACTCCTTGCAATGGTGTGAAAGGTCCTGCCTCATAGTCCAAATCATGCCGCACCTCATGGGCATCCCTCTCATCCTCCACTATCATGTCATGCATTATAATACATGTATAGATGATGTTCGCTAATGTTTCTGTACTCCAGTAACGGGCTAGGCCACGCACAATGGCAAAGCGAATTTGCAGAACTCCAAATGCTCTCTCAACATCTTTTTTTGCCCCTTCTTGCCTTTCTGTAAATAATTTGGCTTTGTCTCCTTGAGGTACAGGGATTGTTTTAACAAATGTTGCCCACTCGGGATATATACCATCTGCCAGATAGTAGCCTTTGTTGTAATGATTCTCATTCACCATAAAATCAACCGTTGGCGCCACACCTTGCAACACATTCACAAACAATGGAGATTGGTTCAAGACATTGATATCATTGTTTGAACCAGCTACACCAAAATATGCATGCCATATCCAAAGATCATGTGAGGCTACTGCTTCTAGCATGATTGTTGGAACTCCGTGATCACCACGAGTAAATTGCCCCTTCGAAGACACCGGGTATTTGTCCCATGCCCAATGCATACAGTCAATACTTCCCAACATGCCAGGGAAGCCACGATGTTCACCTATATGCAGCAAGAGACTAGTGTCTTCATCGGTAGGCCGTCTAAGATATTCCATACCAAACATCTCTCGAATTCCAAGGACAAACAAGTTCACACACTCATGTGTTGTACTATCTGCAATCCTGAAACAACTCCCTCTTCAGATAATCCATCAGCATGTTATGCTTCTCTTTTTCTTCATCATCAAAGTTTGAAGTATCTTTGTCCATCCTCTGGACATATTGCCGAAGCATATCTGCCCTTGTCTTCTCTTTTGCAGATTGTGCAATTTTTTCCACTGTCTCTGCTCTTTTGGTTGTCGCTTCATGGTACAACTTCATCCTCTCAAATTTCATTGCTTCTTTATCGGACTGGCTACTGCATTTTTCCTTCCCCTTCTTTCGATCCTTCGCTGCCTTTGTTCCTCCTGGACGACGAAGTAGTGCTGGATTTTCATCCCCTTCTTTTGATCCTTCGCTCTCTTTGTTGAAAGATGAGATGTATGTCCCTGGTGCATTCGGCTTCAGTCTCTTGGACATGCTCATTTCATCCTCATCATAACTCCTCCTCCATTTTAGATGGACTTTTACTATATCCCACCAATACTCTAGCAGGAATGGTTCTCCTTCTCCTCCATCTTCCCGTCTTGTAGCTTCTTTGTAAGCAGCATGAGCTTTGTCTATGAGTTGCTTATCACACTGACCACTAGCATATGTGCTCCTCATTTTGTTGAAACATCCATTGAACAATTGAATTTTGGTGTTTGACTTGCTCCAATGACTCTTCAGTTGTGCTGCTGTCCTTGCTCCATGGGTTCGATTATTGCTATTGAACTGGTCTTCAATTTTCTGCCAATACTTCTCACCCTTCTGGGAATTCCCATCAATAGCATCATTGGAATGCTCTAACCAAGCACCTGCGAGAGATTTGTTGTCTTGTTCACTCCAGTTTCTGCGGGCTCTTGGTTGTGCTTCGACTTGATTATCACTCAAATTGGGGCTGCTAACATCTGTGTTTATGTGATGTGCAGTGGTCAGATGAGCACCCGAGAAAGAACCACCAATTCCACCAAAGATTGAGTCTGCACCTGGCGAGTACGACCCAACAGCTTGAGCTCCTCGAAGGCTTGTTGTTGGAGAGTTGATGAAATTGGCTTCATGTGGAAAACCATGTTGGAACTGTTGTTGTTGAAACTGCTGCCGTTGAAACGCTGTTGTGGTTGTTGTTGAAACTGCTGCTGCCCTTGAAGCTGTTGCTGTGGCTGCTGCTGCAAGAACGCTCCATACTGCATGTAGTTTTGAAGTTGTGTGGCTTGGGGAACACCGTAACCAGAGAAATGTTGAGGAAATGGAGACTGCATCTGTTGCATATACTGAGAGAATGGTGGAGGGCCTGGAATCTGTTGGACATGTTGGTTTGAAGGTGGTGAATTGGTTGAAGAGTTCAAGGAGGAAGAAGACGAGTGATCCATGGAGAAAATTTTGTATTGCAATGGTATGATCTGTAGTGTGTGTGCCTGTGTATATATGTGTAGTTGAGGCAACGGCTAGTTGAAAAACAAGCCAGACCAACCCACCAACTGCCATTTTCAATCTAATATTTGTTTAAGTGAGGTAGCTGTGTCCTGCAGAGGGTTCGATCCCTTCACCTTTTAGCTAGACACGGTAGTCCACAGCGTATAACCACGGACCCTGCCAGAAAGATTCCTCTAGACACGGCCTTATTCACAACGCTGTGCATGCTCTTAGAAGCCACCCGAGGCTCAGATTGCCTTCATGGCGCCGCCCACTAGCCCATTCATGCCATGTAAGGGAATTGGCCCCTCGGGCGACCGATCAAACTCATTTCGATCTAAAACAGACTCTATATCATGGTTTTCGCGACTTTGGAGATATGACGGAGGCCAAGAGCTCACAGAAGCGCGAACGAACAGCTGGCCGCGAGAAGGGGAGGGACGGGAGCAGAAGGAAAAACTTCGAAATGATGTGTTCAAAAGTGACGACGACTTAACGGTGGGACTTGTCTAGATCTTCCCTTTCAAATCTATTTCCACTTCAAATGTGACTGCAGAGCTACACATATACCATGTAAGCAGTTAGATACATCAATTTACACGATTGTACAACACGGGCACATCAACTCATCATACATGTGCGCATGCATGTTCACCCTCATGCGCACACCAGCTCATACAGCAACCGATCCCCGTTAAATGTCCAATGACTTACATCACAGTTTTATAGGGTGAAGACTGACGAGCTGTATATTGATTAGTAACGCCGTCGTGTCGCCTCCCCCGACTCCCCCGTCCCGCTGTACTCGTCGGTGTACTCCCCGCTACTCTCGAACGCGACCTGCCTCAACTTGTTGATGTTGGCCGCGTAGTTGCCGGACTCGTCGGAGCTGTAGATCATGCTCTGCCCGGGCTTCACCCCTTCGTTCAGGTCGTCCAGCGACATGTCGCCCTCCAGAGCACGAACTATCTGTACACAGAACACAGTACAGGCATCACTGTCAAATGGCAGCGGGGATATGTATGCATGTACAGTACTCCTGTTTGTTCTCGATTTTCATCACCTGTTTCATCTTGGGGCGGCGCTTGGCGGAGTGTCGAACGGCGGCGGCGGCGCTGGCCGCCATGCGCTCCATCTCCTGCCGGTCGAACTTGTTCTGCAGCCGCGGGTCGATAACCTCGTCGAATTTGCCACCCTCGGCTAGCGCGCTTGCCAAGAGCGGCCTCGCCTGTTGTGGACGCGACCAAAGCCAGCCGCCGGCGCGTCAGAAAACGAAATGCACAGATGCTTTGAATGGTTTCGGGGAGGGAAAGAGAGGGAGCAGTGTGGCTAACCCAATCGACCAAGCTATCCTCCATGTAGTTTGTGGGATCGACGGGCCGCCGGCCGGTGATCAGCTCGAGCATCATGACGCCGAAGGAGAAGACGTCCGACTTGTCCGTGAGCTTGCCGCTGGAGGCGTACTCCGGGGCCAGATACCTGCACAAGGCGACAGCAGAAAATACAGTAAATTCTTGCTTCGTTTCGGGCCGGCCGTGCGTCTCTGCCTAAGTGCGAGGTTGCTGTGTTTATGTACCCGAACGTCCCCATGACGCGCGTGGAGACGTGCGTGTTGTTGTCCGTGGTCAACTTGGCGAGCCCAAAATCCGCAACCTGTGAACATTCAGAGTTTCAGACGCAGTCTTACGCCAATCTTACAACTAAATCTCTCCTGCGCATTGTCAGTTCAGTAAAGCTTCCAGGCCGAGATTAACTACCTTAGCCTCGAAGTTCTCGTCCAGGAGAATGTTAGCCGCCTTGATGTCACGGTGGATGATCCTTGGATGACCTTAACAATGCACGACCCGACAATTAGTAATCAGGTTGTCAGAAGGAAGTTAGCACTGATCGATGTCGCCAAGGAAACAGAGAGGAACTTACAATCTTCGTGCAGGTAAGCGAGGCCCTTGGCGGAGCCCAGCGCGATGGCAAGCCTCGTCGGCCAGTTCATCACCGGCACGTCCTTCCCTGCACCCACCCACCATGTGTGTCAGAATTCAGAGTTGTATGAAAAACAAACATAAAAACCTAGCGCGCGTGTAGCAGTGACCGACCGTGGAGGTGGCGCTCGAGGGTGTCGTTGGGGACGAACTCGTAGACGAGCAGGCGCTGTGACGATCCGGCGATGCAGTACCCGACGAGGGAGACGAGGTGGCGGTGGTGGACGCGGCTGATGATCTCCACCTCCGCCTGGAACTCGCGCTCGCCCTGCCCGCTGCCAGCCTTGAGCTGCTTCACCGCCACCTCCTTGCCGCTCCCCGGCAGCACGCCCTTGTACACGTACCCGAACCCGCCCTGCCCCAGCAGGTTCGCCTTCGAGAACCCGCCCGTCGCCGACGCCAGCTCCTCATACGTGAACGAGCTCTGCGACCCGAACCCCAGCGACATGCCGGGGGACGGCGGCGGCATCGGCCCCGTCCCGTGCGAGTGCGGCCCGCTCATCATCTCCTCGCTCAGCGGTCCCTGACCCGGCGAGTACTGCGAGTGCTGCTGCCAGCCCCCGCCGCCGTGTCCGTCCATGGGGCCGCTGCTCGGCGGCCACTTCGGCATGCTGTTCGGGTAAAACACGTTCCCTGCACGCACGCGCACGCCGCCATGCTAATTGGTACTGTAAATCTCCGCAGATGTTTTATTTGAAACAAGGATGGACATGTACCGTGTTGGTCGGTGTAGTAGGGCATCTGCATGTGCGAGTGCCGCTTCTTCTTCCTCCTGGCGCAGCACACGCACGCCGCGATGCACAGCAGCACAGCGAAGGCTATGACCCCGATCACCAGGCCGACGGCGGCGACCGCCACGGCCGGCGGCGTATCGCCTTGTTTGTTTCCGCTCTTGCCACGCCCGCTCGAGCCGCCCCCACCCTTGTAACTCTCGCTCTCCGACGCGCCGCCGCCGCTGTGCTTCGGGGCCTGCGGAGGCGGGACGGCATTTGATCCTGGCGGCGGGGGCGACAGCGTCGGCGAGGACCGCGGCGGTTTGGCCGACTGCGTGGTCGAGTCTGGACTGGAGGGAGGCGGTGATGATGGCGGGGAAGAGGTGGATGATCCCGATGACGATCCACCTGAGCTATTCGAACCTCCCGGTGACGCCGTGCCCAATCCTCCTAGCAGGCCTAGGGGGCCGTTGTTTAGCGGCGACGAGTCATCCATTGTTTGATAGCTAGCTAGGATGCCTCGTTAGCGTTCCGCGCGGGTCGCCAGGATATGGAGCTTTTCGCCGGTGAAGACGATGACTCCACCCTCTAGAAGATGCTCTGGGTTGGAAGAATGGCGCTCCTCGACGCCATCGCCCTCCCCGTAATGAACCCCTGGAGCCATGTTGGAAGAAAATATATCAACTGTGGCGCGTTACCATGGAGAGGTGTGCTAGAAATTTCAGAAATCGGTTGTGCGTGCAACAGGCAAAAAAAAAGAACCCTCTATCTAGCTCTAATTTACCTCACATTTGAGCAAAAAAACCGAACCCTCTATCTAGCAAATGCAAAACCAGATTTCATGCTCGATGGTGGTCGCATAAACAAAGGCGTCTGTGCCGTTGAATTTCGACGCGAATATGAGTGAAAATACAGAGGACTAAACCAACCAAAGATGTTAAGGCGTGAAGAAATCGAAGAATCCATGATGTATACCTTCCTTTTCCCCTTGTTCTTTCGCAAAAGAAGAAGAGAAGGGGTTGAAACAGAACTGGAGAGACAGGGAAAGGGAAGTAGGCTTCGGAGGCGCAGGTTTCGTCACATTGTCCAACCTCCACCACACCGCCTAGCCATTGCTCTTTTTTACGGTTTTCCATTTTTAGCTTCAGGGTGAAACGGGAGGTTGGAAGCCATTGGACCAAACCTGTCTAACCGCATTACTGCTCGTGTTGCTCGTGTCTATGGGAGCCTCCATGCACACGTTAACCATGACACTCGAACTGAAATTTCACCCCATTTTTTATTTTTTAGATAAAAGGCAGAGAGTTTGCACTGTTTTAAATTAATAAAGTAATATGGTCACAACGGAAATAGACATGCTTGCTCCGAAGACACCAACTGGAGACACACACAAAGCAACACACACGTCCTAAAACGACAAGTCTAACGTGTGTGAAAATAACGCTGGGGCCGGCCTCCCCAAACAACAAATCGGGACGAAGCTGAAAACGGCTACGGAGGGCGGCGGTGAGAGACACTCCGGTATCTCGCTAGCAGCTCAGCGGCCAGCAGCAGCAGGCGCTCCTGGTCGTGCTCGTTTGCGAGTCTTGCCCACATCTGCACAAACATGGGCATTTTGACATCAACGGTTGATTGGGGATAATCCCTTCAATAGAAAGCTTACTGCGCGCCGCAGACGACCCAACAAAGCGCGGAGAAGAGAACCCAAGCAGTTCTCCTAGCTTTGCCCGAGAGAGTATCGAGTAAGGCGCTTGTATTCTCCTAATTTTCTGTTACTTGTGTGTGTACTATTATGGCTACTCGTTCCTATGGAGGCGCATGATTATGTCCGTGAGCCGGATTTCGTGCCGTTCATGTGGAGGCGGAACGAGAAGTACGATGAAGGAAAAGGCTTGGAGGATAAGTCTCGTGATGAGCCTGATTGGCAGGGTTCTTCTAGAGCGGTGGATGAGGATGTGCATATGCCCCAAGCTAATACTTCCGAAACGGGTGCTTCGTTTGTTCAGAGGTCTTTGGCTGCGGTGGTGTTACGTGATTATGCGGTTACTTCTTTAAACCCAAATCCACGGACCCGTGGTAAGGAGATAGTTGCTCAGGCTCGCGCTTTGGGGTCTCCGCTGATTGGTTCTACTACACGGAGTGTCTTGAAGCCATCGTCATCACCTGTGTCGGCGGGACCTCTAAGATGCTATGCTGCAGAGTGGTGTTGTTGGGCCTTATGCTGGAGTGCAGGCCGAGGGAGGGGTGTGTGCCAGCCCAGCTCGTGATCCAGACATCCAGTGGTGGTCGCTGATGGTGGCCCAACACACCAGGACAGCCAGCCTTCGCTGCTGGTTAAGGAGCAGCCAGCGACAATGGCTCCTTTGGTGTCGCTCGGTGCCAAGGGGAAGTGGCTGAGCCGAATGTTGTGGCTATTGGGCCTGTTGGGCCAGCTGGGCCAAAGGACAGGCCGATAGTGGACGTCGCTGTTGGACCGATTGCTGCTGGGACCCTCCTCCCTGGCGCCCGAGCGTTTCCTTGCTCTCCTTTCGCTCAAAGGATTCTTTGTTGGGCCCGCTGGAAACGGCCCATTTACCTGAGCTTCTTTCCTTCCTATGAGGAATATCGTTCACTCTGTCCTTGTTCGCTGCATCCGGGCCCCACTACCTTCGGACCCACATTGTCAGGCATCCATGTACGTCGTCTCATACTGCTGGTACACATATGAGTAGAGGCAGCTATATAAACAGGTGTATGTGTTTGTCAATTTCCGATATGGGACTAAAAAAGCTGACCAAACGTGCCGTGTCTGCGCCCGAAGAGTGGACTTCCGTGGATGCTCACGTACTCATGTTAACAAATTAGCTAAGGCTAGTCACAATGGGGAGTAACATAGACTAGTAACATATACGTTATCCTATGCTATGTTACCACCTCCACAATGGGTAGTAACCAACATGTGGTGTCATGCAAGCCCTATTAATTAGCTTATAGACTCACACTGTCTTGGGATATGTGATGTTACGGTAACTAGCTAAGTTACCACAACACACTCTCTCCTTATTAAATATTTGCCACATCAGCTTTTTGTCCTACGTGGCATCGATGTTACTAGTGAAGTTACTCCCGACGTGGGGCCTAACGAGGGACAGGAACGCAAACGTGCACTGTATGCACAACTGAAATCGCTGCATGTTTTATTTTTTACTCTTAGCTCCGCGCGCCTACTTAGACCGTATCTTTTTTTTCCTCTTAGCTAAGCTCGATCCGTGCACCTACGGAAATCGCATGCATCAGGTGCTGTACTTGCACTTTGCACTCACCAGAACAAAGGGAATGTGTACGTGTATGTACAAATATACTTAGTATTATTGCCTAAAATCCATAGCTTTTTGACTGGCACCCGACAATAGCAAAAATAAAAAATAAAAACACAACCGTATATTTTGTTAAAAAAAACTAATAAAATTTGGACCATGTGTAATTTTTTTTTAACACGCGGCGAGGAAAAATCACGACCGGCTAACACAATCATGATGATACTAAGCAAAAATCTAGCAAAAAAAAGTTGTAGTCATGGAATATATTAGAGTGGACAAGTAGTAGGGACCTAAAAAATCAATGGTATATTTGAACTATTTCACCACAAATGTATGTTGCAAAAATGTAGAGCCCGAAGATTAAAAATTCGACTTAACTCAAAATATAAAATTAGACTACATGAAACAAAATTAAACTACAACTAGGACAAAAAAATCACAAAGAAAGCAACCAAATCTACATGGGCATTTGTAAAATGGTAGGAACACAAAGAAACATCAGAACAATGGTAGGAACAAAGTTCCATATACATAGGAACAAAATCTCAGAACAAAGGTAGGAACAATACAATGGACATAGGAACAAAGTCTCAGAACAAGGTAGAAACAAAGTTTCATGGATATAGGAACAAAATCTCAGAACAAGGTTGGAACAATGTTTCATGGACATAGGAACAAAATCTCAGAACAAGGATAGGAACAAAGTTCCATAGGCATAGGAACACAATCTCAGAACAATGGTAGGAACAAAGTTCCATGGATATAGGAACAAAAATCTCAAAATAATGGTAGGAACACAGTTCCATGGACATACGAACAAAATCTCAGAACAATGGTATGAAAAAGTTCCATAGACATAGGAACAAAATCTCAGAACAACGGTAGGAACAAAGTTCCATGGACACAGAAACAAAATCTCAGAACAATGGTAGGAACAAAGTTCCATGTACATATGAAAAAAATCTCAGAACAAGGGTATGAAAAGGTTACATGAACATAGAAACAAAATCTCAGAACAAGGGTAGGAACAAAATTCCATGGACATAGGAACAAAATCTCAGAACAATGGTAGGAACAAAGTTCCACGTACATAGGAACAAAAATCTCAGAACAATGGTAGGAACAAAGTTTCATGTACATAGGAACAAAATTTCAGAACAATTGGTACGAAAAAGTTTTATGGACATAGGAATAGAATCTCAGAACAAGGATATGAACAAGTTTGCACGGAAATAAGAACAAAATCTCATAACAAAAGGTAGAAACAAAGTTCCATAGACATAGGAACAAAATCTCAGAACAAACGGTAGGAACAAAATTCCATGAATGTAGGAACAAAAATCTCAGAACAACGTTAAAAAAAAGCTATATAGAGATAGGACAAAAAAAATTATAAAAGAGAGGAAAAAAGTTCTATGGACATCTGAACAAAATCTCGGAACAAAAACTAGAAACATAAAACTTCAAGAGAAAATAGGAACAAATGTTTGGAACAAAAAATCTAGAAACAAAAGCTCCACACAGATTAAAAAAAAATACTATATAGCAACAAAGTTTTATGAATATATGAACAAAAAGTTAGGAACACAGTTACCATCAAAATCCCTCTCGAGAGAGAGGAACAAAAACTCCATGGACATAGGAGAAAAAGCTCCATGAAAATAGGAACGAAAAATTCTACAGAGATAGAAACAAATCTCTGAACAAAGAATAAGAGAGATAGGAACAAAAAAAAGTTCCATAACAATAGGAACAAAGTTTAATCCACAAAAAAGAGTAGGATAATTATACACAAGGGAAAAATATAACTAATTTTCTAGAATAAGAGGAACAAATATTTTATAATTAAAACAAATAAAATAGCTATACATCAAGGAACAAAAAAAACATCACTTAGAAGAAAAAGAACAAAAAGGTAAACGAAAATAAGGTAAAAGAAAAAATAATGAAAAATTAATAAATAAAGAAAGAAAATAAATAGAAAAAAATAAACATGCGTGAAAAATAAAAGAAAAGAAAAAAACATGAACGAAAGGAGCCAAAGTGAGTGCATACACGATATACATGTGTGTGCGTACAAGAAGAAAAGCGTGGTTCGTACAGGCAGGAAGGAAAACCGAACCGAACGAAGGCGAGCCAGTTTTAACCAGGTAGCGACGCAAGCGCGCGAAACGGGCCGGCCTACAAAAAAAAATCCTTGCGCGAAACGGAGAGCATCAATCGCTCGGGCGATGGGAAGGGTTTTCCGGCTGCTTAGTCCATCGCTGGATGTGCTCAGTGTGAGGCGCAGGGAGGAAAACGAAAAGGAATGCGAGAAGGAGTTTCGCCAACGGGTGTTTCCGCCTTCCGTGCATGCAGAAACAAACATGATTGCGTTGAGGGTGGCTAGGAGCGTCTCGCCTAGGCAGGAGGACACTGCCACCGACGTGGCAGATGTGGCGGTGGACCGACCCACCTCGTCTTCGCCGCAATCTTCGGCTGCATTGGGTATGGTACCTTCTACGACACTACCACCCCCAAAGACACCACTACCGAGGAGGAGTGCAAGACATGCTCTCTGGCGACGGATGGGTCGTCGCGTACAGACGAGGATTCCATGTCGAGGGCTATGCGTCGCAAGACGGAGCTCAATATGGATAACTCTGATAAGCACAACTCTGGTAGTTAATTGCTCAAAATCTTTCCTTGCTTTGTCCAAGTCTAGTATTGTTTCGAAGTTGAATAAAGTAGGTGTTTCTTTGGGTAAATATGATTCCGATATTTCTATTTCAAACAATGCATCGAGACAATTGGAATACAACCGGTTAATAGTCACCCCCGAAAGTTTCGTGCAAGTTAGTTATTCCTAACCTAGAGGAAGAGGAGCTACATGAAACAATTGATGCTTAGCTTCTCTCCCACCTGGTTGGGGATATTTCAGAGGGACGCTTACATGATATGAGAAGAGCAGAGGGAGATTTGACAACCGATGGCCTCTCTTATTAAACGATGTAGACTTGAGGGAGATTTTAATGGTTGGGAGGCAGTTTAGTTGGGCTAATAGGCTCCCAGAACCAATGTACGAGAAATTGGACCGAATATTGATGGACCAAGACTGGGATTCTAAATTTCTAATGGTTTATGTATGGGCCTTAGAACGTACTGAAACACTGTCAGGTCCTGATCCAATTCTTATAACCATAGGGATATCAAACCCCATAAGTAAGCCACAGTTCAAATTTGAATTGGGATGGCTTAATCGGGATGGTTGCCCTGATATGGTGAAGGAGATATGGGAGAGACCGGTGGTTGGTAATAGTCCCATACAAAGGTGGTATGATAAAATACTCGCTTTGCGTAAACACCTAAATGAACGGGCTAGACATGTTACCGGTCTTTAAAAAAAGCTTCGGTTATCAAATATTATTGATGAACTAGAGGCTTTTGCTAAAGTAAGACCCTTATCCGTGCAGGAGATTAACTTAAGAACTAATCGAATGCGCAGATGGTGGGTCTTCTTCGGGAAGAGGAGCTCAAATGGTATCAAAAGCTCAATTCATTTTGGAGGGAGATTCGAATACGAGATACTTTCATAGTCTGGCTAATGGCAGACACAGAAAGAAACTCATCCACTCTCTAATCTAGGACGAGGACATTAGCAATTAAAATCATACATAATGAAATATTACAAAAATATGTTCGGTGAGCCTGATGAGGGTTTCCTTACATTAGAAGAAACCAGAACATATGACATTCTGCAAGTATCCGATGAGGAGCTTGCCCATCTTACTGCTCCCTTTTCTGAGGAAGAAGTAAGGAAGGCAGTATTCCAAATGGAGCATAACAAAGCCTCGGGTCCGGATGGATTTCCAGCTGAGTTCTACCAGAACTTTTGGGAGTTAATAAAAACGGATCTACTCGAGCTCTTCACTTCTTTGCATGCTGGACAACTCGAATTATTCCGTCTAAACTTTGGTGAGATTATTTGATTGCCTAAGGTCAATGAAGCATAAAGGATTCAACAATATAGACCGTAAAGTTCCCTCAGTTTAGGATGAAAGCTGTGATGCCCTTAGGGGCCGCCTGTTACGTGTTTATATAGCCTATTAACCAAAACCATCGGGAGGCACATTACAGGGATTTGTTACAACCCTAAAATTAACGATCGACCTTTATCAGTTGGGATTACAACTTGGTATACAAGTATTGAACAATATACAACTAACCACTATATCTAACACTCCCCCTCAATCCTAACTTTCCTAGTTAAGATTGTTCCTGAACGCCAATAACTGTTGACTGCTTAGAGCCTTTGTGAATCCACCCGCAACTTGGTCTCTTGTTGGTATAAACCGAATATCAAGTAATTTCCTTGCTACTCTTTCTCTAACAAAATATTAATGTTTAGTTCTAGCATGAAACACTGGATTTGAAGAGAGATACGTGACACCAATATTATCACACCATAGAACAACTGTTTCAGATGTGCAATATTCAGTTCTTTTAAGAGGGTTTGTACCCAAATTACTTCAGCAGTAGCATTTTCCATTGCCTTATACTCAGCTTCAGTGCTTGATCTGGACACTGTTGGTTGTTTTCCTGCACTTCATGATACGAGATTAGAACCCATAAATACTGCATATCCTCCAGTTGGTCTTCTATCATCTGGGCACCCAGCCCAATCTGCATCAGAAAAGGCACTGATAAGCATAGATGAACTTTTACTCAATCTTAGTCCAATTCCCAATATACTTCTCAAATACGTAGGATTCTTCTTACTGTTGTCCCATACATAGTGGTTCGAGAATGTAAGTATTGACATACTTTGTTAACAGAGAAAGAAATATCAGGCATAGTCAAGGTTAAATACTAAAGATCCCCAACAACACTCCTGTAGTTGGTAGCATCATCTTGACTCAATGGATCCCCTTCAAATTTGGACAATTTTTCTGAGGTATACAAAGGAGTACTCGATGGTTTACAGTTTGTCATACCAGTGCGCTTACGAATATCCAAGGTGTATTTTTCTTGAGTCAGGAGAATTCCATCACTTTGCCTTTGCACCTCTATGCCAAGGAAGTAGTGTAGATCACCTAAATCCTTAAGGACAAAGTCCATCTTCAAGTCACGGAGAAGTGATGTAGTTTCTTCATGTGATGATCTTGCTACAATTATGTCATCAACATAAGGAAGCACAAATATAGTAACATTTTTCTTGTTGTAGAAAAACAAGGAGATATCAGCTTAGGATGAACTAAAAAGAAGTCTTTGTAACTTCATGCTTAACTACGAATACCAAGCTCTTGGTGCCTGTTTTAGCTGGTGTGATTTTGATTTCACCTCAAAACCTAGTGATTGTCTTATATAGACATCCTCCTCCAGAACTCCATGAAGAAACGCATTCTAGATATCAAGTTGTCGAAGATTCCATCCCCTGGATGCTGCAATAGACAAAACAAGTCTAATGGTAGCAGATTTCACTACAGGACTAAAAGTATCCTCGTAGTTAATCCCATATCTTTTTTTAAGCCTCTTTGCTACAAGCCTAGCTTTATATCTATCTATTGATCCATCAGGTTTCCTTTTAATATTATAAACCCATTTGCAGTCTATAATATTTTTACCTTTACTATGTGGTACTAGATGCCAAGTCCTATTTTTTTATTAGTGCTTCATATTCATTTTTCATAGTTTTTTTCCAGTTTTTATTTTCTAATGCTTCCGTAAGGTTTTCAGGTTCTCGGATAACAGGCCATACCCGATTAGAAAGTGCCCACTCATTTCTGTGTAATTTTTTCGCTCAATGTTACGTGTACGGAGCCGAGTAGCTGGTCGTCCAGATTCAGGTGGGGGCACAGATCTTGTGTCCACAGATGATCATGTCTCTCGCGCTGCAGAGGATCCTAGCTTAGATCCCGTCACAGCTGGATCAGATGTCTCCCACGTATCATCCTCGTGCTCTGCACGGGATTCTCTGCGGCCATTCACAGTTCGTCGTTCGTATTGACGCAGCACAGAAGATCCAGGCGCTGCTGCACGCGAATCAGCCATCGCTGTCGTGCTTCCCATGCACGGACTTGGTTGGGTTGTCGTGGCAGGTGGTGATTGGTTGGTCGTGCAAGTGGAGGTCGGTCCTTCTGATTCTTCCGAGGAGAATCCTGGCGCCATATTAACACCGTTTTCCATGTTGGAATCTGGCAGTACGATGTGGTCTCCTTTTCGGGTACAACCATGATTTTCATCCGAATTTTCATCAGCTTTGGATCATCATCTGTACCAAAATAATTCTCAACACCATAATTAGCACGGTTAGCAGGAATAATAGGAGCATTAATCACACTTGGTTCAACTACGTGTTCACCCCCTTGATCTAAGTCTGGTGAATTTGTAAGAAGTATTTGGGACCTAAAAAGTGCACCGACGTTTGTGTTTAGTTTGGAAAAGGGAAAAATTGCCTCAACAAAGATGACATCCAGAGAGATGTAGATTCGTCCAGAAGCTATATCTAGACATCGAAAACCCTTGTGTATGATGCTATACCCTAAGAAGGAAAATTTCTTAGAATGGAACTCAAGTTTTACGAGTGTTATATGGACAGAAGTTTGGCCAGCATGCGCATCCAAAAGTCCTAAAAGACATATAATTTGGCTTTTCTTGAAAGAGAGTTTCCAAGGGAGTAGAAAAATCTAAGACTTTGGTGGGTAGACGATTAATAATATAAGTGGCTGTAATGAAAACTTCATCCCAATATTTCATGGGCATGGATGAATGTACAAGGAGGGAGAGCCCTGTTTCAACTATGTGTCGATGTTTCCTCTCAGCCAACCCATTTTGTCGATGGGCATGTGGGCAAGATACATGATGTGTAATACAAATCTTCTTGAAGAAGGAATTGAGTTTCTCATACTCCCCTCCCCAATCTGTTTGCATAGTTATGATTTTGTGGCCTAGTCGTCTCTCAAATAATACTTGAAACTCATGGAAGATATCAAAAAACTTCAGCTCTACTTTTAAGCAAATATATCCATATAAATTTGCTAAAATAATGAATAAAAATGACATAGTAGTTCTTTCTCCCAACAGAGTCAGGAGTTGGTCCCCACACATCAGAAAAAACAAGCTCTAAAGGAATAGTAGATTTTGTACTAGAAATCGGATATGGAAGTTGGTGATGTCTGCCTTTTTGACACGCATCACAAACAGATTCCTTATTGAAATCACTAACACAAGGGAGTTTATTTTCTCTAACAATTCTTTAAACTATAGGAAGGGCAGAGTGGCCTAAATGATTATGCCACCGTGATGATGATGGCTTGACTGCAACGAACGCTTGCTTGATGAAGCTAGGAAGTGGATACATGCCATCCTTGCATGGTCCTCTAAGAAGAACCTTCTTCGTGTCCCGGTCCTTAATACAGAAAAAGAATGGATGAATCTCAAGAAATACATCATTATCATAGGTGAGTTTGTGTGCGGAGGCAAGATTCTTTGTTGCTTGAGGGATGTAAAGGGCTTTATTTAGATGAAGATCTTTCGAGGGTGTGTAAACACTAGTGTTGCTAATGTGGCTAATGTCCATACCTGCACCATTGGCGGTGTGGACCTGATCGTATCCTTGATACTTTTCACGGGTTGTCAGGCGATCGAGTTCTCCCGTGATGTGATCGGTAGCACCCGTGTCAATATGCCACTCGGGGTAGTGGTTGTTGTTGTAGACCGTTGAAGTAGACCGTTCCCTTGGAACAAAATCGAAATTGTAGCGATGCCAACAATCCTTGACCATTCGGCCAGGATTGTTGCACAGCTGGCAGCGAGGGCGATCTCCTCCTCCTCCATTGTCGTACTGGTTCCCACATCCACGGCCATTGTTGGTGGTGTTGCTGTGGCCGCCATCGCATTGACCTTGATTGTTGCCGCCATAGTTGAAGTTTCCACGGCCACGTCTTGCATTGCTGTTGTAGTTGTTGTTGGCGCCGTAGTTAGTGTTTTAGCTGTCGTTGCCACTGAAGTTGTTGTTGTAGTTCCCACGGCCACCGCCGCGGGTGAAGCCTCCACGACCACCTCGAGTGACCGCGTTCACCAAGGAGTTGGAAGATCCGGTTCCCTGAAGAAAATGCTGGCGACTTTCATAGTTTAGGAGTTGAGCATAAAACTCACTCACGGTGATCGAAACCTCCCGGCCATTGGTGGTGGATGGGATCTCGCTAGATGCAATCTATGGAGGGTGGCTCTGATACCATGTAAAGTTCTCTCGGGTTAGAGTGAAAGGCGTGATGCCCTTAGGGGGCGCCTGTTACGTGTTTATATAGCCGATTAACCAAAACCATCGGGAGGCAGATTACAGTGATTTGTTACAACCCTAAAATTAACAACCGATGTCGAGACATCGTGGTAGATTTCATAGACGGGGGTGCCATTAGACTACTAGTAGAAACGTGGGGGGACGTGGTAGTACGACAACCAGGAACATCAAATTTATCCAGGTTCGGTACGACGCAACTAGGCAGTGTTCCTACTCCTGCAATCTTACTAAATCAGGGCTAAAGCCTGAAGTATACAAAGTATAATGTGAGTAGGGTTTTTGGAATATGCCCTAGAGGCAATCATGTATGATGTAATTCCCACTGTATTCATAAAGTTATTAAGTTGTCCTTGTTTTGAACATCTGATATATGTCATTGAATATGTGATTCGATTGTGGAACTATATATTCATGTTGTTCATACTAGATTGTCCTTGGTCATTTAGGTTGGGCTGGACACACACCCTAGACTAATGTGAGTGTTGGCTGATGACACGGTTCCACTTGTCATGGGCATGGTGATGCCATTCCAACGTTCACGGACTTGGCTAAAGAGTTTAGCAAGTCGGACTGACCCACATTGAGATGTAACGAGCAAGTCGTCATTTGCATGTCTCAATCAATGTAATCCTTAGACCTGAGGTTGCCGCACAATCCGAGTTATGGATCACCGACTTAGGTCAAACGTTGTTCTGTGACAAGGCAACTATAAAGGTAGAGTTCGGGTCGAATGAGAAGCAAGCTGCGTGATGTGGATAATCAAGATGGGATTTTGCCCCTCCGAATGGAGAGATATTCTCTGGGCCCTCTCGAGTGATATGATTCAGGAAGCATGGCCATGCGCGACTCAGTTAAATGTTAACTGTGTCGGTTGACTAAGAGTTAGTCAGATGAATCACATATCACGGATCGAGAAGAGAGTCAAACTATTTAAGAGATGACGATAAATCGCCTATAGTTCGACAAGGTATATCGTGAGGAAAAATGGACTAAGATGAATATCACATTGAAAGGTATGTCGTCATGACTCAATGGGACTTGTGAGTCGGCACGTTCTGCTAGGAGCCGCTACCGATTGATCGATTGAGAGTCGGACTCCAATCGTGTCCAAGTCGCCATGAGCCTGCAGGGTCGCACACTTAAGAGCGGGAGCAAGTATTGGTTGGGTTGGACCCGAACCGGAAATGGACTGATTTTGTGAGTCGGACTCACAGAGGGAATGGGCCACAAGTGTTGTGAAGCCCACTACCATTCGCTATATAAAGAGGGGCGCAGGTTGCCCAGCGGGCACGTTAGTCCACTCTCCCATGCGTTGGGAACCCTAGCCCCACTCAGTCCAGCCGTCGCACCGGACCTAACAGTCCGCCGTCGGAGCTCCTCGTCGTACGTGTGGATACTGGCAGAGGTGTTGTACGTTCAGCACTTCGACGTTCGAGGGATCGGATCGGCTGGATCGGATCGTAGGACTGCACTGCCCCGACGCGCTGCATCGATAATCAGCACCTGCGCGTCTAGTGGTAATACTCGTGGCCTTCTACCTCGGCTAGATCTTGGAAGTACCGCGTAGGAATTTTTTTCGTTTATCTCTACGCGTTCCAACAGTGGTATCAGAGCGGTAGTTTCTGGTATTAGGCCTGTCGGATATATACTGATTAGGGGTATATCAGATGGTAGTCAAAAGTGCCGGATTACCCGGGTGGCCCAACTGGTAGTGGGCTATGGTCCATTGGGCGGCCCAGTAAGCTGACGCGCAAAAGCCGGATTCTAGAAGGACCCGGATCACGGCCCACGTGATCTGGCTTGGAGGAGAAGACAGATTCCTTACTTTCCAAGTTACTATCTATCGTAGTCTTCTAGGTTTCCTATTCTGTATGCCCTAATCCGGGCATCCGGCTATTATATAAAGCCGGACGGGAGATGAGATAAACAAGAGACACGAAGCCACAGGCCAACTCGCCGAGAAGTTGATCCTCCGCGAGTAGCTAAACCTAACCTCACATTGTAATTGTTTACACAGGCTTTAGCCCTGATTAGTGAGATTGCAGGAGTAGGAACGTCGTATTATCACGACGTACCGAACCTGGGTAAATCCTGTGTCTTTGTCACCAACGCGATCCCGTTTCCCCACGTCTCTACCCGTAGTCTCATGGCACCCCCGTCTATGAAAACTACTACGATGTCTCGACAGTTGGCGCCCACCGTGGGGCAAACGACGTCAGGCGTTAAGTTCCGATCTGAGATACTCGGTGGAATCGGCAGTTCCATAACTGTCGGAAGCCTGGAGTTCGACAATGACGTCGGACACTTCCTCGACAACGGATCCTACATACCGGCGCAAAATCATCTGGTAAGTGCATGCGTGTTACCGATTGGATCTGCTAATATCTTTATCGGATTAACTGCAGAGGCCATGGGGTTTTGCGGTGGAAGCAAATTTATCCCACCCGTCCTGTACCCAGTCGAAGATGACTACGATCCCGGATTTTGCTCAGATCGCCGACATAAAAGTGATACACACTTTATCGGTATGGTGCAATCCGAAGTCGCCGAGAACACGGATGACGGAAATCCCGTGCAGGAGGCAGAAAGCAACAAACCCACTACAGAGGTGGACGATCCAGCTTCCGCCGAAAACACGGATGAAAGTAATCCCGTGCAAGAGGCAGAAAATAACAAACCCACTACAGAGGTGGAAGATCCGACACCCGCCAATTCAGCGATGAACTCGGAAGCTGACTCTGTGCTAGCCGCCATTGAGGCAAGATTAGAGTCAGAAACCGGATCAGATGATTTCGATTCCGAAGACGAAGACGTGGACGCCTTCGAAAGAAAAGTTAAATCTTTCCAAGAGGGATTCCATGAAGTACTAATGGCGAAACCGGCTGAAACCACGGACGCCGGCAGTCAGGAAAGCCCTAAAACCCCTCCGCCAGAGGAAGAGAGAGAAGATGGAGAAACCTCTCCGATATTTCCCAACGTCAAGGAATTGACAGAGGACGAACCTGTTAAAAAACCTCCTTCTTCCAAGAAAAAGAACAAGGCCGCTAAAAAACTCCAATACAAACTCCAAAAGAAGAAATTGGCTGATCCAGCTGATGAAAGCCCGGAAGTAGGAGATGCAAGCGGAACAAAACCTGCGGAGAAGAAAACAAAAGAAATCCTTGTTCCGCCAATGACAGAGCAAGAAGAACAGGAATTGTTACAAACGCCAGTGGGATTACATGAACCCCTGAAGTGCTAGAAGCCAGGAGACAAGCTCTCCAACGGCAACAGCAACATCTATTCAGAACTCGTGAACACCTCCAAAAAACCCAGGATGACATCAAACTCATGAAGGTAGAAATCGAGGAATACGAGAGAAAGAATAGATCTGGCATTAAACCTACAAGGTTACCCGAAATCGTAAGACCGGAAGTACTGCCGCCAAAAGAAAGGTTTCACAACCCATCTTGGCAAATGCAGGTAAACGGCAAAGATGCCAGAGGCGAACCAATATACAAAACCGCAGCAGAAAATGTGGAAGCAGCGTTTGCCATCCTCAACAATGACTTGTACTCCAATGGTGAAAAACTCCAAGGGGTGTATGCTTTCCTAGGAAAAGCATTGCAACAACAACAGCGAGCCCAAGAGCGATCAGGGAAGTTGCATGATAACTCCGCCCTATGCAAAACAGCTACTTGCGCCGCTGGAGCACCTGGACCGGAAGAACCTAGAGATTCAGGTAGTTCAAAGGATAAGAAAGCGGATCCGAGAAAATACAAGAAAAATCCCGACAATAGGGACGAAGCGTCTAGAACCGGATCTCATCTACCGAAAGGTGGAAGTAAACCCCATGATCGGGAAGAAAAATACCGGAAAGATGGCAAAGCAATGCCACCTCCGAGACACCCTGCTGAAAAAGCCGAAAGACATGATGTGCCTCACAGACGTGAGAGATCTCGGACACCTCCTAAGGATAAAGAAAGGCATAGGAGTAGAACTCCGCCTCATCCAAAAGGGCGTGATCTTGAAAGAAATAGAAACGATCCCGGAAAAGCGCGTGCGCGCAACAATGGAAAAGAAAGGAGTAGATCCCCTTCTGTCCATTCAGCCGGCAGATATTGCGCACACATGGATAGAGCGGAAAAGGATGATCTATACTTTGGACCTAAGTGTTTCACTGATAGGATCCGAAGAACAACCCTGCATTCTGGCTTCGCCAAGGTCGGTCCAACGTACCAGAAATACACCGGCAGTACAAACCCGGATACCTGGCTCTTAGACTACCATACAGCCGTCCAGATAAACAATGGGACAGACCTGGAAGCTGTAAAGTTTCTACCCCTAATGTTGCTGGATGGAGCCAGAGATTGGATCAATGGATTGCCGTCAAGAACTGTCGACAGCTGGGATGATATGGCTCGAGTATTCACTCAGCATTTCCGGGGAACGTACAAGCGCCCGAACAGCATCAACCAGCTGAACCGTTGCACCCAATTCGAGGATGAACCATACGTGGATTTCATCTCCAGATGGACTGCAATGAAGAATAGTTGTTCTGGAGTAACTGACGTACAAGCAATGCATGCTTTCGTCAATGGCCTAAAACCCGGACTAGTACCGTTCATGGTTGGTTCCAAACAGCACAAAGATCTCGGATCTATGCTTACAACCGTCAATGAGCATGCTGCAGCCGAAGACGATATCAGAGCAAGAGGTGGCAATATCGACACACTGATACTGGACAAGAAAACCCTCGCTCTAAGAAAAAAGGAACTTCAGACGCAACACCAAAACCAAAATAAGTTAATATAGCCTTTGGAAGTGAAAAAGGGAGCAAATGGAAAGGACGCAGTTCAGAACCAATCAACTACACTAAAGAAGAGTGGGAGAAGATTAAGTCGGAACCCTGCGTCCACCATTCGCAATTTGGGAAACCCACCCATACGAACGCACAATGCCGGCTGAATAAGCACATGAAAGGCAGTGCAGGATCCGGAAACAAGGGGAAGAGTTCCAAAAGGAAATTTTCTAAGCAAAAGCCAGAAGCTTATAAAGAAGACAGTGAATCGGACACTGACGAAAAAATCCAGGAACAGCAGCGGAAAGGCGAACCCAAGTTTCCGAGAGTTGATGGAGAATGCGCCCTAACTTTCTTAGCAACTCCATGAGTAAAGGTGGCGAAAAGAACACTTCGAGAAATAAACGCGGTTGTTCCGGCAACCCCGAAATTCTTGAAATATTCGAACACACCAATAACCTGGGATCAGTATGATCATCCCGGAAATATCCCTGAACCCGGCACACAAACTATTATTGTAAGCCCTATTGTCCAGAACACTAGGCTAAAAAGAGTGCTGATGGACGGAGGATCCAGCATCAACATTACGTAGTTGGATACATTAAGACATCTGAAGATCTCCGAGACCCAGCTCAATCACAGCAATATACACTTCCATGGCATTGTTCCCGGAAGGCAAGCACGATCCCTAGGAGAAATTTCCCTAGATGTCACCTTCGGAGAAATAGATCACTTCCGTCAGGAAAAAGTATCCTTCGAGGTGGTGTTGTTCGAAAGCGTGTATCATGCGATACTCGGACGTCCAGCTTTCGCCAAATTTATGGCAAGATCATGTTATATCTATAACAAGCTGAAGATGCCAGGGCCGAAAGGAGGGGTAATCACCATAACTGGAGACTTCAAGCTGGCGAACAAGCTGGAAAAAGAAAACGCCCTTTGCGCTGAGAAAATCATGGCAAAGGAAGAGCTGAAGGAGCTGGCTAAGGAGGTATCGCCGACAGAAATGCCGGCAGGAAAAGAAACTCGGAAGCCAGCAGATAGCTTCAAGGCATCTGAGAATACAAGACAGGTAATCCTAGATCCTAAAGATCTGACAAAATTTGTCGTAGTAGGAACTGGGATGACCGACAAATAGGAAGGCGAGCTCATCAAGTTCCTCCGTGAGAACTGGGATATTTTTGCCTGGTGTCCAGCTGACATGCCAGGCGTACCCAAGGAACTTGCTGAGCATCAACTCAAGGTGATCCCAGGCTCCAAACCCGTCAAACAAGGTCTCCGCCGATTCGACGGAAGAAGGCGGAAGGCTATTGGCAAGGAAATTATCCGGCTTTTAGCAGCAGATTTCATTCTGGAAGTAATCCACACTGATTGGTCTGCAAACCCGGTATTAGTACCGAAGAAAGACACTACTGCTCTTAGAATGTGTATAGATTACACCGGCTTGAACAAGTTGTGTCCCAAAGATAGGTTCGCGTTACCGCGAATCGATCAAATAATAGATGCCACTGCAGGCTCTGAGCTTTTATGCTTTTTGGATGCTTATTCCGGGTACCACCAAATACGCATGAAAAAGGAAGATCAAATTAAGACTTCCTTCATAACCCCGTACGGGACGTATTATTATGTAACCATGCCATTCGGCCTGAAGAACGCAGGCGCAACTTACCAGCGTTGCATGCAACGTTGTTTGCATAGTCAGATTGGCAAAAACGTCCACGTTTATATGGACGATATTGCTGTCGTAACCAAGGAAAAAGACACACTCCTTGAGGATTTGCGAGAAACCTTCGAAAACTTGCGCACTTACAAGATGAAGTTAAATCCATCAAAGTGCGTATTCGGGGTTCCCTCAGGAAAACTTCTGGGTTTCATCGTTTCTCATAGAGGAATAGAAGTTAACCCGGAAAAGATCAAATACATCTTGAACATCTCCAAACCTACGTGTGTGAAAGATGTCCAAAGATTGACGGGTTCCGCTACTGCCGTCAACAGATTTATTAGTCGGCTGGGGGATAAAGCCTTACCACTCTACAAGTTGCTGAAAAAATCCGACAAATTCGAGTGGACAGAAGAGGCCGACGCAGCGCTAACCTAGTTAAAAGAAACTTTGATGAAAGCTCCGATTTTGTCATCCCCAAAAGACGAAGAACCTATGTTATTGTACCTTACGGTTACAAACAGGGTTATTAGTGCAGTAATTGTTGTGGAACGGAAGAAAGACGAACAAAGTATACCAGACCAGCATCCGGTATATTACATAAGCAAAGTTTTCTCCGAGTCCAAGCAAAGGTATCCACACTACAAAAAACTGGCATATGGCGTATTTTTCGCATCTAGAAAGTTACGTCATTACTTCCAAGGACATTCCATAACAGTGGTATGTAAAGCACCACTAGGGGATATAATAAACAATGCGGAGGCAACTGGCCGAGTAGCCAAATGGGGTATCGAGCTAGCAGCTTTCGACATTAAGTATCAGCCAAGGACGGCAATAAAAT
The DNA here is from genome assembly GCA_028641055.1 of Alopecurus myosuroides. Taxonomy (NCBI): domain Eukaryota; kingdom Viridiplantae; phylum Streptophyta; class Magnoliopsida; order Poales; family Poaceae; genus Alopecurus; species Alopecurus myosuroides. Next base: position 239,454,469 of record CM054062.1, on the reverse strand, counting down.
CCCAGGTTCTGGCAGATTTCGTCGCCGACTGGATGGAAGCAATGGAAAATACGCCAATGCCGGAGTCCGAGTACTGGATCATGCATTTCGACGGATCCAAGATGAAGGAAGGCGCCGGAGCTGGTGTAGTCTTAAAATCCCCTAAAGGAGATACAATGGAGTACGTATTACAAATACACTTCAACGCCAGTAACAACATGGCAGAATACGAGGCATTGCTTCATGGCTTGCACATTGCAAAAGAAATAGGGGTCAAACGCATCTTATGCTACGACGACTCGGATTTGGTACAGCATCAGCTCAACCAAACCTGGGATGCAAAGAGCCCTATAATGGCCGAATATCGGAGAACGGTGGACGAGTTCGCCATTTGTTTCTTTGGATTCGAAGTACTCCACGTAAAAAGGGAGGAAAATTGGAACGTGGATGCATTAGCCCGCATGGGGTCAGAAAGGGTAAAAATCCTACCACCAGGTGTATTCGTCCAGCATTTGTACGAGCCATCCATGAAAGGTGGAGATATCGATTACCCTCTGGCTTCCGAGTCAATTGAAGTTATGCTCGTTAACCCGGAGTGGACAATTCCATAGTTAAACTTCTTATTCAACCAGAAGTACCCGGAAGGAGCAGACGAAGTCTTGCAGAGGCAAATTCAGCGTCGATGCAAAGGATACACGGTAATTGATAATTGCCTGTATAAACGCAGTACTTCCGGAATTTTTCTACGGTGTATTTCACCAGAAGAAGGACGAGGAATCCTGCAAGAAATCCATGCTGGAGATTGCGGACACCATGCTCAATCAAAAAGCATAGTTAAAAAAGCATTCCGCGCCGGGTTTTTCTGGCTAACAGCCAAGACAGATTCTGAACACATAGTTAACACATGTGAAGGGTGTCAATATTACGCCAAGCAGACCAATATGCCGGCCCAAGCACTCAAAACTATCCCAATTACATGGCCGTTTGCGGTCTGGGGGTTAGATATGATGGGACCGTTCAAAACTGCGCGAGGCGGACTTACACATCTACTTGTAGCTGTGGACAAATATACCAAGTGGGTGGAGGCTAAACCCATCAAAAAACTTGACGGTGTAACTGCTAGAAATTTCATCATTGACATAGTCATGAGATATGGCGTTCCACACAGCATAATAACTGACAACGGGACAAATTTTTCCATTGGAGAGTTGGCAAAATATTGCCGACAAACGGGAATTCGCCTAGATCTTGCATCTGTGGCACACCCGCAATCCAATGGCCAGGTTGAGCGAATGAATAGCTCAATCCTGCAAGGAATACGCCCAAGACTCGAATCTCCTCTTCATAGAGCAGCTGGAGCATGGGTAGAGGAGTTACCTTCCGTGCTTTGGAGCATTCGAACGACGCCAAACAGGTCAACTGGGCAAACCCCGTTTTTCCTAGTTTACGGTGCGGAAGCTATTCTTCCAACGGACATGATCCATGATAGCCCAAGAGTGCGGGATTTCGATGACTCGGATGCCGAAGAAGCACGACAGGATGCCGTCGATCTCTTAGAAGAGGAACGAGAGCTTGTGCTTCAAAGATCCGCCATTTACCAACAAGGTTTACGACGTTATCATAGTCAGAAAATCAGGCATCGGTCTTTTAAAGAAGGTGACTTAGTGCTGAGATTGGTGCAGCAAAGAAAGCACAAATTGGCCCCAGTTTGGGAAGGACCATTTGTAATCAGCAAAGCTATGAAAAATGGGTCATATTATCTTGTAGATATTCGGGACACGGAAGATGATCCCGAGAAGCCGAATCGCAAAAGAAAGAGAAACATAGATGATGAACTAGGAGAGACAAAGAGGCCTTGGAGCATCCAGCAGTTATGTCCCTTCTATACTTAGTTCAATTTCTATGTAAACATCTTTGAGATCATGAAATAAAGTTGTCGGAATTCTTATATCCATGTTTTTACAAGTTCATTATAGTACAAAGCATGATTCCACCTTATCTATTTCCCAATGATCTTACAAAATACTCAATGTTAACCTGAATTGTGCCTGCGTGCTCGGTGTTTAAAAACTGAATGATTTTCAGCCTGCCAACGGCTAAAGGAAACTCGGATTGTGCCTGCGTGCCCAAGTTTCAAAAAATTCCTTACTTTTCTCTAAAGTATTATCTTATTGTTTGTGTGTTGGGTCACTGGAGCTAGTTAGTAAAAATGCCTTTAGTATGATCCATGTTTCCGAGTTTAAACTGATCGGTTATACCCAGTTACTCGGCATGATGATTCATAATACTATCGAGCCATTTCAAACACTAAGGACAGTTAAAACATATAAACCGGAGAACTTAGAAGGCAAAGGAATATTAAAACCCGGAAACCTTGCAAAGAATTTCATAATTAAAACTGCAAAAGGCGGAGTTCTTGTTTGTACAAAAGGAATAGAAGCATTACAATATGAATTACATTGTAAAAGTGCAGTAATGCTCCTATTGTCTACTTTCACCATCCAGGTTCAAGGCATCCCTTCAAGCGTCCGAGTCTTCCTCGCTGCTATCATTCTCGGGGGCTTCCGGGATCTCCTCTTCTGGACAAGTGATGGAGATGTTCACCATGGAGGCGATCTTGGTGGCGTGGCCTTTGATTTCATCAAAGATGGTGGATCGCTGAGTTTCCGTGTATCCTTGGGGGATACCGGACGCCACGCGCCAAGACTTTGCACCAGGGTAGTGCATACGCATAAGGCCGAGTGCCATGCGTGCACCACCCCGTGTAGCGGAGCGTAGGATGGATTCCCTGGACTCCGCCACCTCCAAGATGGCACCCGGAAGTTTTTCAACTTCCGAGAACTCCCCAGTCCTTGTGGGAAGGAGCTTGTTGACCAGCTGCATGCCAGCAGCTCTGATCGCAGTGCACGTCTTCCCAAAGGCTCGGATTCTATCAATCCGAGTGATATCTGGGTTACCTCCTGTTTTTTCAGACAAAACAACCAAAAAGGTTAAGTGAAAAAAGAAGAGAAAGAAAGCAAGACATGGACAGACGGTAAATGAAGTAAAACTTACCGATGATCTGGTCGATTTCGGAGCCTTCCTCCAGGCGCAGATTTAGGGCATTTTCCAAGTTCTGAATGGTGGACTTGTCCTTTTTCGCCTGTTCGGAAGCCTTGGAATGAGCAATTCCAAGGGCCAGATTGCTGGCTTCCAGATCCTTTTGGGCCTTCATAAGTTGCTTATGAAGGTCCAGGTTTTCCTCACGGAGACTGGCAGCATTTCCGGCATCTTCAGCTATTTGCTGGGCCTTAGCCAAAGCAGCTGGAAAGCAAGGAAAATTCCGAGTTTAGAAAAAATCCCGGAAAAGTACTTAGACAAAAAGCTGAATAAAAAACTTCAGAGAAAAAAAAAAGTTTACCTGTTGTTTCCTTCAGCTGCAGCTGAGACGATGCCAGCTTCGTCTCTTTCACCTCAAGAATAGAAAGAAGATTTCTAACTTCCTTGTTCTTGACGGAAAGTTTATTGAAAACTTCCATGTTAATGGTTTCGGCGGTTTGCTGGAACACGACAAGGAAAAGAGTAATTAAAAAGCATCAAGGCAAAAAGTATACATTTTGTCTAAATGCTTGGGGGCTAGAGTTAAATACCTGGCTCATTCGCTGCAAACCCGCCAAGTTTTCATTGAACTCCTTTGCGTACTCCGCAAAACGAATTCCGGACGCGCTTAGGCCGTCGTTGAGGTTCTTGAAGTCCTTGTCGAAGGTGGGAATCTCCTCATCGATTGTCCGAGAAGAATTTCCCACCTCTGGGGCCGCCCTTTCCCTCGTGTCCGTGTCCGGCACAACGGGTTGGCTGGGCTCCAACGACTCGGTGGTGGGAGCTGTAGCATGTTTTCCGCCATCATGGACGGTGTGTCCGGGGCGATGACGGGAGAAGGTTGAGAGCCTCTGCCGGACGTAACCTTGTGCCTTTTTAGCTTCTTTGGCTTCAAGGTGGAGGGAGGCAGGCTAAAGGCAAAAACAAAAACCCGGAAAGGTTAAAACTCTGAAGACGAAAGAAAACTTCGACAAAAGAAATAAACCCGGATGTTCTAACCTGGAGGTAGCGACAGGAACCCCGTCAAGATCGATGATTTCCTCAGAAGAGGAAATCTTCTTGCGCTTGCGCCCACCTACAAAGGAGGCGTGCAACGCCTCCAGATCAGCTTCGGAGGTAAGCTCCAAGTCAGGAAGATCAGCAAGCTGTCGAAAAGACAAAACAGAGTTAGAAGTGAAAAATCCGAGAAAGTATGGTAAAAGACCACCCAAAATGACTGAAAAAATACCTTTGGAGCCGGATTGTCGGCTGTATACATCGGCCGACTCGCTTCGTATTGGTCGCGCGATGCGACCAATTGGTTCACGCGCCGCCTCAGATCCCTCACGGCCCAGTCTTTGCTGGTTGTCCGCATTTTGTCGTTGGCGCCCGTGTACTCGCAAAGTAGACGGCCGCCATGATTGGCTAATGGCTGGATCCGCCTTTCCAACCAGCAAAGGACCGTTTCCATGCCGGTTAGAGGCGGATCCAAGGAGGTGAGCTTGGCGATGCGCCGCTTGATCCTTAGTAGATCAGGTGACAGGACTTGGATGGCTTCTGTTCCCCAATTCTCTTGGGGAACAGCAGCGGTGTTGGTGAAAGGTGGAACCCCGATGGCCTTTGTCGGAAAAGGAACATCGGGATGATAGAAGAAGGAACCCGTGCAGAATTTGACGGATTCCGAGGTTCTAATCTTGGGGAACCATTCCTCCCTAAACCTCCTAAGGGTGAAGGAGATGGTCCCGCAAGTCGGGAGTGCGCCCTCCGAAGAGTTCCGCTTAACCCCGAAACAATACAAAAAGAAGTCTAACCTAGGTTCTATGCCTAGGAAACCCTCGAAGAGGGCCTGAAACCCGGCCATATAGAGAATGGAATTGGGTGGCAGGTTATGAGGTTGAATGTTGTAGTGGGAGAGAACTTGGTGGAAGAATGCGGAAGGTGGCAATCCCATACCTCTTAGGAGATGGGAGGAGAGAAGAACCCGTTCGCCGTCGTTTGGCTGGGGTTCGTTCTCGTCCTCAGGGAGCCGCCATTTCCCTTTGAGTACCAATCCCTCCTTTTCCATGTTTGGAAGGAGGGATGGGGAAATGCTGCAGGCAACCCAGTTGCCGGCATATTCCACTTCTTCGTCCGCTCCGGCGGCGGTGGACGCGGCGGCCTCCGCAGCGGCGAGCTCGTCGCCGAGAAGCGTGATTTTCTCCTCCGCCGTTTGGGGAGCAAACGGCGGAGAGGGCGCGGCGCTTGAGCCCGCAAGATCCGCGGTGGCGGAAGGATTTCCTCTGCCCACCGCGGAATCCGCCGTCTTCACTGGTTCGTCACTGGCGCGCGTTGGGGACTCCAACTGCGGATCCATGTCATTGATGATTTGCTCGATGTCGCGCGTCACGGTGCGGGCAGGAGAAGACGGTGAGGATGCCATCAGGTGGCGGCGCAGCTCGTCTCCGGTGACGTTCTGGGCGCAGCGTGCGTTCGGGAGTGCTCTCTCTCTGCTCGGGAGCTTGGGCGCTGTAATGGCGTTCGAATGGGTGCGGAAGGTTTTTCGGGAGGACGACGAAGGCTATTTATAGCCGGAAATCAGTCACGATACGTGCTAACGGCTCTTTTGACCGTTGGATGATCAACGCGTGTCACTCGCCGGAAAATCCGGAAAATGAATCGACAGGATGATTATGGTTATCTCCTCGTTTCCCGCGAGAATCTGTCAGAGATATGTTTCTGGGTTTCCCACTCAAAACCCAAACGTCCCTTACGTCAGCAGGATTAAAGTGCTGACGTAGGAAGCTCCTTCTCTGCGAAGGATCGTGAGAGAAAAGCCGGATTCCCCGAATCCAAGTTTTACGTTACCATCTCTTTTCAAAAGAAGAATAAGAAGAATCAAGACTGCTGGCCAAAATTTCTCGGACAATATGCATTTGGCGAAAGACGGCAAATCAGAGTTTTAATCCTTCTTGGGGGCTACTGTCGGATATATACTGATTAGGGGTATATCAGATGGTAGTCAAAAGTGCCGGATTACCCGGGTGGCCCAACTGGTAGTGGGCTATGGTCCATTGGGCGGCCCAGTAAGCTGACGCGCAGAAGCCGGATTCTAGAAGGACCCAGATCACGGCCCACGTGATATGGCTTGGAGGAGAAGACGGATTCCTTACTTTCCAAGTTACTAGCTATCGTAGTCTTCTAGGTTTCCTATTCTGTATGCCCTAATCCGGCTATTATATAAAGCCGGACGGGAGATGAGATAAACAAGAGACACGAAGCCACAGGCCAACTCGCCGAGAAGTTGATCCTCCGCGAGTAGCTAAACCTAACCTCACATTGTAATTGTTTACACAGGCTTTAGCCCTGATTAGTGAGATTGCAGGAGTAGGAACGTCGTATTATCACGACGTACCGAACCTGAGTAAATCCTGTGTCTTTGTCACCAACGCGATCCCGTTTCCCCACGTCTCTACCCGTAGTCTCATGGCACCCCCGTCTATGAAAACTACTACGATGTCTCGGCAAGGCCCGAGATCCGTACATATGTGATATGTAGTTAGCGTTAGATGTGATCTAATTGCTGTTTTGGTGGTCGTTTTATGAGATAGATCGGTTTTGTACAAGGTTGATTGGATCAATCGTACTCGGGGTTAATGGATGATCAGGTTTCCGTGATCATACTGCTAAGGTCGTGGAACAACTTACCCCTACCGGTCGGTTTCCGCCATCGGGGTATATCGTCACACATAAATCCAGTTGCGGTGATCGAAGATCAAAGAGTTTGGTGGAATCGGAATACGGATCAGATTCGGGTAAAATCGTATTATCCGATGAAGAAATCCATGATCGGAATGCAGATGAGATCTGCGTTTTTCGAAATCGTCGGGCGCTGCCCGCACCCGCGAGGGGACCGCCGGCTTCGCCCTGTCGTAGCGCCTTAGATGTCGTTGCGAGTTTCACAACGCCGGTAGATATCGTATCTATGCATAACTTGTTTTTGCAGGAAGTTGTGAATGGTATGGCTTATGTGCATGTGATGTGTGTAATCCATACATGATCTGCGTATCATGTTTATGTCAGCCGGCTGGAGCCTAGGTGCTGTCATTTTATTGTATACCGGCCTGCGTGTCGGATTCTCTATGTAAATTTTCATTTACTAGCTAGTGTAGCTTGTTGGAGAACCCGGAAGGCATGCAAGTCGATGTACAAGTCGGCTACATGGAGTAAGATGGCACGTGACAAGAGTTGGCACGAGTCGACTTACAAGCTTTGTGGAGATGGAGATCACCATGAAGAGAGCCATACCATTTCACATTATAATTGCTTTATTTGTGTTATTGTTATGTCTCTATTTACCTCTATTTAGATAGTTGGTAGATTATTTAATCCCTCAAAGAAGGTCTAGTTGTTCGCCCCGCCAGTGCTGCACCATCGCAAGTCGGACATTCTTGGTAGTGGGCTCATAAAATTGAGGTTCTACCAATTCTTTCCGGTTAGGTGGGTTTGAGTCGGACTCTTACAAGCAGAAGCACTTGGTAATCTAGACGAGTCCATCACAACGGTTGTGGGGCTTGGGGCGAGGTAGGTTGGGAGCCGGGGCATGTGATGTCACCCAACTAACAGGAGTCGTATTGAATACGATTGGCAAGGTGTTGCCTACCTAGATCACTTGACGGCTAGCGGTGATGCTAAAGCTCACTAGTCGGCTTGCTTATTTAGGATCTTGAATCACTTAGCAACCATCGGAGGGGTGTTGGTTCTAGTGGAAGCATAAGTATTAAAGCATTTAATATGCCTGCTCTTTTATGAATACATGTCTTAAGTGTTTTTGCGTATTTTCTGTTGTAGATCAATGGCACCTAGCAACCTTCCTCAGTTGTCCGCGTTTGTGTTGAGGTCAATCCTAGAGAAAGATAAGCTTAATAGAACTAATTTCACCAACTGGTATCGTAATCTGAGGATAGTCCTCAAGCATGACAAGAAAGAACATGTTCTAGAAACTCCACTTCCAGATGAGCCTGATGACGATGCGACTGTCGCTGTCATGAATGCCTACCGTAAGACTAGAGATGAGTCTACGAAAATCAGCTGTCTTATGCTTGCACACATGGAACCGGACTTGCAGCAGCAGTTCGAGAATGTTGAGGCCTACGATATGATCGAAAGACTCAAAAGTATGTTCCAGGCTCACGCAAAGACCGAGAGGTATCAAGTCTCTCAAGCTTTGCTGGGCTGTAAGCTGAAAGATGGCGATCCACTGAGTCCGCATGTAATCAAGATGATTGGTTACATTCAGTCTCTAGATCGGCTGGGCGTCCCAATTAACGAAGATTTCGCTACTGATATAATTCTGAACTCTCTTCCTAGTGCGTATGGTTCGTTCATCTCGAACTACCATATGCATGGTATGGATAAGAGTATCACTGAATTACATGGGATGCTCAAAACGGCAGAGGCTGATATCAAGAAAGGCGCCAGTCAAGTGTTGATGGTGCAGAATAAGGCTAATTTCAAGAAGAGTTCTTGGACCAAGAAGAAGAAGGATAAGTCAGGAGGTAGCACCCATGGCCCTGTCCAGAGTGCTCCCTCAAAGACTAAACCTTCTCCTACAGCCGGAGCCAACTGTTTCTATTGCAAGCAAGATGGCCACTGGAAGAGGAACTGCACCAGGTATTTGGCTGACAGAGCCAAGAGTGGAGGTGTGACTTCCAACTCAGGTACGCTTGTGTGCAATGTTAATCTTGCTGATGCTCCTAATAGTTCTTGGGTATATGATACCGGATCAGTTATTCACATATGCAACTCGTTGCAGGGACTGGTAAGAACTAGGAGCGTGGCAAGAGGAGAGGTTGACATTCGGGTCGGCAACAAGGCGAGAGTCGCTGCGTTGGAAGTCGGCACGATGCAACTTCATTTACCTTCAGGATTTATTTTGGAACTAAATAATTGTTATTATGTTCCAGCGCTTAGTCGAAACATTATTTCCGCCTCATGTTTGATGAGACAAGGTTATGAGTCGAATATTAAGAATAATGGTTGTTCTTTATATTTGAAAGATATGTTTCATGTCTTTGCACCCATTCAGAACGGGTTATTTATTTTAAATCTTGATAGTGAATCGGTCTATAACATAAATGTTAAAAGGTTGAAACCAAATGATCTGAATATGACTTACTTTTGGCACTGTTGGCTTGGTCATATAAGTTGGAAGCGCATGAAGAAGCTCCATGATGATGGACTTCTAACTTCGTTTGACTTAGAGTCATTCGAGACATGCGAATCATGCCTACTAGGCAAGATGACCAAGACACCTTTTGCAAGGAGTTGTGAAAGGGCGTCCGACTTGTTGGAACTAATACATAGTGATGTATGTGGACCAATGAGCACGACAGCTAGAGGTGGTTATAAGTACTTCATTACCTTCACCGATGATTTGAGTAGGTATGGATATATCTATTTAATGAAACACAAGTCGGAAGCCTTTGAAAAGTTCACGGAATTCCAGAGTGAGGTACAAAATCAACTCGGCAAAAAAATAAAGTTTCTACGGTCGGACCGTGGGGGCGAGTACATGAGCCATGAGTTTGATGACCATCTAAAGAGTTGTGGAATAGTTCCTCAACTCACTCCTCCGGGTACACCGCAGAGAAACGGTGTATCGGAACGGAGAAATCGGACCTTGTTGGACATGGTACGATCAATGATGAGTCGGACAGATCTACCTTTATCATTTTGGGGTTATTGTCTAGAAACTGCAGCTTTCACACTAAACAGAGTACCATCAAAGTCAGTAGAGAAGACACCACATGAGATGTGGACGGGAAAAAAGCCAAGTTTGTCTTTTCTTAAGATTTGGGGTTGTGAGGTATTTGTCAAGCGACTTCAGTCGGACAAGCTCACACCCAAGTCGGATAAGTGTATTTTCGTGGGGTATCCGAGGGAAACCTTGGGGTACTACTTCTACAACCGGGAAGAGGGCAAAGTGTTTGTCGCTCAGAATGGTGTCTTCCTTGAGAAAGAGTTTCTCAGTCGGGAAGTTAGTGGGAGCACAGTGCAACTCGAAGAAATTCGAGAGGAACCAGCTAGGGGCGAGTCGGCAATGGCCTTGGAGGCTGAGCCGGTCGTGGTACCTACACCGGTTACAGCACCTGAACCTCGGAGATCTACCAGATTACAGAGTGCTCGAGATGTTTTACTGTTAGACAGTAATGAGCCGGCAACTTATTCGAAAGCGATGGTGGGATCTGATTCCGAGTCATGGCTTGGAGCCATGAGATCCGAGTTAAAGTCCATGGATGAAAAACAAGTTTGGAATTTGGTTGATCTGCCTGACGGTGCAAGACCCGTCGAGTGCAAATGGGTCTTTAAGAAGAAAATTGATATGGATGGAAATATTTCCGTCTATAAAGTACGACTTGTCGCGAAGGGGTTCCGAAAAGTTCAAGGAGTTGACTACGACGAGACCTTCTCGCCCGTAGCGATGCTTAAGTCAATTCGGATCATGTTAGCCATATCAGCCTATTTCGACTATGAGATATGGCAGATGGATGTCAAGACGGCTTTCCTTAGTGGAAATTTAACTGAGGACGTGTATATGATACAGCCCGAAGGTTTTGTCGATCCAACTAATGCTGACAAGGTATGCAAACTTCAGAAATTCATTTATGGGTTGAAGCAAGCATCTCGGAGTTGGAACATTCGCTTTGATGAGGTAGTCAAATCGTTTGGCTTCATCAAGAGCAATCATGATTCTTGTTTATACAAGAAGTTTAGTGGGAGCAAAGTAAATTTTCTAATCTTATATGTGGATGACATATTGCTGATTGGAAATGATGTCATGATGTTGCAAGAAACCAAAGAGTCATTGGAAAGGAGTTTCTCAATGAAGGATTTGGGTGAGGCAACTTACATATTAGGAATCAGGATCTATAGAGATAGATCAAGGCGGCTCATTGGATTGAGTCAGAGTACATATATGGACAAAGTTTTGAAGAAATTCAAAATGCAAGAGTCCAAGAAGGGATTCTTGCCGATGTCCCATGGCATAAAACTTAGCAAGACTCAGTGTCCTTCGACGACTGATGAGCAAAGTCGGATGAGTGTGATTCCGTATGCTTCGGCAATAGGATCCATCATGTATGCCATGATTTGTACTAGGCCAGATGTTTCCTATGCTCTAAGTGTTACGAGCAGATAGCAGGCTGACCCTGGTGAAGCCCACTGGGCAACGGTTAAAAACATCCTTAAGTACTTGAGAAATACTAAGGAAATGTTCCTAGTTTATGGAGGTGATGAGGAATTCAGTGTAAAGGGTTACACGGATGCGAGTTATCTCACCGACTCGGATGATTCTCGTTCGCAATATGGATACGTGTTCGTAATGAACGGAGGGGCTGCGAGCTGGAAGAGTTCCAAGCAAGATACGGTGTCTGCATCTACAACAGAGGCTGAGTATATTGCTGCCTCAGAGGCGGCAAAGGAAGCTGTTTGGATCAGGAACCTCCTGATGGATCTTGGTGTGGTTCAGGGCGCGTCCAATCCTTTGGACGTATATTGTGACAACAATGGTGCTATCACACAAGCCAAGGAACCTAGACAACACCAGAAGAACAAACATATAATCATGCGGTACCACCTCATTCGCCAGTTTGTCGAACAAGGTGATATCAAGTTATGCAAAGTACACACGGGTGCAAACATTGCAGATCCGTTGACAAAGGCGCTACCACAGCCTAAGCATGAGGCGCACACGAGAGGTATGGGCATTAGATGCCTAGGCATATGATGCCAGGATGATTGACTCTAGTGCAAGTGGGAGACTGTTGGGAATATGCCCTAGAGGCAATCATGTATGATGTAATTCCCACTGTATTCATAAAGTTATTAAGTTGTCCTTGTTTTGAACATCTGATATATGTCATTGAATATGTGATTCGATTGTGGAACTATATATTCATGTTGTTCATACTAGATTGTCCTTGGTCATTTAGGTTGTGCTGGACACACACCCTAGACTAGTGTGAGTGTTGGCTGATGACACGGTTCCACTTGTCATGGGCATGGTGATGCCATTCCAACGTTCACGGACTTGGCCTAAGAGTTTAGCAAGTCGGACTGACGCACATTGAGATGCAACGAGCAAGTCGTCATTTGCATGTCTCAATCAATGTAATCCTTAGACCTGAGGTTGTCGCACAATCCGAGTTGTGGATCACCGACTTAGGTTCTGTCAAACGTTGTTCTGTGACAAGGCAACTATAAAGGCAGAGTTCGGGTCGAATGAGAAGCAAGCTACGAGATGTGGATAATCAAGATGGGATTTTGCCCCTCCGAATGGAGAGATATTCTCTGGGCCCTCTCGAGTGATATGATTCAGGAAGCATGGCTATGCGCGACTCAGTTAAATGTTAACTGTGTCGGTTGACTAAGAGTTAGTCAGATGAATCACATATCACAGATCGAGAAGAGAGTCGAACTATTTAAGGGATGACGATAAATCGCCTATAGTTCGACAAGGTATATCGTGAGGCAAAAGGGACTAAGATGAATATCACATTGAAAGGTATGTCGTCATGACTCAATGGGACTTGGGAGTCGGCACGTTCTGCTAGGAGCCGCTACCGATTGATCGATTGAGAGTCGGACTCCAATTGTGTCCAAGTCGCCATGAGCCTGCAGGGTCGCACACTTAAGAGCGGGAGCAAGTATTGGTTGGGTTGGACCCGAACCGGAAATAGACTGATTTTGTGAGTCGGACTCACAGAGGGAAAGGGCCACAAGTGTTGTGAAGCCCACTACCATTCGCTATATAAAGAGGGGCGCAGGTTTCCCAGCGGGCACATTAGTCCACTCTCCCATGCGTTGGGAACCCTAGCCCCACTCGGTCCAGCCGTCGCAGCGGACCTAGCAGTCCGCCGTCGGAGCTCCTCCTCGTACGTGTGGATACCGGCAGAGGTGTTGTACGTTCAGCACTTCGACGTTCGAGGGATCGGATCGGCTGGATCGGATCATAGGACTGCACTGCCCCGACGCGCTGCATCGATAATCCGCACCTGCGCGTCTAGTGGTAATACTCGTGGCCTTCTACCTCGGCTAGATCTTGGAAGTACCGCGTAGGAAAAAGTTTTCGTTTATCTCTACGCGTTCCAACATAGGGTTTCTCTAACTCGACGAGGATCAACTTCTCGACGAGTTGGCTTCTAGCTAATTGTATATATGTGTCTTCTCTCCCGTCCGGCTTTATATAGATAGCCGGGTTAGGGCTTACAGAAAGGAAACCTAGAATACTATGGAAAGTATCTAACTTGGAAAGTAAGGAATCCGTCTTCTACTCCAAGCCGCATCACTTTGGGCCGTGGTCCGAATTCTTCTAGAATCCGGCTTCTGCGCGCCAGCTTACTGGGCCGCCTAACGGACGGTGATCCATTACCAACACTCCACCCAGGTAATCCGGCTCTTTAGGACAATGGGGGATATAACCCTATTCGGTATATATCCGACAGTAGTCCCCAAGAAGTATCGAGACTTCATTCTGCCACCTTTCATCAATTTGCATTCTTTTCCGAAAAATATTGGCGCTTTGTCTCGATTCTTCTTTTTCCCAAATCATTCATAACACAAAACTCGTATTTTACCAGAATCCGGCTTTTTCTTCCACGAGTCTTCATGGAGAAGGAACTTCATGACGTCAGCAATGAAATCGTGCTGACATCACGGACGTTTTGGTTCAGTCAAAAAACCATGAAACGTATCTGTGACAGATTCTCGCGGGAAACGAGGAGATAGCCATTATCACCCCGTCCCCTCGTTTTCCGGAATTTTTGGGCGTGACACGCGTCGAGGATCCAACAACTAAAATAGTCGTTGTAACGAATCTCAGCACGTTTCCGGCTATAAATAGCCGCCTCGGGGCCTCTGGTTCTCTCTTTCGCTTGCTTTTCTTCCTCAAGCCCCCCAGCGCCATAGCCAGAACAAAGCTCGAGTGAGTGAGCAGAGAGCAAGTTTCCTCACCTTCCCCGAAGAAAACATCGGAGGATCCGGCTCACAGCCGTGCCGCCCGAGAATGGTCGACGGAGGATCACCCCGTGCCACGGACGCGAGCTCCGCCGCCCTGGACATCGACACAATCATAAACGACCTCGACCCACAGTTGGAATCCCCCGTCCACGCCACTGCGAGCGCGCCGGAGGGAAACGCCGGCGATGCGGACCGCGGGGATCTGCCTCCCACGGTGCAGGGCGTACCGTCTTCGTTCGCTCCTCCTCCTCCACCTCCCGTCACCGAGCCCGCCGAGGGAAACACTGCTATCGGCGGCGAGGAGGTCGTCGTCCCTGGCGCCGCCGGCGGTGAAGAAGAAATGGAGGAGAATTTCGGGAATTGGAGCCAATGTAATTTGGTTCCATCCCTCCTTCCGTCAATGGAGGATGAGGGGCTCGTGCTGAAGGACAAATGGCGGTATGACGAGAAGGATTCGGAGCCTTCTCGGAAATCCGGCGAAAGGGTTCTCCTTGCCTCGCACATAAGCAGAGGTATGGGTTTTCCACCTTCTGCCTTCTTTTTCCAAATTCTCCACCGTTACCAGATTCAGTGTCACACCCCGGTTTTTGGATTCCTGTACTATGTTCAAGAAGACAAAAATTAGGGCCAATTTTTTTTCTTCTAACAACATGATTGTTTGAACTAACAAGTGTATATGATATTAATCATATATGCAATGCAATTCTTGTTTCATTTTAGAACCAATACCAAATTTTTCTGAAAACACTTTTATAATCTTTCCCTGATGTTTTCCCTAATGTTACTTGAGTGGATTTTTTATTCCAAGCCTTGGATCATTCTTGTTTGCATCTTAAAATAGGATTTTATCCTTGTTGTGTCCAAGAAAACAAAATTTCAAAATGATTTATGAAATTTTTCTTTTAAGTTTTCTATAGAAATTATTTCTTGAAAATATAGCCAAGTACATGTTTTCTACCTTTGTTTTCACTAGGCTATAAAATGTTATTTTATGTTTTCTTGAATTTTATTTGTTCCTTGATACATGTACTACAAATCCATAAGATTGGTTTTATTTTTGGATTAATAAAAATGATCTTTTGCTTGTTGTCTTTGTGGTATAAAAATAAGGCAGAAAAAGGCATTTTTGGAAAACAGAGAAAAACAGAAAGTACACCTTTTCCCACATTGTTTTCATAGCTTTAAACTATTTCAAATTTGTTTTCAAAATATGTTTCTAAAATTTTATAACATGTTTAACAAACTCCAACTTGGAAAACAAAAATTGGAATCCATTTGGTCTCTGAAAACATTCTAAACTTTTTGCTCATTTCATCTGTTTTCAACACTTAGAAATTTCACTAAGTCCTTAAACTGAATTTTCTGATTTTTTTTTTGGAACAGTGGTAGATACGGTTTTGGACAGAAGTTTTCACTGCCTTTCCTTGCAAGATTCGAAGTGAGACCTTGTCTAGTGTGTTGACCATAGTTTATACTCTAGTTTGGATCCTTTGGTGAGCTTCTAGAAGACTTGGAGAGGGGGGTTTTCGTGTGAGGGAAAGAGAGGGGACATAACTGAGGTGGCATGGTATGCGCACACATGCTTTGACCATTGTGGCCAAGTTGTGGCTCCCCCAGCCCCCAAAAGCCACCAAGAGCTTGCCCCCAAGCACTCTTTGCCCCTTGGCATCATTCCATGACTTTCCATGTAGAGGGCATGCCCCTGGGCGTCCCCATGCCGATCCCATTGTCACCGAGAGCGCCCCCATGCCTTTTTACTCGTTGTCGCGTGTACAAGTGATCCCTTTCCCAGCCCTTTCGCCATTGTGCTCCCCCACCTCTGCCTCCCCACCCCACCAAGCCTCAGCCCTCCTCTTAATCTCTGCAAGTGAGGAGAAGTTCGCTCTCGCCGTTGCCCGTGGAACCTTCTCGGCAAGATTACTGCCACCTCCATGCTCCTTTTCATGCCTTGTTTGTTGCGTTAGAAAGCCCTACTCGAGGAGCACGTCCCTGACATGGGCGTTTGGCTTGTGGACCTGCAGGTTCGTGGCGCCATCCACGGCTCGTGAAGGATGTCCTCGAGCACCACCGTCATTAGGAGCGTTGCCGTCGAAGCTGCATGCATCCCCTGTGTTCCTCAACCTCCCTCAACCCCTGCATCACCTGTACATCGCCCAGAATCGCCCTAGGTGAGCCGCCATGAATGCCCAAACATTTCTAGGGTTTCTTCTCATGTTTTGCATAGCTAGAGGTGAAGATGCACAACAGCCGTCGATCTGGTCTAATCCTAGCTGTCCACACTCACTTATCTCTTCACCCCACGTCTAGCCCAGCCCAGCCCAGTAGCAGTTCGGCCACAGCAGATCCGGCCCGCTTAGTATGTTTTTTCTCTCTGAGTTATCTCTTTTCCTATTTAGGCAGAAACTGATCTGTAGCTTTGGCCTTGGTAAAAATAGAAAGATTCGGATTTTGACCAAACCAAAAATCAGGGTGGTAGCTAAGAAAATTCCTAACCATATCCAAGTGATGGTTTCACTTTTGCACTTTTTTGTTTGGAGTAGTATTTATTTTACCAGAGACTGTCTGTTTAACCATTTTGGACATAAATTTTTTCATGTCTCTCCATTTTGGTCAAACCAAATTGTTTCGAATAGCTATTGAACAGATCTATCCATAGGACTTGGCCTCACATCAAGGAGAGTCACCAAATGAAAATGCCATCCATTTTGGTAAAAGTCCAGTAGGCTTTTCTAGGATTTTTAGAGTGAGTTTAAAAATGATTTTTGAAGTGAATCCAACTGGATGAGTTTTATATTGACTAGATCTATCTAATCCTAGCTTAGATTAATTTGTGGAGCTCTATATTAATTTTGGTGAGCAGATCTAGGAAACAACACTTTTCTGTTTTTGTTTGTAAGTGTGTATTTGCTTGAATGAAATGTGTGATTGTTTAAATCTTGTTTCCTAGCATGTGTAGAGTTGTTATCACTTGTTATTAAGTTGTTTTCTTGCAGTATATCTACCTTAGAAAGTATGTTCATGTTTGGAAAGTTAAATAAAAAAAGGAATAGCCTTTTCTGTTTTCTAGTTTTATTGTTTGGAATATTTATGTGAGCCAAATCTTTGTGTGCTTGTTTGGCTAAGTTTGTGCTAGCTTTGCTATGGGTCCAGTACCATTTTGGTACTGTTATTTTTGTGTTATTGTCTCTGTTATCTTGCATGTCATTTTATAGCAAAGCATGTGTAAGTTTGGTTATTTGTTTTCCACTAGCACTGTTTCACTAGAATAAATAGCCTTGTGTTTTTATTTTGTCATACAAATTTTTGTCATGAGTAACCAAAGGCTTTGTACCTCTTTTGCCTTGGTATTAGTGTGCTCATAACCCACTGGTCCCATTGCATCTTGGTTGAGGATAAAAATCCCCAACCATACCTTTGTGTGAAAATAGCATGTCGTACTATATGTTTTAGTTTTACTTTCCACCAAGGAAAAATGGATGGTTTGTTTTCACTTATGAAAGTGAAAAGTATATTTATTATTTGTAAATACTAGTATGTTTGGGTGTGATTCATTTGTTAGCATAATATTCCTTAGGAGTATCATGTTAAGAAAATGCTTCACTATTGTTTGCTTAAATTGAATTGTTTGCTAATAGAATAATTCCCTTGTGATTGATAGATTGTTTGTGAATGATTTTTAATTAAGTGTTTGGATTTTTGAAAAGGTTTAGTTAACTTTTCATTTAGTGCATAACTACTTGTTGTGTATTTTATACCTTGGTTGCTTGCTAGTTAATTGATTAGAAAGGCATGCATGACTAGAATTGGTTTATGCTTGCTTAATAGATGTTTTCATAGAATTATTTTATTATATTGCTTACTAGCATGTGTAAGGTTTGTGTGCTGTTAGTAGGTACATTTGTATTCATTACTTGCTTGTTTAGAGTTAAGCATCCTTGTAGCATTGTTTGCTTCTCTAGTGTTGAACTAGTGTCACCACTAGAAATTGTGGCTTTGCTCTAGTGTTGTTATCTTTTATGTTATGAGTGTATGTTTTATTATAGCATGTTTAGGATGTTATTACTTCTGTTATTATTCCATGACATCTTGATTTGCTTGTGCTATAGTTGTAGAATACAATTATTTCTTATAGCATGTTTGTGTAGAATTTCCATACTAGTATGTTATAAATGCAGTCCTGTTTTTATGCTATTTGATAAGAATATTATTCTTGTGTGATGGTTGTGTTTTAGATTATTTTTATGACTTGTTACCATTGATTTTAGATACTGGTATGTTTGTTTAATTTCATTATTGATGGATTCCATAGCTTTAAGTAGACATAAGCATAGTCTTTAACTAGCATATTCATCTGTGATGTGTTTGCTTGATGTTTGGAAATTGCTTGAGTGATTGCCTTAGCATTAGCATTGTACCTATGTTATTATTGTGCTAGTGTTTTTGTTGTGCTTAGTAGCCTCTTGTTATCTAGGCATTATTTTATTCATGAACTTGTTTGGTGATGATTGCTTGTGTGTTGTTAATACCCACTTCCATGGGTATTACTTTGATTGATTGCTATTGTTTTAGTAGCATCACCTTTTGTGCCCACAAGCTATATTTTTAGCTTCATGGATATCCTACTATGAGAGTGATACACCCACTACATATATGGTATGTAAGATGTGGGATGTGGTTTTCTAAACCATATGTTTGTCTGATGACAGTTTTATACCCTGGGAGTTTTGTGAGATAGATTTCTCGATAACTGTTTGAGAGATTGCGCTAGTATAAGATTGCTTGTTGTATGTGTTGTTTAGTTTAGTTGTTTGGTCTTTAGTTCTGAGAGTGTGTCTTTTATTCTTTTACGACGCTAGAAAACGAAGGAGAAGAAGCACCAGTTGTGGAGCTGTGCGTCAAGTTCAAGTTACTTCAAGGCCAGGGACACTAAGAGTTTTAAGGCAAGCCATCCTGATGCTTGCTGTTATACTACACTTATCATTATATATCATGCATGTTTTACTTCTGAAAGTTTTACAAAACCTTGATTTCCAAAAAATATTTTTGAGTGAATACTACTACTATTAATATTATATATATCATTATCACGCCACTAGTTGATACTTGGTGTTACCAAGCCCATAGCCACCATATGGTATTTATTACCACTAAAATTATAAGTCCCTAACAGACATCCTAAAAATATGTTTTTACAAAACAAAGTCTTTATGGAAAACCCGGAGAAAAGGCTGAGCCTTATTCACCGGAGGAATGTTGGAGTGGTCATTTTTGGGAAAAAGATATTTCTCAAAAATGACACATAACCTAGTCTTCGCCGGACAACCTTTACCGTACTGCCACTTTACCCCAACATGGGCATGGGGCTTAACTTGAAGTTTGTTCTTGTTAGTGTGTTTTCTATCTCAATTTTCTATAAGGGTCGTCGAGCCCTCAAACCGATTTTCGCTAGGTGGTAAACACAGGACATACACAGTGAGGGATTAAGTTCTCCTCCGTTCGTAGCAGTTGGGTCCCCTGACGTGGCACTGGTGGACAGGATGCCGGGGGAACCAGACCCAACTGAAGAGATAGACATATTCTAGCTTGGACATAGTGGATGGTTAGGATCAGTTATCTGATGTTTACATACTGTTGTTACAGTCTGTGGTTGTTCACGGCGGATGTACTGGATCTGGTGGATTGTGTACACCTCTGCAGAGTACAACTATTTCGATGTAGCCGCGTCCTCGGATATGGATAATTTAATGGCCATGTAGCTAGCATTGTGTCAATGTTTTCAAAAATGAGTTTGCAAACATGAGTTTTCAAAAAGGTGTTGGGACTTATGAAGTATCGAAAGGAGGAAATGTTGTACCGCGGAGGTACCATCGATGAGAAGCAAAAAGTTGTTTTACAAGAATATTTGCAAAGAGAAAACCTTCTTTTACAAAATGAGTTTACAAAACCTCTTGTACATGTGACATCTACAAGAGAGAGAAAACTATATTATTTTCTTTTGAAGTATCTTCTTCAACGAAGATACATAGATTTTAAAAATCAAATATGATATGTCTTACACAAATCATTGATAGTGAACCCTATGTATAGCCTACCTATTACACCATATAAGCATACTTGCATTTTGGTAAGCTACATGATGGATGTCTTGCTGAGTACATTCAAATGTACTCATATTGGTTTCATCCCTGGTATCAACTTGCCACACATCGAGAAGGAGTCTTAGAAGGAGATCGATGAAGAGGAGTACGGAGCTGATGGCCTTGCGAACTAGGATCGTCTCCCTGTCAGCAGCATGTAGGTTAAGGCGTGACTTGGGATCTACAACGTTTGTGTGTGTTTAGTCTTCCGCTGTGTGTGTTGTGTGTTTGCCTTGTGTGGCAGTTGTGTAGACTTGGTTAGGTGACCATGTCTCTTTATAAGTGTTTATGCTACCGTGTAATGGATATTGTATCTGTGTACCAACTTGATATGTTGTTCATGACTGGTGTGATCTGGGATCGTGAATGTATGCATATCGAAGGTGTCCTTGAACAGTGGTTCTGGGGCGGACCTTACATTCAGCCACACAATCTCCCTCCCAACTCAAATCTCTGCATTGTCGGGTTCTAAGCCCTCTTTGAAGGATACGTAGGAATAAATCCTAGGTTAGACTTCTGGCAATATTTCTTTGGAGTAAAGAGCAACCCCTCTGAGGGCGCTCTCCCCACTTGTGGAACCATCTCCTTTACCCTTCATAGGTTTAGGGAAGATTGGTTTCTGATACGTCATAAGCTATCCCTAATTTCTGATGCTCCATGATCATATTATGCCAATTGCTACATGTTTTCTCCCTTATTTATAGCATTTTCATACGTTTTCCGGGACTAACCTATTAACAAGATGCCAAGTGTCAGTTCCCTATTTTCTGATGTTTTTGGTTTTAGAAAAGTTGTCCTGGAAACATTCTCGGAATTGGACCCCACAAAGCTCGAAGTGCCTATTTTCCCCGGAAGCATCTAGAACACCGAAGAGGAGTTGAAGACGGGTATCAGAGGGCCACACCATAGGCTGGCGCAGGTCTCCCTGGCCATGCCAGCTATGGGTGTGGGCCCCCTGGCCTCCACCGCCTTTCGCCTATTTATTCCCCCCGGATGGAAAACCCTAGGCACCTGATCAAAAAAATCCCCGAAATGTTCCGGAGCCGCCGTCCCCGTCGTCGTCAACCCTAGATCAGTATGGTTCTGGAGCTGTTTTCTGGCACCCTGCCGGAGAGGAAATCATAACCAGAGGCTTCTACATCACCATGCCTGCCTCCAGAGTGATGCGTGAGTAGTTCATCCCTGGACTACGGGTCCATAGCAGTAGCTAGATGGTTGTCTCCTCCTCATATGCCTCCATGTTTAGATCTCTTGAGTTGTCTATCATGATCGAGATTGATCTTATGTAATTCTATATGCTGTGTTTGCTGGGATGCGATGAATATTGACCTTATGCCAAGTTGATTATAGTCTTTATTGCATATGTTATTTGTGATCTTGCATGCTTTCCGTTGCTAGTGGTTGCTCTGGCCAAGTAGTTGCTAGTGACTCCAAGAGGGAGTATTTATGCTTGATAGTGGGTTCATGCCTCCTCGTTGCCTTGCTCTAGTGACAGAAACGTGAAGGGGGAGGATGTGTCGTTTCCATTAGGGAGAAAACAACGGTGAGAGTACTCGCGTGTATAATCATTGCTTACATTAGACACATTGATTAATGCAATTATTTTTTGCTTTCAACTTAATACCTAAGGGGGTTCGGATGATAACCTGAGGGTGGATTATTAGTCATAGATGCAGATGGATTTCGGTCTTTGTATTTTGTTGTAATGCCCGCACTAAATATCATAGTAGTCATCATGTTATAATGTGCACCACGGTGCAACCTTTATTTTTCAATTGCCCAGCTGTAATTTGTTCACCCAGCATGTTATTTTTATGGAGAGACACAACTAGTGAACCTATGAACCCTGGTCCATTTTCCACACTGTTAAACAAACCACAACAATTTCCTGTTCTCTTTAGTTACTGCAAGCATACACTGTTTCTCCATACTATACGTCTAATCTTTGTTTTCAGCAAGACCGGTGAGATTGACAACCTCACTGTACCGTTGGGGCAAAGTATTTTGGTTGTGTTGTGTGCAGGTTCCACGTTGTTGCTGACACCGGTGAAGCACCAGCACCACCGTCAGTGGCATCAACCTTCCGAAGGTCCTCCTTTTCCTACTGGATTGATAACCTTGGTTCTTAAATAAGGGGAAAACTCCTACCGCTGTGCTAAGCACAACATCCTCTTGGGGTATCCCCAACGAGTGCAAGATTTGCACAATCAGTTCCCAAAAATCAAAACATCGGAATCCGTCAAATTCTGGACGGGTTCCTTCTTCTATCATTCTGATATCTCGTTTCCTGGAAAGGAGACGGGAATTCCTCCTTTCGTGAATTCCATGGCCACTCTCCAAGAAAATTGGGCAGTGGACGCGGTCCAGACCCTGCCGCCGGATCTGATGAGGATCAAACGGCGCATTGCCAAACTTGTTTCCGCCTCCCCTCCTGTCACCGGCACCGACACTGTCGTGTGCTGGCTCGGACGACGGATTCAGCCCTTAGCACACCGCGGAAAGCGGCTTATGTGCGATTATTCGGGCCCAGAGGACGCAATGCGGACAACGGACAAAGCTTTGACAAAGAGAGATTTCAAGAAGCGGCTGAACCAGCTGATCTCCACTCGAGATCAGTATGAAGAAAGCCGGCCAATGTATAAAGGTGGAAATCCAGCTCCAAAGGTAAGAATTTTCCTTTGTCACTAACTTCCTGATTTTCTTATTTCTCGGATGTTTTACTTTATCCGGATCTCGCTTCTTTCTTGCAGCTTGCATACCTCGCTGAGATGGATCTTGCCACCGATGCCGAGTTGGACGCAACGCGTGCCAGCTTTGCAGGCGGACGGAAGCGCAAAAAGCCTTCCGCCACCCAGGAAGTGATCGATCTCGACGGCGTTCCCGTCGCAACTTCCAGGTAAACAACCCAGGTTTTATTTTCCTTTCTATGCTTTTTGTTGCATGAATTCTTGTCTTTTCTCGGAATTCGTACTTCTCGGATTTTTCTTTCTAGCTTGGCTCCTACAACTTTGAAACCAAAGATCCGGAAGAAGCACAAGTCTGTTGCTAGGAGAGGAACACAACCTTCTCCTGCTGCTGCACCCGACACTCCGGTTGCGGCTGAAGAAGAAAACTTGGCTGCAAGGGAAGAGAAATATCCCTTGCGGTCCAGCCAGCCTATTGCGCTGGAGACGGACGCGAGGGAAAGGGCGGAAATGGTTGAGCCGGAAGTTGGAGGTCCTTCTAACATTCCGAAGGAGGAGCCCATGCCCAACTTTGACCCGGAAATTTAAGGTAAAACAAGAAGAACACTTTGACGAACATGGATATATTCATCCATGGGCGACAAAGTACTTTTCTCCAGCTCCCTTAATCCGTCCTTGGACGCAAAGCAAACTTATTGTTAGGAATAACTTTGTATTCTCGCCTCGGCATGTCATTCAAGACGGCCTTTGCCACGTCGGAATACTCTTTGCAGACTATGCAAAAGAGTTTACCGAAAACCTGGCAAGTATGACAAAAATGAGCCAGGTAATATCTCTAGCCTGCAAGCATTTAGCCAATTGTATATTTTTTACTGAATGCTTTTCTTCTTATCCTTCCTTGTTTCTTTTTTGACTTAAGCGATTTTTTCTTTTCCATGTTTCAGCAATCTGCCAAGAACATTAACATGGAAGTTTTTACTAAACTTACCATCAAGAATAAGGAGGTGAAAACCCTTAGCATTCTTGAAGAAAAAGACTCGGAGCTGGCCTCCGTTCACCATAAGCTGGAAGAATCAACAGGTAAATTTACCACTGCTTTTGTGAGAAAATTTTCTAAGTCATTTTCCGAGTTTTAACCCTTCATTTTCCTTGCTTTTCAGCTTCTTTGGCGAAAGCCACGTAAATAGCTGAAGATGCCGGCAATGCCAAGAACCTCCAAAAGGAGAACATGGAACTTCACAAGATCAATGTGAAGCTCCAAAAATATCTGGAGGCCCGCCAGCTGGCTGTCGGAATCGCCGAGTCCAAGGCTTCCAGCCAGGCTGAGAAGGACAAGGCCACCATCCTGGACTTATAGAATGTCCTAAATCAACGCCTCGAAGAAGGCACTGAGATGGACCGAATTCTCGTTAAGTTTTTAACACTTTTACCGGCATTTTTTTTTTCCGTTTTCCTCTTCTGTTTTTTATAACTATCCTTTGTTGATTTAAACAGAAGGTAGCCCCTCACTTACCCGGATCGAAAGAATCCAGGCTTTCGAGAAGATCTTCACCGCGCTCAAGGCTGTGGGGATGTTACTTATCAACAAGTACATTCCCGACAAAGCAGGAGAATTCTCGGAAGTTAGAAAACTTCTGGAGGAGATTGAAGAGGTGGCGAACCAGAAGGATTCCTGGTTCCGCTCTGCAGCTCGAGGTGGTGCACACATGGCCCTTGGGCTAATGCGTACGCACTACCCCACCGCCAAGTCTTGGCGCGTGGAAAATGGTATCCCGCAAGGATACACGGATGCGCAGCTGGCCAATATCTTTGACTCCATCAAAGGGCATGCTACAAAGATAACACACATGGTGTCGATCTCCACCTTTTACCCAGAAGAAGAAATTCCGACAACTCCTGAAGATCCTAGCAGCGAAGAAGAGAATTCGGATTTTGAGGAGGCCACCTGATTCCTGGGTAGTTGGCAGGAAAATAGAAGCATTACTATTCTCACAATGTAATATTCATTGTAATGCTATCTATCATTTGTAAAAACAAGTATCCCGCTTTTCCAGTTAACTTATATGTCTTTGCAAGTTTTTTCCGGGTTTTAATTCCTTTCCCTTCTAAGTTCTCTGGTTTATATGTTTTAACTATCCTTAGTGTTTGAAATGGCTCAATAGTACTTAATCTTTACGCCAAGTGACTGGGTTTAACCGATTAGTCGAAACTCGGAAACATGGATCGTACTAAGGCATTTTTACTTGCTAATTTCAGTGACCCAACATAGAAACAATCAGATAATACTTACGGAAAAGTAAGGAATTTTTGAAATTTTATGAAACTCAGGCACGCAGGCACAATCTGGGTGTCCTTAAGCCTCTTTAGGCTGCGAAAGATTCGGTTTTATAACTTCGGGCACGTAGGCACAATTCGGCTTAACATTGTGTATTTTGAAAGATCATTGGGGAATAGATAAGACGGACTTATGCTTTGTACGAAAATAAACAGATAAAACATAAATGCATGAATTACGACAACTTTATTTCATGATCTCAAAGATGTTTACATAGAAATTGAACTAAGTGTAGAAGGGACGTAACTGCTGGATGCTCCAGGGTCTCTTTTTCTCTCCTAGTTCGAGATCTATGTTTCTCTTTCTTTGGCGATTCGGTCTTTTAGGATCATCTTCCGTATCCCGAATGTCTACAAGATAGTAAGAACCATTTTTCATAGCCTTGCTAATGACAAATGGTCCCTCCCAGACTAGGCTTAATTTGTGCTTCCTTTCCTACACCAATCTTAGCACTAAGTCACCTTGTTTGAAAGAACGGTGTCTGATTTTCCGACTATGGTATCGTCGCAATCCTTGCTTATAAATGGAGGATTTTTGAAGCACAAGTTCTCGTTCTTATTCTAAAAGATCGGCGGCACCATGTCGTGCGTTTTCAGCATCCAATTCATCGTAAGCCTGCACTCTTGGGCTATCATGGAGCATGTCCGCTGGAAGCACTGCTTCTGCATCATAAACCAGGAAAAACGGGGTTTGCCCTGTTGATCTATTTGGCGTCGTTTGAATGCTCCAAAGCACGGAAGGTAATTCTTCTACCCATGCTCCAGCTGCTCTATGAAGAGGAGATTCGAGTCTTGGGCGTATTCCCAGCAGGATTGAGCTATTCATTCTTTCAACCTGCCCATTGGATTGTGGGTGTGCCATAGATGCAAGATCTAGTCGTATTCCCGTTTGTCGGAAATATTTTGCTAACTCTCCAATGGAGAAATTTGTCCCGTTGTCCGTGATTATGTTGTGTGGAACGCCGTATCTCATGACTACGCCAATGATGAAATTTCTGGCAGTTACACCGTCAAGTTTTTCGATAGGTTTCGCCTCCACCCTCTTGGTATACTTACCTACCGCAACAAGTAGATGTGTAAGTCCACCTCTGGCAGTTTTGAATGGTCCCATCATATCTATCCCCCAGACCGCAAATGGCAATGTAATAGGGATAATTTTGAGTGGTTGGGCTGGCATATTCGCCTGCTTGGCGTAATACTGAAATCCGGCACATGTGTTCGGCATCTGTCATGGCTGTTAGCCAGAAAAAACCCTACACGGAATGCTTTTTTGACTATGCTTTTTTATTGAGCATGATGTCTACAATCTCCTGCGTAGATTTCTTGCAAGATTTCTCGGCCTTCTTCTGGCGAAATACATCGCTGAAAAATTCCGATAGTGTTGCGTTTATAATGCAACCATTAATTACCGTGTATCCTTTGCATCGACGTTATATCTGTCTTTGCAAGACCTCGTCTGCTCCATCCGGGAACTTCTGATCAACTAAGAAGTTTAAATATTGAATTGTCCAATCCAGGTTAACGAGCAGGACTTCGATTGACTCGGAAACAAGAGGATAATCAACATCTCCACCTTTGATCGATGGCTCATGCCAATGTTGGACAAATACACCAGGTGGTAGGGTTTTCACTCTTTCCGAGCCCATGCAGGCTAATACATCCGCGTTCCAGTTTTCTTCCCTTTTGATAGGATGTACTTCAAATCCCAGGAAGCAAATGGCAAATTCATCCACCGTTCTTCGATATTCGGCCATGATGGGACTTTTGGCGTTCCATGTTTGGTTTAGCTGATGATGTACCAAATCCGAGTCACCATAGCAAAGTATGCGTTTGACACCTATTTCTTTTGCAATATGCAAGCCATGAAGTAAAGCTTCGTATTCTGCCACGTTATTGCTGGCGTTGAAGTGTATTTGTAATACATATTCCATGGTATCACCTTTTGGGGATTTTAGCACTACACCAGCTCTAGCGCCTTCCTTCATCTTGGATCCGTCAAAATGCATGACCCAGTATTCCGACTCCGGCATTGGTGTGTTTTCCATTTCTTCTGTCCAATCAGCGACGGAATCTGCCAACGCCTAGGATTTTATTGCAGTACGGGGTTGGTACTTAATGTCAAACACAACTAGATCAATGCCCCATTTGGCTACACGTCCTGTTGCGTCCGCATTGTTAATAATATCCCCTAGTGGTGCTTTACATACCACTATTATGGAATGTCCTTGGAAATAATTGATGCGAAAAACACGCCATATGCCATCTTTTGATAATATGGATACCTTTGTTTTGACTCGGAGAATACTTCTCTGACGTAATACACTGAGTATTGATCTAGTATGTTTTGCTTGTCCTTCCGCCTTTCCACAACTATCACTGCACTAATAACCCTGTTTGTCGCTGTAAGATACAGTAACATAGGTTCTTCGTCTTTTTGTGATGCCAAAATCGAAGCTTTCATCAAGGTTTCTTTTAAGTGGGTTAATGCTTTATCCGCCTCTTCTGTCCATTCAAATTTGTCGGATTTCTTCAACAATTTGTATAATGGCAGAGCTCTGTCTCCTAGCCGGCATATAAACCTGCTGATTACTGCTGCAGAACCCGTCAATCTTTGCACATATTTTAAGCATGTAGGCTTTGAGATGTTCAAGATTGCCTTGATCTTTTCCGGGTTTACTTCTATTCCTCTGTGAGAAACGATAAAACCCAGAAGTTTTCCTGAGGGAACCCCGAATACGCACTTTAATGGATTCAACTTCATTTTATAAGTGCGCAAATTTTCGAAAGTTTCTCATAGATCTTCGAGGAGTGTATCCTTTTCCTTGGACACGACGGCAATATCATCCACATAAACGTGTACGTTTTTGCCTATCTGACTATGCAAACAACGTTGCATGCAACGATGGTATATTGCACCTGCGTTCTTCAAGCCAAGAGGCATGGTTATGTAATAGTACGTTCCATAGGGTGTTATGAAAGAGGTTTTAATTTGATCTTCTTCTTTCATGCGTATTTTATGGTACCCGTAATAAGCATCCAAAAAGCATAAAAGCTCAGAACCAGCAGTTGCATCTATTATTTGATCGATCCACGGTAACGCAAACCTATCTTTCGGACACAATTTGTTCAATCCCGTGTAATCTATACACATCCTAAGAATAGTACTATCTTTCTTTGGGACTAATACTGGGTTCGCAGACCAATCAGTATGTATAACTTCCTGGATAAAGTCAGCTGCTAAAAGCCGGATGATTTCCTTGCCAATAGTCTTCCGTCTTCTTCCGTCAAATCGACGGAGACCTTGCTTGACGGGTTTTGATCCTGGAATCACTTTGAGTTGATGCTCAGCAAGTTCCCTGGGTACTCCCGGCATGTCCGTAGGACACCAGGCAAAAATATCCCAGTTCTCATGGAGGAACTTGACGAGCGCACTTTCCTATTTGTCGGCACCCCGGTTCCCACTACAACAAACTTTGTCGAATCTTTGGGATCTAGGATAACCTGTCTTGTATTCTCTGATGCTTTGAACCTATCTGTCGGCTTCCGGCTTTCTTTTCCTGCCAGCAATTCTGTCAGCGATACTTCCTTTGCCAGCTCTTTCAATACCTCCTTTGCTATCACTTGTTCGGCAAAAAGGGCGTTTCCTTTTTCCAGCTCGTTTGCCAATTTGACGTTTCCCGATATGATGATTACTCCTCCGTTTGGCCCTGGCATCTTCAGTTTGTTATAAATATAACATGATCTTGCCATGAATTTGGCTAAAGCTAGACATCCGAGTATTGCATGGTATACACTTTCGAACGACACCACATCGAACGAGATTTTTTCCTGCCGGAAGTGCTCTCTGTAAGGTCCGCCCCAGAACCACTGTTCAAGGACACCTTCGATATGCATACATTCACGATCCCAGATCACACCAGTCGTGAACAACATATCAGGTTGGTACACAGATACAATATCTATTACACGGTTGCATAAACACTTACAAAGAGACATGGTCACATGACCAAGTACAACACAATTGCCACGCAGGGCAAACACACAACACACACAGTGGAAGACTAAACACAAACAAAACGTAGTAGAGTTCAAGTCACGCCTTAACCTACAGACTGCTGACCGGGAGACGATCCTAGTTCGCAAAGCCATCAGCTCCGTACTCCTCTTTGTAGATCTCCTTCTGAGACTCCTTCTCGAGGCCTGGCAAGTTGATACCAGGGGCGAAACCAATATGAGTACGTTTGAATGTACTCAGCAAGACATCCATCATGTAACTTACCAAGATGCAAGTATGCTTATATGGTGGAATAGGTAGACTATAAATAGGGTTCACTGTCAATGATATATGAAAGATATATCATCGTTGATTTTTGAAAATCTCTGTATCTTCGTTGAAGAAGATACTTCAAAATAAAATAATATAGTTTTCTTTCTCTTGTAGATATCACATGTACAAGAGGTTTTATAAACTCATTTTCTAAAAGAAGGTTTTCTCTTTTTGCAAAACTTTTGGTAAAACAACTTCTCGCCTTTCATCATCGGTACCTCCACGGTACAAGATTTCCTCCTTTCAGAACTTCGCAAGTACAACTCCTTTTTGAAAACTCCTTTTTGAAAACACTGACACAATGATAGCTACATGGCCATTCAACTGTCCATATCCGAGGACGCGGCTACTTCGAAATAGTTGTACTCTGCAGAGGTGTACACATCCACCAGATCCAGTACATCCGCCGTGAACAACCACGGACTGTAACAACAATATGTAAACATCAGATAACTGATCCTAACCATCCACTATGTTCAAGCTAGAATATGTCTATCTCTTCAATTGGGTTTGTTCTCCCCGGCACCATGTCACACATCGCCATGGCAGGAGTCCCAACTGTCGCGACCGGAGGAGAAACAAATCCCACACTTTTTATGTCCCGTATACCCCTCCTGGCGACAATCGGTTCGAGGGCACGAAGACCCTTATAGAAAATTGAGACAGAACACACACTAACAAGAACAAACTTCAAGTTAAGCCCCGTGCCCATGTTGGGGTAAAGTGGCAGTACGGTAAAGGTTGTCCGACGAAGACTAGGTTATGTGTCATTTTTGAAAACACGTTTTTCCCAAAAATGACCACTTCAACAATCCTCCGGTGAGTAAGGCTTCGCCTTCCCACCGGGTTTTCCATAAAGCCTTTGTTTTGCAAAAACATATTTTTAGGGTGTCTGTTAGGGACTTATAACTTTGGTGGTAATAAATACCATATGGTGGCTACGGGCTTGGTAACACCAAGTATCAACTACTAGCATAGTAATGATATATATAATATTAATAGTAGTAATATTCACTCAAAAATAGTTTTTGGAAATCAAAGTTTTGTAAAACTTTTCAGAAGTAAAATATGCATGATAGATAATGATAAGTGTAGTATAACAGCAAGCATCAGGATGGCTTGCCTTAAATCTCTTAATGTCCCTAGCCTTGAAGTAGTCTGAACTTGACGCACAGCTCCACAACTACTTCTTCTTCCTCTTCGTTTTCTAGCGTCTTAAAAGAATAAAAGACTCACTCTCAGATCTAAAGACTAAACAACTAAACTAAACAACACATACAACAAGCAAAACTTATACTAGCGCATTCACTCAAACGTTAACACGAAAACTCGCTCACATAACT
The DNA here is from genome assembly GCA_028641055.1 of Alopecurus myosuroides. Classification (NCBI taxonomy): domain Eukaryota; kingdom Viridiplantae; phylum Streptophyta; class Magnoliopsida; order Poales; family Poaceae; genus Alopecurus; species Alopecurus myosuroides. The sequence continues at coordinate 239,423,613 of CM054062.1, read as the reverse complement.
CTCAGGGTCCAAAACTATCGTCAAACAAACATATGGTTGAGAAACCATATCCCACATCTTACATATCATATATGGGTGGTGTACCACTCTCATATTAAGATATACAAGAAGCTAAGAATATAGATTGTGGGCGCGAAAGGTGAGGTTACTAAAATAATAACAAACAAACAAAGCAATACCCATGGCAGTGGGTATTAACAACACACAAGCAAATCATCACAAAACAAGATCACTAGTAAAATAATGTCTAGATAACAAGATGCTACTAAACAAAACAACAACACTCGCACAACAAATAACATAGGTATAATACTCATTCTAAGGCAATCACTCAGACAGTTTCCAAACAGCAAACAATCACCTCACAGATGAATATGCTAGTTTATAGATTATGCTTATGTCTAGTTGAATTTAGGGAATCCATCAATCATGAAAATTTAACAAACAACCAGTAGCTAAAACCCATGATATCAGGTCATAAAAATAATCTCAAACACAATCATCACTCAAGATAATACTCCTATCAAAACATCATAAAAACAAGACTGCATTTAGCATACTAGCATGGAAAATTCTACACAAGCATGCTATAAGGAATACTCATATTCTACAACTATAGCACAAGAAAATCAAGCTGTCATGGCATCATAACAGAAGTAATAACTTCCTAAACCTGCTAGAATAAATCATACACGCATAAAATAAAAGATAACAATACTAGAGCAAAACCATAATTCTAGTGGTGACACTAGCCCACACTAGAGAAGCAAACAATGCTACAAGGATGCTTAACTCTAAACAAGCAAGTCATGAATATAAAGATACCTACTAACAGTACACAAACCTTACACATGCTAGTAAGCACAAACATCAAAACAATTCTATGAAACAACCATTTAGCATGCATAAACCAATTCTAGTAATACATGCTTTTCTAAAAGATTAAATAGCAAGCAAAACAAAATATAACTACACAACCAGTAGCTATGCACTCAATGAAAGTTTATCTAAACCCTTTAAAAAATCCAAACACTCAATTTAAAACATTCACAAACAATCTATCAATCACAAGGAATTTATCCTATTAGCAAACAATTTAATGTTAGCAATCAAAGGGAAATATTTCTTAACATGATACACCTAAAGAGTAATATGCTAACAAATGAGTCACACCTAAAAATACCAGTGTTTCAAAAAGGAATAAACATCTCACTTGCATAAGTGAATCAAACAATTTATTTTCCCTTGGTGGAAAATAACAAACAACCATATCTTAAAACATGTTATTTTCACACACATGCATGGTTGGGGAATTTCATCCTCAACCAAGATGCAACAGGACCAGTGGGTTATGGGCCCACTAATACCAAGGAAAAAGAGGTACTAAGCCTCTGGTTACTCATGACAAAAGTGTATGACAAAAATAAATAAAACAAGGCTATTCATTCTAGTACTGGGGAATCAAATAACCAAACTTACACATGCTTTGCTACAAAAGAACATGCAAGCTAACAGAGATGATAACTTCAAAATAACAGTACCAAAATGGTACTGGATCCATCTCTAGCATAGCATAAAATTAGTCAATCAAGCACACAAAGATCTAGCTCACACAACAATTCCAAAATAATAAACTAGAAAATAACCAAGGCTATTCCTATTTTCATTCTAGTTTCCAAACATGCACACACTTGCTAAGGTAGATAAAATGCAAGCAAACAACCTAGTAACAAGTGATAGCAACTCTACACATGCTAGGAAACAAGATTCAACAATCAAACACTTCATTTCAAACAAAAACACAACTTGAAACAAAAACAGGAAAGTGCTCTTTTCTAGATCTGTCCACCAAAATTAATCTAGAGCTCCAAAAATTAAGCTAAGCTAGGGTTACATAGCTCTAGTCAATGTCAAACTTATCCATTTGGATTTACTTCAAAAATCATTTTTAAACTCATTCTAAAAATCACAGAAGAGCCTACTGGTCTTTTACCAAAATGGATGGCATTTCCATTTGCTAGCTCACCTTGATGTGAGGCTAAGTGTTATGGATAGATCTGTTCAAAAGCTATCCAGAACATTTTAGTTTGTCCATTTTAGTTATACATTTTAAAAGTTATGTTCCAAACATTCTCACAAACACTTTGTGCCCAAACATTCATTGTGGCCAAAATAACATTCCAATCTTAGATCTAGAAATTTTATGCGGTTAGGAACTCATATAGTTAGGTCCGTGATTTTTAGTAGATTTTATTTTGCATGATTAGTATTTTTCCCAGATCCAAAGCAATCAACAAGTTTCTATTAATTTTTAAAAAGGAAAACAAACACAGCACGGGCTGGTTCTGGCGTGGGCGCGGCCCAGCTAGGCGCTCAGCGCGGCCCAACTGCGCCCAGCGCACGCGCGTGGCGCGGGAACACGTTGGTTCAAACATGGCCCGTTGATCAACAGATCAACGACGCACGTGCGTCGTCTTCCTCGCCCCTCCTCTCTCTCTCCGACTCGATACGGCTAGCGGTGAAACTGCACGGTGGCTCATCTAGGGGGCTCAGGGAGGGGTGGCGCAGCTCGGGGGAGGTTGCTGGAGGTCGAGAGCGTCGATGGGAGTGGTCGTTGGCGTCGGGCACGGTCTCAGGTGGAGGCGCGACGCAGAGCGTCCACGACGGCGAGGTCGACGACGGCGGCTCTCCTGCAAACGAGAGACCACGGGAGCATGCCAGGGGGACTCAGAGGATGGTGGGGAAGCTATCTAGGGCAGAGGAGGAGGTCGGGAGGGACTGGATCTTGTGATACTTCCTCGAGGCCGTGGTGGTCACCGGCGGCGAGGCACGGGCTCGGGGGGCTCCCAGGGGCTCTGGCAGGGCTAGATCTCGACTAGGGGGAGTGGTATGAGTGTGAGGAGGTGTGGGGCGCAAGGGATTGGCTCGGAATGCTTTGTACCCGTGGTGAAAAGCCAGGGGCAAAAATGGAGGGCTCGGGTGGGTGTCTAGCAATGGCATGAGAGTGCTCTGAGGGGCTTTTGGTCATCTCCACTCGTGCACTGGCTGTCCAAGGTCAAGCACACAATGGGGCAAGGTCATTGCTGGCCTTTGGGGGAAAGGGAAGGCAAGGGTTGGGTCAATGGGTCAAAGGCATGGGCTGCCCATACCATTCCACATCACCATTTCTCTCTCTTTGTTTCCTTCATGCCTAAGGCTTCTAGAAGCAAGTCCAAGTGTCCTGGCTCGAGTCCACTTGTTGGTAAACATGTTAGATCAGGCTATACCCCCAAAATGTGCAAAGAAACATCAAGAAAATAATTGTGCAAAAGTGTATCTCATACTGTTCACTGAAATTCAGTTAAGGATTTAGAAAAATTTCTAAGTGTTGGAAACAGATGAAATCATCAAAAAGTTGAGTTTGTTTTCAAGGTTCAAATGCTTTCCAAAATTTGTTTTCAAAGTGGGAAATTGTTAACCCTGTTATAGAATTTTAGAAACATCTTTTGAAAACAAATTTGAAAGAGTTTAAGTCCATGAAAACAATGTGGAAAAAGGTATACTTTCTGTTTTTATTTGTTTTTCAAAAATGCCTTTTTCTGCCTTAATTTTATACCACAAAAACAACAAGAAAAAGATAACTTTTAATAACCCCAAAATAAAACTAATCTTATGGATTTGTAGTACATATATCAAGGAACAAATAAAAGTCAAGAAAACATAAAATAACATTTTATAGCCTAGTGAAAACAAGAGTAGAAGATATGTACTTGGCTATATTTTTCAGGAATTGTTTTCTATAGAAATTTTAAAAGAAAACTTCATAAATCATTTTGAAAGCTTGTTTTCTTGGATCCAACAAAGTTAAGAGTTTGTTTTAAGATGCAAACAAGAATGATCCAAGTCTTGGAATAAAAATCCACTCAAGTAATAATAGGAAAAACATCAGGAAAATAATAGAAGTGGTTTCATAAAATTTTGGTATTGGTTTTATAAATAAGCAAAACTTGCATTGCAAAAATGATTAAGATCATAAACACATGTTAGTTCAAACAATCATGTTGTTATATAAAAAAAACTATTGGCCCTAATTTTCGTCTTCTTAAGCACGGTACAAGAATCCAAAAACTGGGGTGTGACACTCTCTTTCTCCGAAGGTTACGTCTAGGGAAATTTCTCCTAGGGAGTGTGCTTGTCTGCCAGGAACAATGCCGTGGAAACGTATGTTGTTGTGATTGAGCTGGGTCTCGGAGATTCGCATATGCTTCAGTGTATCCAGGTACATAATGTTGATACTAGATCCTCCATCCATCAGCACTCTTTTCAGCCTAGTGTTTTGAACAAGAGGGCTTATGATTAGAGCTTGTGTGCTGGGTTCTGGGATATTTTCGGGATGATTAGACTGATCCTAGGTGATTGGCGTATTTGAATACTTCAAGAATTTGGGAGTTGGTGGAACAACTGCGTTTATTTCTCGAAGTGTTCGCTTCGCCTGTTTTGCTGAGGGAGTTGCCAGGAAAGTTAAATTGCACTCTCCATCAACTCTCGGAAATTTTGGCTCGCCTTTCCGCTGTTGTTCCTGGATTTTTTCATCAGTGTCTGATTCACTTTCTTCTTTTTTAGCTTCTCGCTTTTGCTTGGACAATTTCCTCTTCGAGTTCTTCCCCTTGTTCCCGGATCCTGCAATGCTTTTCATGTGCTTATTAAGCCGGCATTGCGCATTGGCATGAGTAGGTTTCCAAAATTGCGAATGGTGGACACAGTTTTCCGACTTAATCTTTTCCCACTCTTCCTTTGAGTAGGGGATAGGTTCTGTGTTACTTCCCTTCCATTTGCTTACATTATCCTTTCCAAAGGTTAAGTTAACTTGTTTGGGCTTTAGCTACGCTTCTGGAGTAGCTTTTTTCTTAGAACGAGGCGTCTTTTTGGCCCGAGCCAAAGCATCAATATTTCCACTTCTCGCTCTGATGTCGTCTTCAGCCGCTGCGTGCTCATTGGCGGTGGTAAGCATAGATACGAGATTTTTGTGCTCCTTTGAACCAACCATGAATGGTACAAGGCCGGGTTTTAAGCCATTGATGAAAGTATGCATTTCTTGTACATCACTTACTCCAGAGCAGCTGTTTTTCATTGTTGTCCATCTTGAAATAAAGTCGACATATGACTCGTCTTTAAACTGGACGGAACGGTTTAGCAGGTTGATGCTCTTGGGGCGTTTGTATGTTCCCCGAAAATGCTGAGTGGATACTCTGGCCATATCATCCCAGCTATCCACGGTTTTTGACAGAAGCCCGTTGATCCAATCTCTGGCTCCATCCAGCAACATTAGGGGGAGGAATTTCACCGCCTCTAGATATGTCCCTTTGTTAATCTGGGCGGCAGTATAGTAGTCTAGAAGCCAGGTATCTGGGTTTGTACTGCCGGTATACTTTTGTTATGTTGGACCAACTTTGGCAAAGCCATAATATAGAGTTATTCTTCGGATCCTGTCAGTGAAGCACTTAGGTCCAAAGTATAGATCATCTCGTTCCGCCTTATCGGCGTGAACGGAATATCTGCCGGCTGAATGGACAGAAGGGGATCTGCTCCTTTCTAGGCCATTGTAGTGCGAGTTCTCTTTTCTGGGATTATCCCTATTTTGTCCGTTGTCGTGGACTTTGGAATAATGTGGAGTTCTACTCCTTGGCCTTTCTTTGTTCCTAGGAGGAGTACGGGATTATTTCCACCGTTCGGAAGATGGGATCCTGTCCTGGACGCTGCATCCTTATGATCTGGGATTTTCTTGTCCTTTCTCGGATCTCCCTTCTTCTCCTTAGAATTTCCTGAATCTCCAGGTTCGCCAGGTACAGGTGCTCCAGCGGCGCATGTGGCGTTTTTGCATAGGGCTGAGTCGTCATGCAACTTCCCTGATCTTGCATGCCCTCGCTGTTGCTGTTCCAACGCTTTTCCTAAGAAAGCATACACCACTTGAAGCTTTTCGTCGTTGGAGTATAGATCATCATTGAGGATGGCGAACGTGGCCTCCGCATTTTATGCTGCGGTTTTGTATATGTGTTCTCCCTTGGCATCAGTTCCATTTACTTGTCTTTGCCAAGAAGGGTTTTGGAACCGTTCTTTTGGTGGCAGTACATCCGGCTTTGCAATTCCGGGTAACCGTGTAGGTTTTATGCCAGATCTATTCCTTTTTTCGTACTCCTCTATTTCTTCCTGCTGCAACTTAATGCTAGCCTGGGTTTTTAAGAGCTTTTCCCGAGTTCTGGATAGGTGTTGTTGCTGCCGCTGTAGAGCTTGTCTCCTGGCTTCCAACACTTCAGGGGGTTCGTCACGTCCCACTGGGGTTTGAATTAACTCGAGTTCATCCTGTTCAGACATCAGCGGGACAAGGATTTCCTTCTTTTTCTTCTCCACAAGTGTGACTCCGCTTCCTCCTCCTACTTCCAGGTTTTGGCTAGCAATATATGCCAACTTTTTCTTCTGGAGTTTATACTGGAGTTTCTATGCAGTCTTCTTTTTCTTCTTGGAAGAGGGAGGTTTTTTACCAGGTTCATCCTCTGTCAATTCCTTGACATTGGGTAAATTGGACTGGTTTCACCGTCCTCTCTTTCCTCATATGGCGGAGGTGTTTTGGGGTCTTCATCATCTCCGGCATCCGTGTTTTCAGCCGGTTTTGCCATAAGCACTTCATGAAAGCCCCCTTGCATAGATTTGACTTTTCTTTCGAAAGCGTCTTCATATTCATCCTCAGAATCTAAATCTTCAGATCCGGGTTCCGATTCCAATCTCGCCTCTAGGGCGGCTAACACAGAGTTGGCTTCCGAGTTTCTCGTCTCATTGACGGGTGTCGGATCTTCCGCTTCAACTGTGGGATTGTTTTCATCTGCTTCTTCCACGGGATTACTTTCATCCGTCTTTTCAGCGACCTCAGACCGCACCATGCCAATAAAGTGAGATCTGATTGCGGGCATCTCCGAACAGACGACAATTTTAGTGGGTATTGGCGATCTGAGCAAAATCCGGCATCATAGTTTTCTTCAACTGGGTATAAAGCGGGTGGGATAAATTTACTTCCACCATAGAATCCCATTGCCTCTGCAGTTAATCCGATAAACATGTTTGCATATCCAATCGGTAAAATGCAGGCACTTACCAGATGATTCCGTGCTGGCATGTACGATCCATTGTCGAGGAAGTGCCCGATGTCATTGTCGAATTCCAAGCTTCCGATAGTTATGGTACTGCCGATTCCGCCGAGTATCCCCGATCGAAACATAACGCCTGACGTCGCTGCCCCCACGGTGGGCGCCAACTGTCGAGACATCGTGGTAGAGTTCATAGACAGGGGTTCCATGAGACTACTGGTAGAGACGTGGGGGACGTGGTAGTACGACAATCAGGAACACCAAATTTACCCAGGTTCGGTACGTCGCAACTAGGCGGCGTTCATACTCGCGCAATCTCACTAAATCAGGGCTGAAGCCCGAAGTATACAAATTACAATGTGAGTAGGGTTTCGCTAACTCAATGAGGATCAACTTCTCAGCGAGTTGGCTTTTAGCTAATTGTCTATATGTGTCTTCTCTTCCGTACGGATTTATATAGATAGCCGGGTTAGGTTTTACAGAAATAAAACCTAGAAGACTACGGAAAGTATCTAATTTAGAAAGTAAGGAATCCGTCTTCTACTCCAAGCCGCACCACTTTGGGCCGTGGTCCGGGTTCTTCTAGAATCTGGCCTCTGCACGTCAGCTTACTGGGCCGCCTAACGGACTGTGATCCATTACCAACAGGCCACCCTGGTAATCCGGCTCTTTAGGACAATGCCGGATATACCCCTATTCGGTATATATCCGACAACCGACCTTTATTAATAGGTACAGATGGGATTACAACTTGGTATACAAGTATTGAACTGTATACAACTAACCACTATATCTAACATAGACCTATGTCTTCTAAACGTTAGCTTCAAAATATTCACCAAAACTGCAACAATTAGATTGAATTCGCTGGCTGGCCATGTTGTGCGCCCAACTCAAACAACCTTTATGCAATGACGTAATATCCTGAATGGTGTTTTGATCCTGCATGAAACTGTTCATGAGTTAGATCGAAAAAACTAAATACTCAGAATGAAAGGTTTTTCTGATGAGTGGCGTTCTATGGTCCATAACTTTGTTTTCGGAGGAAGTGTAGCCATAAAACTTAATGATGATGTTGGAAGATACTTCCAAATGAAAAAGGTTTCCTACAAGGCAATCCTCTATCACCTATATTATTTAATATAGTAGTTGATATGTTAGCCATAATAATTGAGCGCGGAAAGCTGGATGGTCAAATTGAGGGAGTAGTTCCACATCTTGTAGATGGTGGGCTATCTATTCTCTAATACGCCGATGAAACAATTATTTTTACGGAACATGCTTTGGAAAAGGTAAAGAACCTGAAATTAATTTTATCAGGGTTTCAGAAACTTTCAGGTCTAAAGATCAATTTCCATAAGAGTATTTTTTTTGTTGCGGCGAGGCCAACAATGACCTTGCATTGTACGCCGAGTCATTCGGTTGTGGGAAAGGTCAGTTTCCAATTAGTTATCTAGGCATTCCAATTCACTTTAGAAGGCTTACGATAGCTCAATGGAAACATGTTGAGGAAAGACTACAAAAAATACTGTATAGCTAGAAAGGAAAAGTACTGTCCCTAGGTGGAAGATTGGTGCTCATAAACTCGGTACTATCCAATATGGTTCTATATATGATTTCATTCTTCCAATTACCAAAATGTGTATTACATAGATTGGATTATTTCCGATCAAGATTCTTTTGGCAAGGGGACAGTGAGAAAAAGAAATATAGACCGGCTAAATGGAATGTGGTGTGCCGCCCCAAAGAACAAGGAGGGTTGGGTATTCAGGACCTCGAGGTCAAGAATAGAGCCCTCCTAGGTAAATGGTTATTCAAACTGCTTACCGAAGACGGGGTTTCGCAAACACTCCTAAAGCGAAAATATATAGGTTCAAAAGTGATATCACCAGTCCTTGGAAGCCCGGTGATTCTCATTTTTGGGCTGGCCTAATGGCGACGAAGAATTTCTTCTTTCCATGTAGATCTTCCGTTATATGGGATGGATCCGAGATAAGGTTCGAGATCATAAGTGGTTAGGTTCGACCATCCTACGTGAACAATATCCGACTTTATACAATATATTCCTGGCACGTCATAAAAGCGATACTCTCGCTACGGTGCTAGAGCATAACCCACCTATGGCGACGTTCCGAAGGGACCTCGTTGGACCTAGACTAGCATCTTGGAATGAGTTGCTATAACGGTTAGCATTAGTTAATCTAACGCTGGGGAAAGACGAGTTCGCTGGAATTTACTGACTAATGGTAAGTTCACAGTGGAGCCTATGTATGAAGCATTAATCCAGATGGATGGGCCAGTCGATAACAACAGAAAATTTGGAAAATGAGGATCCCCTTAAGAACAAGGTCTTTGCAAGGTACCTTCGTCGAGGGGTGATCCTTACTAAAGATAACCGTGCAAAACGCAAATGGCATGGAAGCAAGAGTGCGTCTTCTGTCATAAGGACGAGACAATCAAGCACCTTTTCTTTGAGTGTTCATTTGTTAGTTCTATATGGTCAATCATCCAGATAGGGTCTACTTTATACCCACCACTAAGTATCGCAATATTTTTGGCAGTTGGCTCAACCGTGTGGATAAAAGGTTTAATAGATTTATTAGGGTGGCAGCGATTAGCCGTTATTTGGTCCCTTTGGCTATGTAGAAATGACAAGGTTTTCATCGATAAAAATTGCTCTATTATGTAGGTAATCTACAGGAGTACAACTACGCTCCGTTCGTGGTCTCTGTTGCAGCGTGAGGCGCATCACACCCTGTTTACGGAGGTTTGTACGCGACCGGAGGATACGGCGAAGCAGTTTTTATCCCGACATGGATGGCAGCATAATTTGCGGATCGGACCTCCGACTTATTAGGATCTTTACAGTTTCTCACTCTAATATGTAATTCTCCTATATTTATTTTCGTGTTTTGGACGTGTTTCGGTTGTATGCATCTTTGCTATAGGTGTGTACTTTCTTAAACATTTAAGTAATAAAGCTCCCTTTATAAAAAAAATACTATTATGAATACAAGTAATGTATACCTAATTTGAGTCAGTCACAATGGTATCCCTACCCCATGACCCTACCCAGTCCGTATATAAGTGGGTAGGGAGCACCTAGAAGGAACAACTTCTCTCATCCAACACAACTGGATAAGGTTGAAACCTACAAAACACATCCAATCTAGAGCATACATTATAGATTTTCCCCCAACCTGTCCAAATCTCTTATGCGTGCTAACCACTCAGATCACCACACGCACGCTGTCACCACCCATTATTACCGGTAAAACCAATAATCTGTGTGCCACGTAGAGGTTGTATGTGCCTGTTTGTTAGATCAGATGTTAATTAATGAGTCCCATCTTCAACAATCTCGATGACTACACACACTTTCCCTCATTGGCTTCAAGGTCGAGCCAATTTTTCTTCCTCTCGGGCCGCTCGCGTGTGGTGGCTGTGGAGGAGCCCCAAACCCTAGAAAAAAAATCCGCGCCTCGATCTGCTCCTTCCGGCCTCTACCGGTGCCGGCCGCGCCTGGCCGTCGATTGCAGCAGCCCCTACGCGCGGAGGCGAGACGTCACCGGGGCTATGCGGGTTTGGGCACTGACAACGATGTCGCTCGGCGGGGCACGGGAACGGTGCTCAGAGGGGAGTGTGCTCGTTTTTCCTGGCGGGGTGGGCTGCAGCGGTGGGGGCGAGACGACGACGGCGGAGCCATTCGAAGAGGGCCACACGGGTTCAATTCTTGGAGGTGGCGGCGCCGACGAGGATCGGCCAGGAAGCTCCTGACGAGCAGCGGGCTGCCAGGCACCTCCGCATCTTGGACGCGCGGCAGTGCTGCCCTTCTGGTGCCGGCTTGGTCAGAGGGTTGGGTACCCCGTTCCAGTGCTTCACTGCGGGATCTCAAGGCGCGAGGCCACGACCTGGAGGTGGCAGTGTTGACGAGGCTCGACTAGGAAGAGATCTTGGCCAGGAGCGGCCGACCGGCCATCTCGGCATCGCGGGCGTGCGGCGGTGCTCGGTGGTGTGCTGGAGGCGGGGGTAGGGGGATCTAGTTCTTCTTGGGCCTGATTGGGGCCTCGGCTTGGGTCATCAAATGACTGTGCCCTGGAGTGGGTGTCACCTGTCGTGGGCGCCCTAGTCCGTGCCGAAGGTGATGGTTGCAGTCCCCGTCTAGGTTGGAGGTGGAAGAAAGGTGGTGTTTCGGGAGGATGTGTGCCCTCATTATGCGGGTTGTCGGTGGGTCATGACGCTACGACTACTGTGGTGAAGGTTGCGGCGGCGGCGTGTTAAACATGGACATCGGCCCCAGCCGGGCAGGGAGGGCGGTATGCAACAATTCAGATGGAATCCTGCCCGGCTTCAGCCGGTGTCGACGACAACGACGCCTGGGGGTGTCGTCCCCTTCTTGGAGGTGTCGCCGAGGTGAGCTGACGCATCCCTTGCCCTCGCGCGGGTCTGGAAGATGTCTCCGGGAGAAAGCCTAGGTTCAAAGCTGAACCGACGCGATGGCGACATCCTCTACATCGTACCTCTGGCGAGAGCATCACGTTTGGAGACAAGGCTTAGAGGTTCTATGTTGTTTTCCACCGGTGCTCGCCGCTACCCAATGTTGAGATGCAGGGGCACTATGCATACCATCGCTAGCGTGATCAAGACGAAGCCTTTTCTCGAGACAGCCCAAGTCCCGCCTTCCTTCTCCTTAGGTTGGTGCGTCGACAAGGGGTGTCAAGATGGAGTTGTTCTTCTTGGAGGCGGCGGAATCGGTTGAGACACGGCCTTACTCTCTGTTTGGATAGGTCTTTTCCATGTTTGATTGTAGTGTGTGTGTGGAGGCTATCCTCGGTCTTGCTAGTGTGGAGTGTTGTGTTGTTGACAGTGTTGTGCACAACAAACTGTCATTTTCCTATAGTCAAATCTCTTCTCTTCTGTAAAGCTCAAGTGCGCAATTGCGTACCCTCGAAAAAAGGCCGACCCAGTGGAAGAATCATCTGTTGGTGGCACTCGAGCCATCATAAAATTTGAGTCTTGATTGGTGGAGCCGATGACCATGGCTTATACTAAGATAACACGGGAGATACCGTCCTGCGACCTTGGCCTAGTGAACAATGAATATCGTCTAGTCAGCATAACATAAGAAGACCCCCCTTGCAGCGGTATCTCGATGCAACCGCTACAATCGGATCGGGGGAAGGCAGTGGAAGTTACAGGAAAAGGTGCTTTGGGTTCGTCGACTCCTGTCGATCAAGTGGAGCAAATGTTGGCGCAACTGCGCCTCACCGCCACCAAATCAAAGGCGGTGGTTCTTGATAATGTGGATGATCTCAGGTTGACTGGCCCAGACAAGGCCTTCTTTGGCAAGGTCCTCGCACCGAACGTTCTCCACATACAGACGATCTCGGCGGTGATACGACCGGAGTGGGGAAATCCTAAGGGGTTGTTCTTCCATCCCGAAGGTGACTATCTCTTTGTCGCTGAATTTTCCACGAAGGCGGATCGGGATCGAGTTATGGAGGGATCACCCTGGACAGTTGGTAGGCATGTGGTTCTCACGAAGAAATATGATGTGGATCTCTCGCCGATGCAGGTTGAGTTTGATCGTTAGGCAATACCGTCCAGGATTTTGGTGCTTCCTAGTCGCCTAACGAATTCCACCATGGTATTGGAGATTGCAGAGCCAATTGGGCTCGTGCGCAAGGTTGAAGCTGATGCAATGGGTCGTTGTTGGAGTGGCTTTATGCGCCTAAGGGTTGAGATCGCAACCAAGGAGCCTCTTATGCGAGTGGTCACTCTGTTCTTGAAGAAGTTGAAGACGGAGTGTTATGATGTGATGTGTGAGAGGCTGCCTTATTCAACGAAACGACCTTGGTTTGTTCTTGGCCAGCTGAGAGGTAAAATGATGGAGAATTACCTTATTCAGCGAAACTTCTCTCTGTGGATCAGATGAACAAAAGGAGTGGCTCCAAGTCTGCGTCCACGAGTGGAACTCCTACCTTCCATGACACACGGGTCCCCTCTGGCGGTTCATCGGCCAATGATGGAGGCCAAGCAAAAGGAAGGGGAGGAGGTGAACCAGATATGGGGTCTCATGAGCAGGAGGCTTCATCCCCGCTGAAAGGGAGTAGCCGTGCTGGTGGTCGCGGCCGAGGCCGCGGTGGCAGAGGCAGTGGTCGTGGGTGCACAGAGGGGCCCGGGAAGGATTTGTTCAAAGCCAAGGCAACAAAGCAACCTATTGCTGGACAGAAACGGAAGGCGGCTAAGGGCCAGGTTCCGGAACTGCCAGGTTTGGAGGCTCCCCCGGTGGAGATAGGCTCTCTCGCCATCGTGATATCGGAGGCCCTAGACATCCTCCGAAAGGGGACGATGATGCTGAAAGCTCGGACTCGAATAAGAAGCGAATGAGAACAACTGAAAGATCGACGGATCAGGCAGAGACTGTAGTGCAATCCCACCAAACACAATTAGTATCTTAGCCTAGAAATGTCGTGGCCTATGATCGAACGCGATAGTGGGAGAACTTCGACGGCCGGTGAAAACTTTCCAACCCGAGATCCTATTGTTGAATGAAACCAAGATGTGGGATAATAGAGCGAAGAAGTTCATGTGGTATTTGGGCTACACCGGTTCTTATGCTATGAGTTGTGAAGGTCGTAGTGGTGGCTTTTCGCTTTTTTGGAAGCAACCTTGGACACTGACTCTCCATTGTTTCAACAATGACTGTATTGACATGACTGTGACTGTGGAGGACACGGACCCATGGCGTGCTACCTTTATCTATGGTGAACCTCGACGAGAGCTCTAATATGTCTTCTATGACATGCTTCGTCGACTACGCCGGAAGTGGGATGGTCCCTGGCTCTTCTGCGGTGACTTTAATGAAGGTCTATGTAGTGATGAACATTATGGGTCAAGGGACGGATCTGAAGCTCAGATGGAGCTCTTTTGTGAATGTTTGGATACTTGCAACCTGGCAGATTTGGGTTTCTCGGGGCCAAAATTCACATGGTCGAACCGCCAAGATGCACAGTGCAATGTCCGCGTTCGTCTTGATCGAGGGTTGCCAATGTAGCCTTCTCCGATAGGTTTGAAGGTTGCACGGTGGAGGGCATCTTTACTACCACCTCCGATCACTATGTAATATGTGTGCGTCTTAATGGCAGCATGTCTGAAGTTCCCAACACACCAGTACATCAGCCCTTCAAATATGAGGCGGCGTGGTGGCGGTCTGAGGACTATGGTGATGTCGTTGCAGGGGCTTGGCAAGAACGAACCAGTGATGCCTTGCATGTCACTTGTGCAAATCTCAGCAGGATGGCGCTCTTGCTAAAAAATTGGAGTAAGGCGGCATTTGGCTCGGTTAGACGCCAAATCCAAGAGTTGGAGAAGAAGCTGCAGGCACTTCGGCTTGCTCCAATGAGTAATGAAACCATCTCGGCGGAAAGACGAGTGGAGCAGAAGCTCTGCGAGTTATTCGAGCGCGGGGAGATCATGGCTCGTCAGCGTCTGTGCAATAAATGGCTTCGTGAAGGAGACCGCAACACCCCCATCTTTCATGCAAAGGCTTCGGCTCGAAATATGACTAACAAAATCAACTCCCTTGTCCGCTGGAATGGGTCCATCTGCACTGATCATTCTAAGATTAAGGGGCTGGTGCACTGATTCTATGAGGACTTGTTCACCTCCGTGTCATTCCTGTCCATGGAGAAAGTGATTGATGCTATACCTCTGAAGGTTGATGACCGTATGAATGATGACATGTGCAAACCCTATTCCAACGAGGAGATCAAGGCTGCACTCTTTCAAATGGGACCAACTAAGGCTCCAGGGCCTGACGGATTCCCAGACATGTTTTACCAAACTCACTGGGACCTGCTCCAAGATGATGTTTGTGATGATGTTCGTGGGTTTTTGAGAGGAGATGATATCCCGGAGGGCTTTTGTGACTCTGTCATTGTTCTGATCCCAAAGGTATCTAATGCAAAACACCTCTCAAAGTTTTGCCCCATTAGTATGTGTAATTTCATGTACAAGATTGCTTCCAAGGTAGTCGCTAACAGACCGAAGATTCTGCTACCTGACATTATTTCAGAGTTCCAAAGTGCTTTTGTTCCAGGTCGTTTGATTACTGATAGTGCTCTTGTGGCCATTGAGAGCCTGGATACTGTTAGACGCCAGAAGAACAAGTGCCCCTGTTTTGCTTTGAAATTGACACGATGAAGGCCTATGACCGGATTGAATGGGAATACCTTCATGGATGTCTGGTTAAACTGGGATTCGTAGATGAGTGGATTAACTCAGTGATGCGCTGTGTTACCTTGGCAAGATATGCGGTGAACGTTAATGGAGATCTCACCACACATGTGGTTCCCTCTCGAGGGATCCGCCAAGGAGATCGTATCAGCCCATACTTTTTTTTACTGTGTACGGAAGGACTTTCGTGTCTTTTGCAGAAGAAGGAGGGCCACGGGGAGCTACAAGGACTGCATAATGGTCGATGAGGCCCTTCTATATCATATTTGCTCTTCGCAGATGACAACATATTTTTCGTTCGCGGTGATGAAAGGAGTGTAGGAACTCTCAAATCAGCTCTTGATACATATTGTGTGGCTTCTGGTTAGAAAATAAATTTACAGAAATCCTCCATCTTATTTGGCAACAGGTGCTCAGACAACATCAAAGCTTCAGTGAAGACAAAGCTTGAGGTAGACTGTGAGGTCTTCCATGATACCTATCTTGGCATGCCAACTGAAATTGGGAGGGCTGCAGCATCCTCTTTCAAGTTCTTACCAGAACGGGTATGGAAGTATGTCACGGCTGTTTCGAACAGACCACTGTCGAGGGATAGCAAGGAAACATGGCTGAAAGCCGTAACCCAGTTGATTCCCAACTACGTCATGAGCTGTTTTCAGGTCCCAATCCAGGTATGTGATAAGATGAGAAGCACAATAGGAAAACACTAGTGGGGCTATGAAGATGGCAAGAAGAAAATGCACTGGCGTTCTTGGGACTGGTTATCGTCACCCAAGATTCTTGGAGGAATGGGATTTAGGGACTTTTCCCTATTCAACCAAGCAATGTTGGGGAAGCAAGCGAGGAGGCTGGTCATCGGTCCAGGCTCATTACGTGGGCGAGTTCTCAAGGGAAGGTACTTCCCGGACTTTGACTTCTTGTCAGCTACAAAACCCCACGACTCCTCCTTCACATGTCAGTCTATTCTTCATGGTCGGAACCTTTTGGTGCAAGGAGCTCGGTGGGGCATTGGCAATGGAGGTAGAGTTAATATCTTGGGCGACATTTGGATCCCGAGCTCCCCCTGGATCTTTCAAACCCCTCGCTCTGATTGAGGTAACGGCTAGGACACCCGAGACAGGTGTAACAGTGATTTGGTATTCTCCCTCTTCCATGAAGAGCTCGCTAGAGCGATTATTAATATTCCCATCAGCAGACATGGGGGCGAGGACTTCTTATTTTGGCTGTATGATAAGTTTGGTGCCTACACGGTCAAGTCTGCCTATCAACTGGCACAGACTAGTTCCTTCTTCTCGAAACATGCAAAAGCGGGCAGGGTTCCTCATCCGATCAAGCTAGCGAAGCAAAGAAGTGGAAATCTATTTGGGCAATTCAGTCGCCCAATAAGATGAAGATTGTACGTTGGCATATAACCCACGATGCCTACCAACAGGCTCCCAACTCCGGCACCGACAAATTCCAGCAGATGACAAGTGTTGCTTCTTTGGACATACGAAGAGTGTGGAACACACCTTCCTACTCTACCCCTTCTCACAGGAAGTTTGGAGGTCAGTTCATGAAGCTTTCCCCATGCAGCTGCATCGACGGGGAGCGACCAAAGCAGGCCAATGGCTCTTCGACTTCCTCGGCAGGGAGAGTTCGATCTCGGCTATAGTAATGGCGGTCTCCTGTTGGCACATCTGGGAGGGCCGGAATGATACTCGGAACAAGGAGGCGATGCTCCATCCTCTACGAGTTGCGGCAAAGGAACTTCATTCTCCGAGATCATCATGGGAACTTCATTCTCTCTTGCAGCGAGGGAACTAGTGACTATCCCGAACCCGAAGTTGCTGAAGCCATCGCCATCAAGCGAGCCCTAACAGTTCTAATCAGGCATGGCTTTCAGAAGATTCCCGTGGTCTCAGATTGTCTTCAGGTAATCCAGCGCCTCTCCTGTTCAACACCAGATCGATCTCCGGTTGGCACTGTGGTGAAGGATATCAGAGACCTGGAGAGTAGCTTTCAATCCTGCTCGTTTAACCATGTTGTTCGGTCTGCAAATGTCGTAGCGCACGTCCTAGCTCGTTCTTCTGAACGCAATTCTTGTAAGATTTCTGTTGGTGTAATCCCCGGTGTTAGCCGGACTGAACTATGTAATGACATTATTCTTTGATCAATAAAGCGCGACAATTCTCTCAAAAAAAAAGAAAAAAAACCCCTCTACCCGCTCATCAAAGAGTGGTACTTGGACCCATACGGGATCTCGAGTAGCTGCCCCGTTCTCGGCCAATTTCCAGCTCATTGACCGGTCAACTTTCTTCTTCCCAATCATGAAAATGGCAAGTCTTTAGCCTCGTTAAAAAAACTATTATTACGATCCACGGAAGGAACTCCTCGCAAATAAGGATAGATACAGCGATAATTCTGAATTTCTGATACATTAATGGTCTACAGAATTAAGTCCAGAAATCATTGAATCAGGTAGAGTCGCCCAACTGCTAGATCAACAACCCGATACAGATGACATGCTTGGTTTCCAACTTTCCATAGAGCAGCATCATGGTAACGAACAAAATGGTTCAGAGCACCAACTCAAGGCTCTCTGTTCCTAAGCTAAAACACTTGGACATGTGCTCGGTCATCAGTAGATTAGCCTCATCATCTACCTTACGTTTTACCTCGACGCCAGTTAACACAACAAACTCCTCTTCCACAATGTCCTGCTCTTGATCATCATATAAAGGCTCAAAGAACGTGGCGATGCAAAACCTGCCTGCGCCCAGGTTCACCAGGTGGACATGGGATGGTGGACGATCGTCGTGGAGGTAAAAAACATCCCAGGTGTGCTGAGGCATCGGTGGCCCCTTATGATCCATGGCAGAGAGGTCGAAAGCACACAACCTGTAGGAGGGTTTGCAGGTGGTGAGGCCAAACCAGAGGTTGAGCTCAGGGACATACTCAGCTTTGCCGAAGAAGGGCAACACCCAGTCGCCAGCTTTGCTCCACACACTGCTCACCGTGTCGTAGCTGTAGGTACCGCCAGGCCCCCAATCCAAGGAGGATGACACGCATATGGTGCGGCTATTAACCACCGAATGTGGCCACATTCCGAAGTTTTCTTCCAAGGCAGGCTCAAAGTGATCAAAGTGAAACGGAGGCCGTGGTAGGGTGTGCCAGCACCAGTCCTTGGTAGAGGTGCAGAGATCACTCCGGGTGCGGGCGAGGACCTCAAACTCAGAGCAGGTACTGCTATCGCTGGACGACAGAGACATGACGTAGAGGGACGGAGATCCCGTGCGGTCGTCGTGAGCCATGGGGAGGCAGATGGGGTTCTTCCCCTTGCCAGAGTTGGTACTGGGCATGGGCGCGATGCCCTGCAGGTCAGCATTGTAGAGTGCTGTCTGCCGGCCATCGTCCGCGAAGAGGACTCTGCTATCTCCTCCTCCCAGCAGAGAGAACCAGTAGCCAAAGCCACTGTTCACGGCAGTTTGCGCGCCGCGAAATCGGATTTCCGCCCTTGGAAGCAACAACGAGCTCTTTATCTTGTGCAGCAGTCCTCGTCTTCCCTTGTTCTTTGCCTGTGCTTCTGCTGTACATCGATAGAACAGGTGGTTATCGATGTTCATGCGGTGCAGCGAATATATGCGAGTGCCCAAGCGTTGCGATACAAGATACAGAAAACGTCGATACATCGTCTCGAAAGAGGACAATCAGATCCTCTCGGTCTAGCCTGGCTCACAAGAAAGAAAAGAAAGATGTTAACCGTTGTTGGGACTAACAAATCTGGATTTTGGATTACTGTGAAAAGAAACATCAAAAGGATTACAAGATGTTGAGACGCAAAAATTCACACCTGCAGCAAAATCCGATATGCCTAAGATTCCTGATTATCAGGACGCGAATTCCTTCCTAAATCCCGGGCAAGCAGTGTGCCGTCAAAACTAAATAGGACATAGGCACTGGGGTGAATAATATATGAAGGGAGCTCCTGCCTGAAGCTGCAGTCTATCAGCAGGGTGAATCCAGTCTTCTGCGCTTGAAGAAGGTGAGGGAGCCGTGAGCACGATCAGATGGCGCCTTTTGGTTGATCTGGGTTGAGGAGCATATGGCAGAATTGCGGCGGCCGAGGAGCAATGGGATTTCGACGGGAAACTGCCAGCACGAGGCATGCCCTGTTTATTGCTGGGCCGGGTCAGCGAGGTATAAATCCAACTGCTAATTCTAGCTAGCGGCGAGGGTCTATGTTTTTTTTTTAAGCAACCCCGTATTTCATTAATCTCTACTACTATAAAACAAGCAAACATATTCATCCCTACGGTCACCCCACAAAGTGTACACAGATCGCTTTCCACCTATAAAATCAGGCCCACCAAAAATATCTAACGGTCCGCAATAAGTCTCCCAGAATGTTGTGTACGTCTAGCAATTTACATGGCGAACCGGACGAAAAGTTCCGCACGTCTCAGTCTCAGAGGAAAAAAAATGTATGCATCCCGCATCCACATCCTTAATCACGTATGCATGGGGCAAAATTTGCGGGCATGCCCGTTCCAGTCAAAAATAGACATGCACCCAGGAATATTAAAATAGACATGCACAATCACGTATATACATGGAACTAAAATTACGGAAAGATTTGAATTTGATCAATTTCATCTCGCGTTCATCGACGCCTCTATCAATCATTCAGCGGCGCCCTGCCGCTCTCCTACCATGCGCCGGTGAGATTCGATCAAATTCATCTCTCACGTTCATCGACGCCTCCATCAATCGTTCAGCGGCGCGCTGCCGCTCTCCTACCATGCGCCGGTGAGATTTGATCAAATTCATCTCACGTTCATCGACGCTTCCATCTGTCGTTCAGTGGCGCCCTGCCGCTCTCCTACCATGCGCCAGTGCCGCCGCACTTCATAGTGCCAGCGCCGCCGACCCAGTGCGCTAGCTTCACGCCGACGCCGAGATTGCCGCACTTGCGCCCTCGCCGGCATGTACCGTCCGACCCAGTGCGCTAGCTTCACGCCGACGCCAGGTGCAATATCGTCTCTTCTAATCTCTTATTATGTATAACCAATACCGGTCATCAGGAGAAAAATCATACTTCAGTACACCAGCATGCACCACAAGACCCAAGTCAATACATCATTCTTTCTTTACTCCTTGGTTGCGTTTTCTTAAAAGAGCAATACTGCACAGCCAAACAATCTAATGATTAGACTAGGCATGCATATATAGAGTGCACTGGTAGAAAATAGGCCTTCCATACGCCCCCATTAGTCCCCAAAATAATCGACCCGCGACCATAGGGGTCTTTAGTCGCGGTTCGGTAGGAGACCCGCGACCAACAGTCTGGGCCCAGCGCGCTCGGTCCACAGCTGGCGGACGGGAGAGGCTTTAGTCCCGGTTGGCCAGGCCAACCGGGACTAATAGGTCCTCAGGCTGGCCCGAAGGCCTTTAGTCGCGGTTGTCCAGGCCAACCGGGACTAAAAGCCCATCCCTATATAGGACTCAGCTCGCTGCACTTTACCACATTTGGTGTCACTTCTACTCACAATATTCACAAGGGGTGGTGGGTTTGCTTTTGGTTCCTACTATGCACACAAGGTGTTCGATGAAATACCCGAGAGCATGAAACACACATGATATGAAGTGTCCGAGCCACACTTGAGCATTTTCATTTATTTTTCCTCCGCGATCGCGGTTAGCAACTTGAACCTTTCATGATTTGTATTATTTCTAACTAGTTAGTTTAACAAATGCATGATGGTTAATTATATACTTTATATAATAATAATGCAGATGAATCGGCAATGGATGTACGGTAACCGACTCTCCGGCGAGTTCACTACGGGTTTGAAAGATTTTCTCGTAGTGGCAAATGTGAACAAGCAGCGAGGTTTTATTATCTGTCCATGTGCTGAATGTAAGAATCAGAAGGGTCACTCCTCCTCAAGAGTCGTTCACATGCACCTGCTTCGGCACGGTTTAATGCCAAGCTATAATTGTTGGACCAAGCATGGAGAAAGAGCGGTTAGAATGGAAGAAGATGAAGAAGAGGATGATATCGATGTCAACTATCATGAGGCTTTCATGGAGGATGATGCTGAAGGTGGGGAAGGTTTTGGTGAAGGTGAAGAAGAGGCACATGATGAGCCCGCTGATAATCTTGGTCGGACCATTGCTGATGCACGGAGACGCTGCGAAACTGACAAGGAGAGGGAGAATTTAGATCGCATGTTAGAGGATCACACGAGGTCGCTGTACCCAGGATGCGACAATAGTCTGAAAAAGCTGGGCTGCACACTGGATTTGCTGAAATGGAAGGCACGGGAAGGTGTAGCTGACTCATCATTTGAAAATTTGCTGAAAATGTTGAAGAATATGTTTCCGAAGAATAACGAGTTGCCCGCCAGTACGTACGAAGCAACAAAGGTTGTCTGCCCTCTAGGTTTAGATATTCTGAAGATACATGCATGCATTAACGACTGCATCCTCTACCGCGGTGAATACGAGAATTTGAATGAATGCCCTGTATGCACTGCATTGCGTTATAAGATCAGAGGCGATGACCCTGGTGACGATGTTGAGGGCGAGAAACCCAGGAAGAGGGTTCCCGCCAAGGTGATGTGGTATGCTCCTATAATACCTCGGTTGAAACGTCTGTTCAGGAACAAAGAGCATGCCAAGTTGTTGCGATGGCACAAAGAGGACCGTATGTCCGACGGGGAGTTGAGACACCCCGCTGATGGAACGCAATGGAGAAAGATCGACAGAGAGTTCAAAGATTTTGCAGCTGACGCAAGGAACATAAGATTTGGTCTAAGTACTGATGGCATGAATCCTTTTGGCGAGCAGAGCTCCAGCCATAGCACCTGGCCCGTGACTCTATGTATCTACAACCTTCCTCCTTGGTTGTGCATGAAGCGGAAGTTCATTATGATGCCAGTGCTCATCCAAGGTCCGAAGCAACCCGGCAACGACATCGATGTGTACCTAAGGCCATTAGTTGATGAACTTTTACAGTTGTGGGGCAGACCTGGTGTACCTGTGTGGGATGAGCACAAAGAAGAGGAATTTGACCTACGAGCGTTGCTTTTTGTAACCATCAACGATTGGCCTGCTCTCAGTAACCTTTCGGGACAGTCAAATAAGGGATACAAAGCATGCACGCACTGCTTACATGAGACTGAGAGTGTATTTTTGGATAATTGTAGGAAGAACGTGTACCTGGGTCATCGTCGATTTCTTCCCCGAAATCATAACGTAAGAAAGAAAGGCAAGCATTTCAACGGCAAGGCAGATCACCGGCCGAAGCCTGCGGAACGTACTGGAGCTGAGATATTTGATATGGTCAAGGATTTGAAAGTCATCTTTGGAAAGGGTCCTAGCGGACAATCAGTTCCGCTGGGAGTTGACGGGCTCGTACCCATGTGGAAGAAGAAATCAATATTTTGGGAGCTACAGTATTGGAAAGTCCTAGATGTCCGCTCTGCAATCGACGTGATGCATGTTACGAAAAATATTTGCGTGAACCTGCTAAGCTTCTTGGGCGTGTATGGGAAGACCAATGATACAAAGGAAGCACGGCAGGACCAGCAACTTTTGAAAGACCCAGATGACCGGCATCCGGAATGGTTCCAAGGTCGTGCCAGCTACGCTCTTACGAAAGAAGAGAAGGTCATTTTTTTGAATGCCTGAGCAGTATGAAGGTCCCGTCTGGCTTCTCGTCGAATATAAAGGGAATAATAAACATGGCGGACAAAAAGTTCCAAAACCTGAAGTCTCACGACTGCCACGTGATTATGACACAATTGCTTCCGATTGCTTTGAGGGGGCTCCTACCGGAAAATGTTCGAGTAGCCATTGTGAAGCTATGTGCATTCCTCAATGCAATCTCTCAGAAGGTAATCAGTCCAGAAGATCTACCACGGTTACAGAACGATGTGGTCCAATGTCTTGTCAGTTTCGAGTTGGTGTTTCCACCATCCTTCTTCAATATTATGACGCACCTCCTCGTCCACCTAGTCGAAGAGATTTCCATTCTCGGACCTGTATTTCTACACAATATGTTCCCTTTCGAGAGTTTTATGGGAGTATTAAAGAAATATGTTCGTAACCGTGCTAGGCCAGAAGGAAGCATCGTAAAGGGCTATGGAAATGAGGAGGTAATTGAGTTATGTATTGACTATGTTCCTGACCTTAACCCGATTGGTATTCCTCAATCGCAGCACGAGGGGAGACTAAGTGGAAAAGGCACGATCGGAAGGAAATCAACGATATGTATGGACGGTCATTCTATGACTGAAGCACACCACACAGTTCTGCAAAATTCGAGCTTGGTGGCTCCGTACTTCGAGCAACACAAGAATATTTTACGCTCGGACAACCCGGGGAAGCCTGAATCATGGACTTTCGGTAGTTGGTTGC
The DNA here is from genome assembly GCA_028641055.1 of Alopecurus myosuroides. Lineage (NCBI taxonomy): Eukaryota > Viridiplantae > Streptophyta > Magnoliopsida > Poales > Poaceae > Alopecurus > Alopecurus myosuroides. The sequence continues at coordinate 239,399,854 of CM054062.1, read as the reverse complement.
GAAAACATTTAATGAATGACAATGATGTTGGAGATCAGTTGTACATGTTGGCCAAGACACCATCTTCGACTATAACGACTTTCCAAGGGTACGAGATTAATGGGAATACATTTTACACGATCTCCCAAGATAAAAAGAGCACCAACCAAAACAGTGGTGTCCGCTTTGATGCAGCAACCGAGATTGGGCAAAAGGTCACATATTATGGTTACATAGAGGAGATATGGGAACTTGACTATGGACCCTCCTTTAAGGTCCCTTTGTTCCGGTGCAAATGGTTCAAGCTAACAGGAGGTGGGGTAAAGGTGGACGAGCAATACGGAATGACAATGGTGGATTTCGACAATCTTGGTTACCTTGACGAACCATTCGTCCTAGCCAAAGATGTCGCTCAGGTTTTCTATTTGAAGGACATGAGTAGCAAACCGAGGAAACGGAAAGATAAGAAAACGATCAGTACATCATGCGATGATCCAAAGCGCCACATTGTTCTTTCAGGGAAAAGAAACATCGTGGGAGTGGAGGACAAGACAGACATGTCAGAAGATTATAATCTGTTTGGTGAAATTCCGCCCTTCAAAGTCAACACTGACCCAAGCATTAAGTTAAATGATGAGGATGCTCCATGGATACGACCAAATCGTAAGAAAGCGGGGACACAAGGGAAGAATTTATGTGTAATAATTTATTGTACCAAACTTTTTTGAATGGATCCTGTGAATTATATTATCTCTGATGTGTTTAAGACTAACTCCTTTGCAAAATATTTGAGAAAACGAGTGGAAAACATGGAAAACAGAAGGTTACTTAAATGTCTAAAACCTTGTGAGATAAAATATCTGATTTCATAAATTTTATTAAAAACAGAAAACAGATGCGCTAGCGCGCCGCAGTGTCGCCGGAATACAAATTCTTTTATTAAAAAAGAGAAAACAGACGAACACTACTACTCGTCGTCGTCGTCGGGGAACTCGTCGGTGACCTCCTCCGGGTCATCGTCGTCGTCGAACTCGTCGGTGACCTCCTCGTCGTCGTCGGAGGTGCATGATGGTATGTCCGAGATAGGCCCCCACCTCGGATCGTCGGAGGCCCAGACTTCGCCGGCGTGGTCGGCCCGACGAAGCTCTTGCAGCGCCTTCGTCCTCGCCTCCCGAGCGGCATCTAACGCGAGGTGGCGTTTGAGGCGGCGCTCCGCCCTCTCAGCCGCGCGGGTCTGCCAGAGCTCCTCGTCGGCGCTCTCCTCCCCCGGGTTGTTCCGGTAATACTCGCGGACGACGCGGTCTTCCCTAGCGTCGACTAGGCCCTGAAACGCGCGGTGACAGAGGTGGAGGTGGTCGGCGGCAGTGACGATCTGCGGCTTCGGCGCCCTGGCCTCCGCTTCCCAGACGGTGTGGCAGTCGTTGAAGTTCATGAGCGACCGCGGGCGGTTGAGGCGCCAGGCCGCCGCGTCCCAGGCGCGGGCGGCCTCCGCCGCCGTTGCAAAGGAGCCGAGGGGGATGTGGTCGTCCCCCCAGCGGATATCTGCGCTGAACATTCCGTTCTGCCGTGCTCGGACGCCACAGAAGCCGGTGGTGTTGTTCCTCTTCGGAGGCATGGTGGAAGCGCGACGGTGCGTGGAGAGGAGTGGGCACGTGGAGAGGAGAAGACGCGCTCGAGGCGCGACAGTTTATACCGCGCCCTCCTGGCCACGCGTCACAACTCCCGCGCCACGCGTCACAACTCCCGCGCCACGCGCCACCCTAACACAACCAAGCAAATAGTTGCACATTACTACCTGAGCTCAAAGTGAACACTGACCCAAGCATGGATGGATGTGTTAAAGGGGGGGGGGGTGTAGAACAAAACAATCGGTATCACCATCATACAGCCCTACCGTGGCTACTCGGTGCAATATGCATACCAAATGCACGGCAGGACGTATGATGGCGAATCCGGATGTTTTGTATTTGCTCGATGAACTGAATATATGATGTATCAAACTTTAAAGGGGGATGTAGAACAAAACAATCGGTATCGCCATCATACAGCCCCACCGTGGCTACTGGGTGCAATATGCATACCAAATGCACGGCAAGACGTATGATGGCGAATCCGGATGTTTTGTATTTGCTCGATGAACTGACCGGTGTATGAAGGTGGGCTATATATAGGGTCCTCCGGCTCACAAAGTGTTGTGCTAGGGTTTTGATCCAACGGTTAAGAAACACCCTCATCAAACGGCTCACAACAGCTCGAAAGAAACACACCGTAGCCCTGATCGAACGGCTCACAACAGCTCGAAAGAAACACACCCCGGATCCAACGACTCACAAGCGCTTGAAAGAAACACACGATCCGTGTGATTCTATCTGATTGGTCCAAACGAAACTCTAACCCATTTAGTCCCGGTTGGTGTCCCCAACCGGGACTAAAGGGATGATCCGTTTCCCAATGGAACCCGTACTATTTAGTCCCGGTTCGTATAACGGGCCGGGACTAAAGGGATATATGTTTTCTTCTCGCTATATATATGTATGCATTGCCACACCATTGGCATAAACACATACAAACTCACCACTCTCTTATGGCTTCTACCGTACCCACTCTAACATTCATCCAGGCGGAGGCACTTTCCGCCTCGAACTACCCCTGCCCGTGCGGTACAACGTTCCCGCCGGTTGGATGCTGAGCACCGGAGGAGTGCCGGTCCGTCCTCTTCCTCAAGGTGTGGCGCGTCGGGCGGCCATCACGAACCACTACTACCACGAGCTCACGCTGGAGCAGCGGAGGAATCCCAGTTGGCATCCCGATAACCAACATACTTGGGATGCCTTCTTCATCAATCGGCGTGAGAGGGCGCTCGCCAGGTATGAGGAGGACGATCTGCCTCCTGGGAACTTTCACGAGGCCGGTCGTCGGCTATGGTGGTACGGCCGGACTCTACAGAGCGTCATGGACTACATCAGGGCCGGCGATATCCCCCGCCTGCGCTACCCTCACGCCCAGTCCTGGAGTCGTGATCCTCCGAGGGAGTGCAGAGCACCGTCAGACGATAGTGACGACGACGGCGGCGACTACGACGACTACGAGTCGGAGTACTATAGGCCTAGGCAGGAGTATGACTAGCAGATATCAGATCCACGGTGTCTTGCCATTGTGTAGATCGATCATGCATCTATGCTCTCCGTTTAGGTTTAGATCCACTCTTGCCATTATGTACTGCCTTTTTTATCTATATATATATATATATATATCCAAGATGTGTGTGAATCTTTCTGATTGGAGGGAACAAAACCCTAACCATTTCGTCTCGGTTGGTAAAACATGTCGGGACTAAAGGGGTTTTATTTTTCTGAATTTTCTTATATATTATTTGTATTTTTAAGATTTTAAAATGAAGTAGTTTTATTTTACTGAATTTTCTGATATATTATTTGTATTTGTAAGATTTTAAAATGAATTAGTTTTTTTTTCTAAATTTTCTGATATATTATTTGTACTTTTAAGATTTTAAAATGAAATAGTTTTATTTTTCTGAATTTTCTGATATATTATTTGTACTTTTAAGATTTTAAAATGAAGTAGTTTTATATTTCTGAATTTTCTGATATATTATTTGTATTTTTTAGATTTTAAAATGAATTAGTTTTATTTTTCTGAATTGTTTGACATATTATTTGCATTTTTAAGATTTTAAAACGAAAAGTATTTTGAAAAAGCACCTTTAGTCGCGGTTCGGGACACGAACCGCGACTAAAGGCTATCTCCGCGCGGGAACGAAAACGCCGCGAAAAAACCTTTAGTCGCGGTTCATGACACCAACCGCGACTAAAGGTACCCCTTTAGTCCCGGTTGGGGACACCAACCGCGACTAAAGGTACCCTCCGGGTATATTCCCGCTCCCCCGAAATTTTTCTAAGGACCAACCGCATCATCTTCTCCGCGCCGCACTGCTCGTCTTCTCCGCGCCACCGTCGCCGATTCCGCCCGCAGAGAAATAGAGAACGCGCCGCCGTCATCTCCGGTAGGTGCCCGCCGCCCCTGCGCCCGTCATCCCGCTACTCGTCCGTTCCCGTCGCCGCTCCTCGGCCTTGCAGCCCTCCGTGACCGTCCTCCCGCCGCCGCCGCCACGCGACATTCGCCCGCCGGGTTTACTTCATGGCGGATCGCCGTCGTCGACCTTCCGAGGGCGGCGCCGCCAAGTAGAAGTAGATTTCGTCAAGGACACCAACCACGTGTCCTGTGGTGGCCAGAATCGCCACCGGCGATCGACCGAATCTGCCACCGCCGGCCACCGTGTGACGCCAGGGTGACGTCATGATGATGACGTCACCTGGCCACGTGTTGGCGAGGGTTTTTTTTAGAATGACGTCATCGTGACACGTGGGGCCCACTATATATGGAATTACAGAAAATAATTAAATCTTCTAAATTAAATAACTTTTAATTTATAATTCCAAAAATTATGGAAAAATATGCAAAATGTTCAAAAAAATGTAAACTATCTGTTTATATCATTTTCAATCATGTTTGACAAAGGTCAAAATGAGACCATATTTGAATCTGAATTAAATTCATTAAAATAATGAAAACAAGTTTTAATTCAATAAATTCAGAATATTAAGTGTAATATACCAAAATGACCAGGAAAGAAAATGCAACCTAGCTATGGGGTTCTCCAAGTCATTTGAGCAACTAATCTTGGACACACCTCTAAAGTATGGTTTTCCCCCTCCGGTGGTCATCGTTCTTCCACCCAAAACCCTAGTAATCTGTTTTCCCTCCTTCTACAACCATATTTGCTAAGTCTCCTATATACTTAATTAATTTTTACTACATGCATGTCTGCAGGAGTGACATATGGTGGACAATAGAGCCTTGCCGCTTACGGATCAGGAGGCTGAAGGTTATATATTCGACATCATAGCCAACGAGATCCCTTATGTGCCGGGCCCAAAAGATGATGTAGTCTCTTCTTATCTGAACCTTGATGATCAAGAAGGTGGAGAAACAGACATTGTCGATGATGAAGAGGGTGAAGGAACGGACATTGTCGACGAAGGTGAACCGTCGACAAACGACGATCTCCAATTGCAAAGACCAACCACCTCCGGCGAGGTATATATATATATATATACATTGAGCATCTCGTGATACAAACTTACTGAAATGTGAATACATATGCATTAACGCGCGCGACTCTCTTTCTTATTTTAGCCCTCGGCCGGATCGAGTACGACAAAGCGTGGCAAATCCAGGGCGATGAAAGAAGGAGAAATATATACCATCGAATCAGTCGGTGAAACCGGCAAGCCCCTACAGCACACCACAAAGTTTATCAACCAATGTGGAGTCATTGTTAGAGACAACGTCCCGATCACCGTCCAGGAATGGAAGGAGACAAAGAAAGCACGTCTTGGTTTCAGTTATGTCGACAAGAGAACAAAAAAGGATCTGTGGAGAAAGCTTATGGTACATTTCATTCTACCTCCGGAATACAACAAAAAAGATGAATTCGATAACGAGGTTCCGGGTGGACGTCAGAGGAGGAGGCTAGTCAAAGAGTTCGCTCTTCAGAAGATGGCCGAAGCATTCCGGAACTTCAACAAAAAATTGTTCAGTGAATATGTCAGCAAGGGCAAGACTCCGATTTTCACTAGACAACATGAGAAACTGAGAGCTGATTGGCCAGAATTTGTGACGCAGAAGAAATCGGAGTATTTCAAGGAAATATCGAAAAAAATAAGGTTAATGCGGATAAGAAACAGTACCATCATGTTATGGGGCCAGGAGGATACCGCGTTTCGGCGCCTAAGTGGCAGAAGATGGAGGACGGCCTGAGGGCGCGAGGAATCCCTCTAGGTACAGAGGGATGGGGCGAAAGAGCCAAAATGTGGTGGTACGGGCATGGGGGATCGCTAGACCCGGAGACATGGGCGTGTGTTCATCGGCAGAAAACGTTTGCTCCCACCCAAGCCCTTATTGACGCAATGGCCAAAGCTCAACAGGGCGTGATCACGTTCAACAGAGAGAGAGACGCACTGACCCATGCCCTCGAGAACCCTGAACACGGAGGACATATACGAGGCAAAGGCAGAATGCCGCGGAAAGTAGGGTTTTCCCAGGAAAATGACCCGTAGTGTTACAGAAGCCGTAAGAGAAAGACGGACCGGGATGCAGATCTTCAGGCGCAGCTTGCATCGGAAGTTAGTGAGTTGAAGCAGACCGTGCATGGAATACTTGAGAAAGAAAGATCGACGGCTGCAGGGCCGCATGAAGATCATGAAGCGGATCTCGGAAGCCAACATCATCGGAGAAGCAGCGTGGCTTCCACGGAGGCCCCGCCTGCAGGTGCTAATGCACCGATGATCGAGAGTCGTGCACCGGAGCCTCACTACCCCGTGGATGATGTAAAGGAGATGAAAGAATGTGATCTGCATTATCCCGTGGGGAACATTTCCACGAAAGTAGCTACCGGCAGTGCTTTACCCTATACACCTGGAGCACTCCACCACAACAACCCCATTCCATATGGCTATGCTCGTGTCACGGTGGAAGACATAGTCCAAGTGTTTGAGGACCTGGAGATTGACATAGCTACACCCGAAGGGGAGAGAAGACTTGGAGATGTCAAGCGCCAATTCATTCTATGGAAAAAGAAGTACATAGTGTTTCCAGGCGAGACGCCAAGGCCAGCAAGTCCACCCCCCTCCTATGGTGCAGGTGGTGGTGGTGGTGGTGTTGGTGCTGGTTCACCTACGCCTCCTTCACGCCATTTGACGCCGTCCCCCGATCCACAATCTTCGGCGGATAAGCAGCCGCCGCCCCCCAATCCTCCTCCGACGGATAAGCAGTCGTCGCCCCCCATTCCTCCTCCGGCGGATAATCAGTCGTCGCCCCCCATTCCTCCTCCGGCGGATAAGCAGCCGTCGCCCCCCATTCCTCCTCCGGCGAAGAAACAGAAGCATGCGGACAGCAAGGAAACCCGCTCTTGGACTATTAACCCGGAGGCTTATGTACCTAAGACCACACGGGTACCGGAGCCATCACTGAAGCCTATCCCCCCAAGGGCTTGGGAACTTAGTGATGCTGAAACCAAATTGTCCGCGAAGGCTGAGTATGAGAAATGGTCGGCCGATCGGAAGGCGCTAAGGGAGCCTAAGCCCAAGGAAGTATACCCTCCGTCGGTACAGAAGTGGGCTACGGGTTTTTTGTCGACACCGTCCCAAGCCGAGAAGAATTTGCCTAAAGACTATGAAAGTGAACTTCGTAGGCAAGCAGATATATTGATGGAGGAGAAAGAAGAAAGGAAAAAAAGCGGGAAACAAGTTGACCAGCTCGGAATGCAGAGTAAACAATCGATCCCCCCGCTCATAGTGAAAGCCGGTCCGGAACAGGACCCCGAGGTCAGAGCAGCTGCGGCAGCAATGGGATTGACTGTAGCTACTGCCATGAAAAATGCGTCCGAGATGGGTATGTCTCTTCGTGCCTTGTTAGGCTTGGACGATGCGCCAATGGCTGAGGTAGCATTACAATATGTGAAGAAAGGGCCTCTCGTCGAGCCTGCGCAGGAAAAGAGTCTACCACCAGTAATGCAAAATCTACTACGTTGGTACAAAAATTTCATATCATATCCGACAAAGAATATGTTCATGTGGATGTTACAGAGGAGCATCACACCAAAAAGTACTATGTAGCAGTTGAGATGAGTGAATTGTTCCAGCTGTTCAATCTGCGCGAGCTCGACAAATCTATCCTGAGTTGCTACGTTCTGTAAGTGATTTATTTCTACCTCATCTCGTTCTTCATTGCCTGCACTATATATATATATATATTGTCCTAACTATATTGTTGCGCACGCTATTATGCAGATTGAAGATTTGGGAATGCAAAATAAGACACATCCATGATGTTGGGTTCATTGACCCACAAATCATTAATGGGCATGTGTTACAATATTACCCCCTAGACGTGGAGAAATACTTGTACAATTTTCTTAAAAAGCATCAACTCAAAGTCATATTCTATTTCCTTACCATTTTGGGTGAGTGTTTCTCTCTTGTGCCCATTCTCTTTTGTTTACTCCATGCATGGTATGTCTAATCGATAAGTAATGCATGACTGTGCATGTAACGTGTCCGCAGGTTCCACTGGATGCTGCTAAAAACTGAACTTCACACCTCCATAGTTTTTATCATGGACTCTATGGATTCAGATCCAAAGATTTGGATCGACATGAGAAAAATGCTGCAAAGGTAATTATTTTCAATCATTTGCGCTCTATATCGATCGGTCTCTTTTGTTCATTTCCTAATATGCAGTAGCTAATAACTCCCTTGTTCATTTAATTTTCTTTCCCCTGTAGAGTTTGGAGACGGTTCTCAAAAGAAATTGTCGGTGAATTCAAACATCAGCTAGAATTTAAAATTTTAGTTCGTGTGGATAAGCAGCCACCGGGGACCAATCTGTGTGGATACTATGTTTGTGAGAACATACGGAAAGAAACCTCTGAGAAGAAGAAGTCGGAGAGCACGCGGAAGAGTCTCAATAACTTGCGGAGGACGCTTAGTCCAGAAGCCCGCTTTCGACCAATTCAAGAGGAAATAGCAGGATTTTTCCTTAGGCATGTCATCGATCCTAAAGGAGAACACTATACGTCCGACGAAGACCAATTCAAGAGGACTTAGCAGGATTTTTCCTTATGCATCTCCTAGATTGAAACTTGTTATAAGTTGTGTATATCCATCGTAATTGTGTATGGAAACTTGTTCGAAGTTGTATATGGTCACCCGAGATTGAATATATATTATATATTCCTATTGAATTCTTCTTTTTTGAAATTTCATATATGCATGTATATAGTACCGTACAATATATATGTGTAATGAAACTTCATCAAAATTAAAATAAAACACAAAATAAAATATAAAAGAAATAAAACAAAACAAATTAAAAAGAAACCAGGTTTAGGGGGGGCTAAAACCCTAAACCTGCGGAGGAGGCCTTCAGTCCCGGTTAGCCACGAGAACCGGGACTAAAGGTCCTCCGCCCCGACAGACTCCTGGCGCCCACGTGGACGGGCCTTTAGTCCCGGTCCGTAAGAGGCGCGACTATAGGGGGGGTCTTTAGTCGCGCATATTTAGTCCCGGTTGCGCGGCCGGGACTAATGGCCTTTGTGAACCGGGACTGAAGGCCTATTTTCTACCAGTGGTGGACAATAGGTATCAAGACATGTTTCCTCTTCTCATTCAAGGTTTTCAGAAATCCAGCAATACTACTTCGCCAAACAATATGGAATCTTCCACTCCGAACGCTCCGCACACCCTTTTCCAAGATATAAGCAACATTCAGTCCTTGGGTAAGTATCCGAAAAACAAGAACTCACATCCTGTAGTGTTGCTCAACTACTGACCCGTGAGATGTGTATCTATGTAGACCCCAAGGAAATAAAGAGGCAACGGGACCGAGAACGGTATGCATTAAAAAGAGATGATATACTAAGTCAACGACGGCAATCCCGTGAAAAAAAAAATGAAAGCTGTCTTGCTCAATGACACAAACACTATACACCATACACCGGTCGCCATGGCACATGGTAATGAAGACCATCTATCGCATGTTATTATGTCGTCTTCCACTCCAACTGCGGAAAACACCCCATTTCAAGACATAACCAATACCCACGAGCAAGGTAATTACTAAACAAACTACTCCTATTGCTTGTTGATACTGAGTACATGCTAAAATGTGTCATATTTGCAGATCCAAGGGAACTAAAGAGACTGAGGGACAGAGACGGTATTCGCAAAGAAAGGATGAAATTAATAAGCGACGACGTGAAGCCTATAAACAGAAAAAAGCTGGGCTTACAGATGTCAATTGCCTAGATAATGGAGGACACACATCGCAAGCTATGCCACATGGTAATGATGATTCACTTGTCAAAAATAAGACACACTATGGTATATTACACCTGCATAATAACGGTGTCTTCATCGATGCATACCCTACTCAGAGAAAACAAAATGTGCCCCCCGTATCTGAAAAAGCGTCACTTACTAACTCTTTAAACTCCAGGAGAGTTCGTTGGCGATGAAGTAAGTGTTTATTTATGATAAGAAAATAATTTTTAATACGAACATCTAATCTCATATGTCCAATGTGTTTACTTGAAATGGTAGATCATAGACGCATACATACACTGCATAAGTGCTAAAGAGCACCTACAAGTGAGATCGGGTGGAAGCATCTTCCTAGAGAATGTGTGCATCTCTAAGATAATAAAGACTGGTAGTTATCTGCCCGTAGATTACAAAGATGATGCACCAGGATGGGTATTAAAAAGGGCCAAAACTTATTTGGGACATGATATGGTTAGTCTCAATTTCTTACATATATATTATAAGAATTCAACTATTCTTGAATGTTCGACAAATATTGAAAACGTTCATTGGTACGTAGCAGTTATAAATTTCAGAAAACGATGTATCCAAGTGCTCGACTCACTAGGCACAGGAATGCACCGCAAATACCTCATTGCCATGGTTGGTTATTTGTCCCACTGTCCCATCTTTTAATAAGAAGATTTTTGTTATTCTTCAACTCTGATGCTAATAGTTTGTTATTTATTCGTGCAACAGCCGGAAGAAGTGGAGAATTTATTCAAATATGCATCGCAGCACATGGAACTCAAGTCTGACAAGTGGAAGGACCTTAATGTCACAATATGGCACCGGGAAGAGTTTATAAAGACCAGATTGCAGACAGATGGGTACACCTCCTACCTCAATGCAGTCGATATCATGTTATTTTTGTATGTCCCCCTTAGTCGCATTAAATAAATAATATGAATGAATTATGCTTGCACGTACCAGTTGAGAGTAGATGACATTGTAGTGTAGCAAGTGCAGTGAAAATCACCAAATTTGATTTTCTGAACCTTCATCCATACCAACATCCAAATTAGAAGTATCTACATAAATATCTATAATTAAGAAAGTCAAGCAAAAATCAAATAAAAAATAAATCTGAAGTATTGAAATCTGATGTGGTTCCATCACAATAATCCACTTACAAATCACATCCAATAGGTTGAACCGACACAAGGATCTTCTTGATGCTCCGCACCATTATGATATCATCAGAACTACACCATCAGGGTGAACCATGAAACATTCAGTATGCTCAAATAAGAAAGAGTTATGTGTTTGGTAAATTAACACTACTGAATCAGTATGACAACAATATTTTGATAAATTAGTAAAACTCTTTCATTTATATAAAGCATACTACTGAATTTAAATCTGGAGCTAAACCTAGGCCCCATTCAAAAATGGGTTACAGTAGAGCGAAATACCTTTCACTCCTCCCAGCAGCATATAGTTAACATTAGAGTGAATTGCCAATAAGTTCATTCCTCCAAGCAGCATATAGGTTACGGTCGCTTTATCCAACCATAAATTCCAGCTCCTATTTAAAAATTGTAACATGAAGAAAGTCACTCAAAATGTAACCTACTCCCTCCGTCCACTTTTATAAGTCACACTTCTTAGCATTTAAATGTTAAGAAGTGTGTCTTATAAAAGTGGACGGAGGGAGTACATGAAAATATATCTGAACCTATTCTAATGGGGATCGCGGATTTCTCACCGTCGACGAAGAACGCCAAGAAGGGTACCCATGGCCATCCTTGTTCCCGGAGCGCGCGCGGACGAGGCAGCGCTCCTTGCCGCCGGAGAGCACGGGCGGACGCGGCAACGCTCCTTGCCGTCGGAGCACGGGCGGACGCGGTGGCGTTCTTTGTTGATAGGAATCCCGTGGAGGCGACAAAGGGTGTTCCGTGCCGAGCTCAAGGTGGCCCAGGACGGCGTCGGTGATCTTTGACGGCGCGAATTAGGTGGTGCCGAGCCATTTGGGCTCGGACAGTCTGGCCGCCGTCGATTGCCTCCACCAACCATAGAGCCCTCCAAAGTGCGCGCGGTGGTCGATTCCGAGGATGCAGTGAAGAATACTTCCACGCCTCGACCTCCGTCGGCGGGAAGGTAGGGAAGGGGCGGCCATGGATGCAGCAACGGGAGGAGGGGGCAAGGAGGAAGGGGAGGGAGCAGTTTTCGCGGCAACGGCCGGGGGACAGGGGAGGACGACGTCCTCACCGCAACAGCGCGCAGGCAGGGGATGGGGTCGGGGTCTTCTCGCCGGTGGCGGGAGGGCAGTGGAAGCTTGAGAGTGGGAGAGATGAAGTGGTTGCGTGAGTGAGAGAGCAGATGAGGACTGGAAGCGGTGTGTGTCCCCGATGGGTTTCCATCCTTTTTTTTCCTGAAAATTGTTCGTATTACCTGGAGATAGACCCCCACGTTCAGATTTTGGCATTGAACAAACATGAAAGCAGACGCCTCTGCCCTTAAGGTAAGTACTGGACGACCATCTCTAGCAGATTAAACCTGAGTTTAACAGTCAGATCTAGCAGTATGACAAGCTCCTATCATAGGCTTTCTCTCTCAAAAAATAAAAGTGTGAGATTGAGAGTGCTATAGGGAGCGTGTCTCATTCTTTTTTCTTTTTTTGATAGGATTTTTTTTACAATTGTGGTTGCAAAACATATATTCTATCATGGTGATTTTGCATACTTTTTATCATATACGATGTTCTGTATAATTTAGTTTATTGAAATGTTATAAATCATGCAGGTCATCGTGTGGTATTTGGATGTTAAATTTTATGGAGTACATTACCGAAGATATCTTGTCTCCTGAGCAAGTATAGTTTTACTTCATATCATGATATTTATTCTATGTTGTATCATTATTTTGAAAACTAACTATGATTACTATTTGACTTTAGGTTCATATGACACACTTTAGAACAAAATTGGTTGTCATATTAGTTGACTCAGAATTGAATGATGATGAAATAAGAAATCGAGATTTGAAAGATGATGAAACCAGTTGGGGCCCTATTTATTGTACGACTCTGGATAGACCCACTAAGAAACCGAAAACATCAGTCTCATCATCAAAAGCTGAGCTCTTGTCGCACTTATTGGTGATTTCACCATCTGCCAATCCAACAAACTCCGACTTAATAGAATCTTTAGAAGATGAGGCTTTATCGCAATCATCAGTCCTTTCACCGTATGTCAAACCAACAAATGCCGACTTAATAGATGAACTTTGCTTATACATATTCATGGTTGATGATGTTGCTTCGTTGGAGTAAGTAACCTTTTTTCTTGTCACCTCATTTCGTGTTATACATGTGTCATTGCAGTCACGAATTTCTCTCTTCCACAGGACCGAATGGGTGATAAGCTCTAAGACGTATCCTATTAGTTTAAAACTAAGACGGATAAAGAACATATTGAAGATGGATCAATATATGGACGCAGATTGCTTCAATATGGCTATGCGCATACTAGCGTCCCACGAGATACATCTATTCCATGACATTCCCGTTCATTATATGGATCTAAACATATTGTGGAAGTTTTCACTTAATTATAACCTTACTTTATCTGTTCAACACTCAATGTTACATTTTATATGAATGCAGTGATATGTCTGGTTATTCAGTTTTTAATTTAATGCTTTCATGGCACGATGAAGCGTCATTTGTTCCGGTACCCAAGGTGAATATTCGCAACCGTACTCATTTGGTACACTTTGAACGTGAACTTTATATGATAATGGTGTATAATGTATATGTAGGATGATTTTGAGTCGAGGAAGCGCTTTTTGGTACGGCTTCTGAAGTATCAAGACAATGAAGTGATAAACAATATTCCTATATTGGAACGAGAAATTATTGAACGTATAAAGAGATGGACCTTATATGATGTAATAATAGTGGATAATGCTACTTAGAACTTGTTATTCAACTATCGCTTCGAACTGGTATTGCATTGTACTATTTAAGCAAACTATTATCTTTGTGTTTTGTGTAATTGAAATGATGTGGGGAGTGGAATGGATTGCATGGTGTTCCCACATCTTACCTTATTTACATTTGAGAGATGAAATTTATATTGCTCCGGTAACAATAAGAGTCACTAAAATATATATAGGAATTATAAATTTTTTATAGACGTGCGTTGCACGTGCACGTATACTAGTTAAAAATTAAGTTACATGAACAAAACACATGGAAACTATTAAGGACCCCTTTGATTCAAAGGAATAGCATAGGAATTTTGTAGGATTGGATTCTATGGAAAATTTTCTTATAGAAGTTGTTTGATTCATAAGTTTGTATCCTATAGAAAAATTTCCCATAGGAATTTTGTAGTACAATTCCCACAGGAAAATAACACGAGGTCCAACCTCATGGAAAATTTCCTTCACCACAATCAAAAGAATTGCTCACCCCATAGGATTCACTTAGACATGACATTTCAATCCTACAAGTTTCCTATTCCTATACATTTCCTATCCTATGAATCAAAGGAGCCCAAGACAGACCATGAAAACATGTTTGTCTTGAAAAAATTGCAAATAAAACCATAAAAGACGAAAAAGAACCAAAATATCCCTAAAGTTTTCCGCACACACCGAAACCAACAGCCGTCGCCATATTCTAGCACCTTCGAGGCGCACATCGGAAGAGAGCAGTGTCAACCATTGCAAAATCCAAAGAGGCACACTCGCCGACGAGGCTTTCTGAGTTGATGAACACGGCAACCAGCAAGCCACGTGTCAATGTGACACGTCAATCGGGGGACGTCCTCGTTGTCGTGGTTTTGACGACACGTGCACCATCTAGCGTTACCAACAAGCAGTAGAGAGACGTGGGATGAAGAGCGAGAGGGATTTCGGTAACGGGATTGCACACACGATTTACCCAGGTTCATATTCCCCGACGTGGAAGAACCCTACATCCTGCAATCATCCAGTATATGGGCAAATATGTGGACAAGTTACAATGAACTTCTGTTCTCCTAGGCCTTGTCCTCTAATGCTTCCGTAGGCCGGCTTATATGGGAGGCCGAACCTAGAGCTTACAAGATAGAGACTTGACAAGCAAGAAAAAGGAGTACTAGACTAATCATGCTACAGATCCGCCTTATGACGTAAAGGCGGTTGCTTTTGGGCCTCCATCTTATGCCCGGTAAGCCTGCCAGCATTGCCTCCCTTGGGCCACCCTTGCTAGCCGGAATATCTCCATGCCGTAGGATACCCCTATTCGGAATATCTCGACAGCAGCCCCCGGGAAGGTTTAAGATCTTCATACTCCTTCATGTTCAATCCGACAAAGTGTAAGGGCGGCTACAGGTATTGAAGCTTCCCCAGAGAATCATTATGCCGAATCCGACGTCCGGTAAAGCCTCCGAGTTCTACGCGAGGGCTGTGTCGATGTCAAGCCCCCGAGCGTCGTTGACTGATTTTTTTTTGACAAGCCCCCTGCAGTCCCCGAGTGTTGAGTCGATGTACTTGAAAGTCGGCTCGAGGCTCAGAAGGACTTTCCTAGTTGTGGATAATGTGGGTGCAGCACCTGATACGTCCATTTTGCATCACTGTTTTATATTGTTATTTTCTGTTATTCATTGATATATTTCATGTTATGATGCATCACTTATGTTATTTTATCTTATTTTGCATGTTTTATAATTTTTGGAGAATAAACACCGGGATCAGAAATCTGATGGAAAAAGCACCGTCGAGATACCCTAATTCAGAAGATCAGAAGAAGAGGGGGGATACCAGAGGAGTCTTAGAAGTATCGAGGAGGAAGTCACCGTCATCGCTCTGGGCATCATCAAGATTGCCATCATCATCATCATCACCAGCAGCACCATCAACCTCATCATCCACCTTCGTACCGCTGTAACAGTTAGGGGTCTTTATCGTTGTTGTTCACTAGATCTCTCTCCCGGTGTGGATTACTTGTTAGTAGTTGATGCTTGTGAGATTTATTGGTATTTACACTTTATGACCAGATTGTTATTATCCATTATATCACCTCTGATTATGATCCATATGATGTCTTGTGAGTAGTTCGTTTAGTTCTTGAGGACATGGGAGAAGTCATGATGTTAGTAGATCAATTATGTTGAAGTAATATCTCGTGGTTCGGTATTTAAGTTGAGGTGTTTTTCTTCTAGTGGTTGCATGTGAACGTAGACTACATGATACTTCACCTTTATGGGTCTAGGAGTATGCATTATGTATTTGTCTACTAATTATGGGGTTGCCGGAGTGACAGAAACCTAAACCCCGTTAGGAAACCGATGCACGAGGGAGTGTAGGATCCCGGAGTTTTAAGTATGTGGTTAGATTTATCTTAATTACTTTCTTGTATTTGCGGATGCTTACGAGAGGTATAATAACAAGTATGTATTAGTCCTAGTTGGGTGGTGCATTAGCATAGGTTCACCCACACAACACTTCACAAACCAATAAATATTAGTCAACCGTATGAAGCGAAAGCACTTGACAAAATTCCCATGTGTCCTCGAGAACGTTTGGTAATCATAAGTAGAACAACCGGCTTGCCCTTTCCTCTCAAAAGGATTGGGACACTCGCTGCAATTATTATTACTGTTATTTATTTACTCGCACTTTATTTATCTGCTATATCAAAAACCTCCAAAAACCCGTTTGCTAGTGTTTACAGTGAATCCTCTATCCAACCTGCTTTGTCAACACCTTCTTCTCCTCATTGGGTTCGACACTCTTATTTATCGAAAGTACTACGATACACCCCCTATACTTGTGGGTCATCAAGACTATTTCCTGGCACTGTTGCCGGGGAGTGAAGTGCTATTGGTAAGTGGAATTGGTAAGCGAAACTTTTACTCTGGGTGTTGTTTTTATTTTTGTCTGTTGTTTTATTTCATTACGGAGAATACTTTTGGTTCTCTGTTTAGGGGTACTTCTACCATTACTGCTAGGGTAGTAGGTGACCCTTTATCTGTTGAATTAGATCCTTATAAAATACCTATGAAAATTGTTGGACGTGTTATGGATAACTGCTATTATGGAGATGGAACTGTCCATCCCGGTGACCATTTTCTCTTTATACACGAATTATGCGAGTTATTCGGTTGTGCAGGTATTACAATGGATCAAGTTAAAAGGAAATTATTTTCTTTATCGCTGAAAGGTAGAGCTGCTGAATGGTTCAAGTTACTGAAGAATAGTGAATCTATTGGATGGGAGGAAATTGTTCCTCTCTTCTATTCTAAATTCTATCCTCCTAGTGAGATTCATAAAGACCGGAATCAAATATATAATTTTTGGCCTCATGATGGAGAGAGTATTTCCCAAGCGTGGGGGGGGGGGTGAATTTATTAATGCTCAAATGTCCCGTTCATGAGCTCCTGAGTAATATTGTTATCAATAGTTTTTTATGCAAGAATTTGTCTTCATGATAAGGATTTATTGGATGCTTCTTGTTCCGGATCATTCACACGTATGAAGGAAGAAGCTAAATGGGATCTTCTTGACCGTATTCAAGAAAACACTGAAGGATGGGAGAATGACAAAGGTAGAAAGTCTGGTATAAATTATGATTATGAATGCATTAAATCGTTTACGAGAACTGATGATTTCTATAATGTTAGTGTTGTTTGTGGTATTGATTCTCAAATCTTTGCAAACTGTCTTAAAGCCTTTGCTTCCTATCTTGATATTCCTAAAAAGGAGTATCACAAGTACCATGCACCTTATAAAGATATTGTTCCTGCTAGAGATATAGAAGTGCATGCTGCTAATCCTGCTGTTCCTGAGCCGTATATTGAAAAATCGCCTTTCCCTGCTAAGGTGAAAGAACACTCTATTGTAGCTAGTGTGGTTAATAAGAGCATTAAGAAATCTATTAAACCTGATGAACAAATAATTGTTGAACCTGTTGTAGCAATAGTGAAAGATCTTATTTGTGGAAACATAGAGGATGAACATATTGTCTTTTGTGAGGATGCTTCTAATATTGTCTCACATCCAAATAGACCTAAGAAAACTAGTGTTCATGTGCTTTCTGTTAATATTGGTGATCATTGCTATTATGGTTTGTGTGACATTGGTGCAAGTTCAAGTGTTATTCCTTATGAGCTTTATAAAGAAATTATGCATGAAATTGGTTCTTGTGAGCTTGAGGATATTGATGTGGTTATTCCATTTGCTAATAGAGAAACTGTTTTTCCGATTGGTATTGTTAGAGATGTGGAAGTTTTACGTGGTAAAACTAAATATCCCACTGATTTTCTAGTACTTGGTAAGGCTGCTAGTAAAACTTGTCCTATTATTTTTGGTAGACCTTTCTTGAAAACTTGTGGTGCTATTATAGATTGTAAGAGGGAGAAGATATTGACTAAATTTAATGGAAAATCTTATGAGTTCAATTTCTCTAAATTTGCTAGAGCACCTTATGAATCTGAATTTCCTAATGAGAATTTTAAAGTTGAACAACTTTCCTCTATTGATCTTGCTCCTAACAATGCTTTGCAGCAATATATGGAGGACCATGAAAGTGAAGTCTTTATGGAAGAGAGAAATGAGATTGACGATGTTCTTCTTCATCACCGGTGATACTGAAACATAATTTACCTGTGGAGGACTTGGGTACCACATTACCACCCAAGGAGGATCATGTTTTTGGTTTAAAACCTTTGCCTGATGATCTTAAATATGCTTATATTGATGATAAGAAAATATATCATATTATTATTAGTGCTAAACTTTCAGGTGAAGAAGAGGAAAGATTATTGGGAATATTGAAGAAACACCATGGAGCTATTGGATATAATCTTGATGATTTGAAGGGGCTTTCTCCCTCTATATGTCATCATGTTATTAATACTGAACCTGATGCAAAGCCAGTAGTTGAACATCAACGCCGTTTAATTCCTAAGATGAAGGAAGTGGTAAGAAATGAGGTATTAAAACTTCTTGATGCTGGTATTATTTTCCTATTGCTGATAGTAGATGGGTGAGCCATGTGCATTGTGTCCCTAAGAAGGGAGGAATGACTTTTGTGCCTAATGAAAATAATGAGCTAGTTCCTCAAACAGTAGTAGTTGGTTATAGAATGTGCATTGATTTTAGGAATTTAACAAGGTTAGCAAGAAAGATCATTATCATTTGCCTTTTATTGAGCAAATGCTAGAGAGGATGTTTAAGAAACTCATTTTTGCTTTCTTGATGGTTATTCTGGGTTTTCTCAAATTATTGTTAGGAAGCAAGATCAAGAGAAAACAACCTTTACTTGTCCTTATGGTACTTATGCTTATAGACGTAAGCCTTTTGGTTTGTGTAATGCTCCTGCTACGTTTCAAAGATGCATTTCTGCTATTTTTCATGGTTTTTGTGAAGAAATTGTGGAAGTATTCATGGACGATTTCTCCGTCTATGGAACTTCTTTTGATAATTGTTTGCACAACCTTGATAAAGTTTTGCAGAGATGTGAGGAAACTAATCTTGTTCTTAACTGGGAGAAATGCCACTTTATGGTGAATGAAGGAATTGTTCTTGGACATAGATTTTTTGAAAGAGGTATTGAAGTTGACACAGCTAAAGTGGAAGCCATAGAGAAAATGCCATGTCACAGGGATGTTAAAGCTATTCGTAGTGTTCTTGGTCATGCTGGTTTTTATAGGAGGTTTATTAAAGATTTCTCTAAAATATCAAAGCCTCTTACTAATCTTCTTCAAAAAGATGTACCTTTTGTTTTTGACGATGATTGTAAGGAAGCTTTTGAAACTTTAAAGAAGGCTTTAACTACTGCTCCTATTGTTCAACCACCTGATTGGAATTTACCTTTTTAAATGATGTGTGATGCTAATGATTTTGATGTAGGTGATGTTCTTGGACATCGAGTAGATAAGAAGTTGAATGTTATTCATTATGCTAGTAAGACTCTTGATGCTGCTCAAAAGAATTATGCTACTACTGAAAAAGAGTTCTTAGCTGTAGTCTTTGCTTGTGATAAGTTTAGACCTTATATTGTTGATTCAAAGGTTACTATTCATATTGATCATGCTGCTATTAGATACCTTATGGAAAAGAAAGATGCTAAGCCTAGGCTTATTAGATGGGTGTTGCTTTTACAAGAGTTTGATTTGCATATTGTGGATAGGAAGGGTGCTGAAAATCCTGTTGTTGATAACTTGTCTAGATTGGAAAACATTGCTTTTGATCCCATTCATGTTAATGATAGTTTTCCAAATGAGCAGTTGGCTGCAATAAAGGTAAAATCCCAAGATAGTCCATGGTATGTTGATTATGCTAACTTTATTATTTCAAGGTATTTGACTCCAACATTTACAGCTCAACAAAGAAGAAAATTCTTCTATAATTTGAGGCATTATTTCTGGGATGACCCACACTTATATAAAGGAGTGGATGGTATTATGAGAAGATGTGTTCCAGATCATGAACAACGTGAAATATTGAAAAAGTGCCATGGTAGTGCTTATGGAGGACATCACGCTGGAGATAGAACCACACAGAAGGTTCTACAATCAAGTTTCTATTGGCCTACTCCTTTAAAGATGCACATAAATTTATTTTATCTTGTGTTGAATGTCAAAGAGTTGGTAATATTTCTAGATGTAATGAAATGCCTATGAGTTATTCTCTTGTTATTGAACCTTTTGATTGTTGGGGATTTGACTTTATGGTTCCTTTTCCTCCTTAGAATGGTTACACTCACATTCTTGTTGTTGTTGATTATTATACTAAGTGGGTAGAAGCTATACCTACAAAAAGTGCTGATGGTGAGACCTCTTTAAAAATGCCTAAAGATGTTATTTTCCCTAGGTTTGGTGTGCCTAGATATCTTATGACTGATGGAGGTCCTCACTTTATTCATGGTGGTTTTAGAAAAACCCTTACTAAATACGATATTAATCATAGAATTGTCTCAGATTATCATCCTCAAACCAGTGGGCAAGTAGAATTATCAAATAGAGAAATTAAATCTATCTTGCAAAAGACTGTTAATAAATCTAGGAAAAATTGGTCTGACAAGTTGAATGATGCTTTATGGGCTTATAGAACTGCTTATAAAAATCCTATGGGTATGTCTCCTTATAAAATGGTTTATGGAAAATATTGTCACTTTTCTTTAGAATTAGAACACAAAGCTTATTGGGCAGTGAAAGAACTTAATAAAGATTTTAAACTTGTTGGTAAGAAAAGAATGTTTGATTTGAATCATCTAGATGAATGGAGATGTGAAGCTTATGAAATTCCTAGGCTCTTTAAAGAGAAAGTTAAACAATGACATGATAGGAGAGTTATTAAGAGAGAGTTTCATGTTGGTGAGAAAGTTCTATTGTATCAATCTCGTCTCAGATTTTTTTGCAGGAAAATTACTCTCGAGATGGGAAGGCCCCTATGTTATTGAAGAAGTGTATTGTTCGGGTGCAATCAAAATTGCTTCCCTCAAAGATACCACTACACAAGTGGTAAATGGGAAAAGACTCAAACATTATATTTCTGGGGATTCTTACGATGAAGATGTTGATCTTATTCAAGTAATGACTCCGGATAAGTTCATTAGAGGGAAGATTCCAGAATCTGCAGAGTCTGTTTTGGAATATGTAACCGTTCTGTCTAAAAAAAAGTTCGCGGATTACCTTCCAAGTTATAAATTATTGGTTTTTGGAAAATATGAAAAATACCGAGCCGAAGAAGGGTAGGAGATTGTGCCCGAGGGCACCACACCACCTAGGGGCACAAGCCCACCCCTGGTCGCGCCACCCTATGGTGTGGCGCCCCGGAGCCCCTCTCCAACTCGTTTTTGACCTGGACTTTCCTTTCGTTGCGTATGTTTCTAATATTTAACCCCCCGTACTCCCCGAGGTCCGTATATCATTTTCTCGTCGTGTTTCTGTTTTGATCTGTTTCTGCCAGGTTACATCCTCAGATCTAGAGCCACGATGTCCTCTTCTGGACCTCCCAAAGACAATTTCTTTGCGAACGTCGTCAACCCATACATGAACAAGTTGAAGATGCATCCCAAAGAGTTGTTGCTCAAGGATGGGGAGGTGCAGATAGAATATGTTCGGGGCCCTAAAGGAGAAGGAAGTCTGGAAGCTAGGATGGAAGAGCTGGAGCAAGAAGTCTTCAGGTACAAGAAGATGGTAGATCATGAAGTTGACATCATCCACAGGATGAAGACAGAACTGATCGCCGAGCACAAGAAGGAGACTTTAAAGATTTTGGAGGAGATCTTCTCACTCACCGAGACCACCAACAAACTGCAAGCACAACTCTACGATGTGCAGAATCGGAACTGTGAGTATGAGAACATGTTCAAACGTATAACTCTGCTGCTAGTTTAAGGATATTGGAGACCAAGACATCATTTGTTGATGGAGAGCCTTTACCTTGGAAGTCTGATGATGAAAAGGACTCACCACCACCACCACCGAAGAATTGATTCGTCATTGGCATTGGCATCCCCTTGGCTTGTTCCAAGCTTGGGGGAGTGCCGCGGTATCACACCTTTATCTTTCATCTTTTTACCTTTTAGTAGACTCATATCATGAGTAGAGGAAATATCATATAGTATGGTTTGCAGTATGGAAGTATCACTCTTTAGTTGGTTATCGTTGTATACCTTAGTTTGAGTTGCCGTAATGAAATTAATGAGAAGTTTCATCGTTTACTTTCTACACTTTATTTTAGTTTGCAATTTTTGTTATATGGTTGATCTTGTTATTAGTATTGGTATCAATGTTGGAGCATAAAGTTAATCTAGTTGGTTTTGGCAAACTTAGCATTGGTCAGTAGCAACAATACGATGAGACCTAAGTAGAAAAGAGGGAGTTGCATGTAGATATATTATTCCATGATCTTTCTTTCTTGTTAGCTCATAAGCTTAGTATTATCAAGTAAGATTGTTTTTACCTTCAAGGAAGATTGCATGATTGGTTTTATCATATATGTATTTGTTTGTTTTCCCTCAACTCTTATGATTGCTACCCAGCCTTGCTAGCCAAAAACATGTACTGAGAGGGAATGCTTCTCGTGCATCCAAACATTGAGCCCCAAAACCATGCCATTTGTGTCCACCATACCTACCTATATGTGGTATTTAACCGCCACTCCAAGTAAATTGCTTGTGTGCTACCTCCAAAACCTTCCAAATTACACATGTTTTGTGCTCCTGTTTTAGCTCATGAGGACTCAATAGAGAATCTTTATCTCACCTGTTGATTGGACTTTACACACCTAGACTAGTGGCTTCATCCGCTTATCCAAATTCTAGAAGAGCTGGCAGCGGGGTTCCCAGCCCCAAATAATAATACAAATTCTCTTCACTATTTTTGCCCCTGATTTATTAGTCAAAGCATAATTGTGTAAACAAAAGAGAAAGAGGGATGACCTTCTATACCAGTTGCGTCCTTCAATGGGAGCCGCTCTTGTGAAGTCTAGTTGACTTGTGACGTACTGTATTTTCTGTTTGCCATTCATTGACATAAACTTACACCACTCTCAATTTTTTTTTTCAATACTCTGTTTATCAAATGAAAAGCTCTAGAACATGAGTTAATCCATGCTTCCCTCTACGAAGGGCCTATCTTTTACCTTTATGTTGAGTCAGTAAACCTACTCCTTTCTATCTTAAGAAAGCATTTGAGTTGTTGTGATCCATCCATCTATATGTTGATTTACTCAATCATGTTCTTTATTCTTCCTTGTTTAGTACAAATGTTTTTATCTATTTGAATACCACTTTGAAAGTTACCAATGTCTGCAAAGAGACTGTTATAATTGAACATGATAAACTCTGCAATATAATCTCTAGTATAAAGACTCTAATCAAAAGATAAGTACATTGTTAATTGTTCTCTGACCAAGAACGAAGTTTTCCTTCACCAATTATGATTCCCTTTTTGCACCTTTATTGTGATTTCTTCTTCTTGTTTCAAGTTTGATTACATGAGAGGAATTTGCTGTCTAAAATGACTTGTTCTTTGTTGGATGTGATGCTTCTTGTCCGTATTTTATTTATCGACACCTCACTCCATAAACCTATGGTCATGTTTACTGAGTTCAGTTTCGCTTGGGAACAAGCGAGGTATAAGCTAGGTGGGAGTTAATACATCCATTTTGCATCACTATTTAATATTGTTATTTTCTGTTATTCATCGATATAATTCATGTTGTGATGCATCACTTATGTTATTTTATCTTATTTTGCATGTTTTATATTTTTTGGAGAATAAACACCGGGACCAGAAATATGATGGAAAAAGCACCGTCGAGATACTCTATTTCAGAAGATCAGAAGAAGAGGGGGGATACCGGAGGAGTCTTAGAAGTCCCGAGGAGGAAGCCAGCTATAAGGGCACCCGGAGGGGGGCCACCTGGAGCCCACACCACCAGGCGGCGCGCCCCCCTTCTAGCCGCGCCTGGGGTGGTCTGGCCCCTGGCCTACTCCTGGGTGCCCCCTTTCTCGTACTTGACCCCTAGGGAACCCTAAGCCCGAGGGGACCATCGAAGAATTATTCCGGCGCCGCCTCGGGGCGGAAAACAATAGAGAGAGAAAGGCTCTCCGGCAGGGAGAAATCTATCGGGGAAATTCCACCCCGGAGAGGGGGAATCATCGCCATCGTCACCATCATCGCTCTGGGCATCATCAAGATCGTCATCGTCATCATCATCACCACCAACACCATCACCCTCATCATCCACCTTCATCCTGCTGTAACAATTAGGGGTCTTTATCGTTGCTCTTCACTAGATCTCTCTCCCGGTGTGGATTACTTGTTACTAGTTGATGCTTGTGAGATTTATCGGTGTTTACATTTTACGACCAGATTGTTATTATCCATTATATCACCTCTGATTATTATCCATATGATTTCTTGTGAGTAGTTCGTTTAGTTCTTGAGGACATGGGAGGAGTCAAGATGTTAGTACTTGAATTATGTTGAAGTAATATCTCGTGGTTCGGTATTTAAGTCGTGGTGCTATTCTTCTAGTGGTGTTATGTGAATGTCGACTACATAATATTTCACCTTTATGGTCCTAAGAGGACGCATTGTGTATTTGGCTACTAATTGTGGGGTTGCCGGAGTGACAGAAACCTAAACCCCCGTTAGGAAACCGATGCACGAGGGAGTGTAGGATCCCTGAGTTTTAAGGTTGTGGTTAGATTTATCTTAATTAATTTCTTGTACTTGCGGATTCTTACGAGGGGTATAATCACAAGTATGTATTATTCCTAGTTGTGCGGTGCATTATCATAGGTTCACCCACACAACACTTCACGAACCAATAAATATTAGTCAACCGTATGAAGCGAAAGCACTTGACGAAATTCCCATGTGTCCTCGAGAACGTTTGGTAATCATAAGTAGAACAACCGGCTTGTATTTTTCTCTCAAAAGGATTGGGTCACTCGCTGCAATTATTATTACTGTTATTTATTTACTCGCACTTTCTTTATCTGCTATATCGAAATCCTCCAAAAACTCGTTTGCTAGTGTTTAAAGTGAATCCTCTATCTAACCTGCTTGTCAACACCTTCTGCTCCTCGTTAGGTTCGACACTCTTATTTATCAAAAGTATTACGATATACCCCCTATACTTGTGGGTCATCATCCCCCGAGTCTCGTTTGCGGAAACAACAAAGAAGAGGTGGAGTCTGAATACGACAACACCGAATCCTGAAACTCTGCATATCAAAGAGCACAATTGCATTAATTTGTTTATGCATAATTCATATCAAAGGTATGAATGTATGATTTTGCGAACACTTGCAAGTTTATGTAAATATTTTTGTGTTTCCTCCCTTAAGTTCTCTGGTCTATGTGTATTAGCTTTTCCTAGTGTTAGCAAATCTAGCAGTACAGAATCTGCACGCCGAGCAACAAGGTTCAAAACCAATCTGTCTAAACTCAGAATCATGAGCCGTCTTTTTGTGCCATTAACATCTAGTCCAGCGACCTAACACACAAACACTCAAATAATACTTATTAAGGTGAAAGAAACGTTTGACTTAGCCAAATGGCTGAAAACTCTGAGAACGCTGGCACAATTCAGGTTGAGATAAATAACTTCGAGCATGCATTCAAAATTCGGCTTAACATTGATATTTTGAGATCATATGATCTATATGAAATAAAAATAAAGACGTCTTAATGCTCGATAAACATGAGCAAACCACAGCTTTATGACTATACAAAAAAAATGAAGTGTATGGTGAACTTAGCTTTTGGATACTCTTGGTGTTGATGACTGATGACCCACAAGTATAGGGGGTGTATCATAGTACTTTCGATAAATAAGAGTGTCTAACCCAACGAGGAGCAGAAGGTGTTGACAAGCAGTTTCGATGAAGGAATAACTGTAAATACTGGAAAATAGATTTGTAGGGATTTTTGATATTGTTGATAAATAAAGTGTGAATTAATAAAATGCAGTAATAATAATTGCAGCGAGTGGCCCAATCCTTTCTTCAGCAAAGGATAAGCTGGTGAGTTTACTTATGATTAACAAATGTTCTCGAGGACACACGGGAGGTTTCTGTCAAGTGCTTTTGTTCCATGCAGTTGAATAACTTTGGTGTTTTGATAAGTGTTGTGTGGGTGAATCTATGCTAATGTACCGTCCCGTCCAAGACTAATACATACTTGTGATTATACCCCTTGCAATCATCCGCATCTACAAGAAAGTAATTAAGAAATAAATCTAACCACAGCTTTAAACTCCGGGATCTTGCGCTCCCTCGTGTAATGGTTTCCTAACGGGTGTTTAGGTTTCTGTCACTCCGGCAACCCCACAATTAGTAGCCAAATACACGATGCATTCCCCTAGGCCCATAAATGGTGAAGTATCATGTAGTCGACGTTCACATGACACCACTAGAAGAATAACACCACAACTTAAATATCAAGCATTAATATTATTCAACATTACTTCACTAGTAGCAACTTGACTTCTCCCATGTCCTCAAGAACAACACGAACTACTCACAACACATCATATGGATCATAATCAGAGGTGATATAATGGAAGATAACAATCTGGTCATAAAGTGCAAGCACCGATAAATCTCACAAGCATCAACTACTAACAAGTAATCCACACCGGGAGAGAGATCTAATGCAAAACAACGATAGAGGCCCCTGATTGTTACAGCGGGATGAAGGTGGATGAAGAGGGTGATGGTTCTGGTGGTGATGACGATGATGATGATGATCTTGATGATGCCCGGAGCGATGACGGTGACGATGGCGGTGATTTCCCCTCTCCGGAGAAGAATTTCCCCGGCAGATTTCTCCCTACCAGAGAGCTTTTCTCTCTCGGGTGTTTTCCGCCCCGCAGCGGCGGCGGAATAATTCTTTGAGGATGTAATGGGTCTTAGTTTTTCCTCAGGGTCAGGGGGGCCAAAAGATGACCCCCAAAGGTGGGCCAGGGTGGCCACACCCCTAGGTGGCGGCCAGGGGGAGGGCGCGCCACCCCGAGGTGTGGGCCCCTGGTGGCCCCCCTCTGGCTCTCCTTCTGGCTGTGTTCCTCCTCGGGACTTTTAAGAACCCCTGGATGTCCCCCATCTTCTTCTGATCTTCTGGAATATGGTATGTTGACGGTGCTTTTTCCATCAGATTTCTGGTCCCGGTGTTTATTCTCCAAAAATTATAAAACATGCAAAATAAGATAAAATAACATAAGGGATGCATCATAATATGAAATATATCGATGAATAACAGAAAATTATGATATAAAATAGTGATGCAAAATGTACGTATGAATTCCCCCCAAGCTTAGACCTCGCTTGTCCCCAAGCGAAACTGAACTCAGAAAACATGACCACGGGTTTATGGAGTGAAGAGTCGATAAATAAAATATGGATAAGAAGCATCACATTTACCTATGCACTCATCATTACAGACAGTAACTTCCTCTCATATAACTTAAGTTGAAACAAGTAAAGGGAGTCACAAACAAAGATGCAAAAGAGAGAATCAAAATTGGTAATGGCAAACTTCGTTCTTGGTCAGAGATCATTTAATGAAATTATACTTATCCTAGGTAAAATCTTTATAACAAGGTTTATATTGTAGAGATTAATATGCTTAATTGTAACAAATATTTTGCAGTGATTCATAGCTTTCAAAGTAATATTCATTCAGATAATTAAGCATGTGCTAAACAAAGAAGGATAGAAAACATGATTGAATAGATAAACATATAAATGATGTGATCACAACAACTCAAATGCTTGATGGAGACAGAAGGAAATGGGTTTACTGACTCAACATAAAAGTAAAAGATAGGCCCTTCGCAGAGGGAAGAATTGACTACTCATGTGCTAGAGCTTTTATTTTAATAAACAGAGGTATAAAATGCATGACACTCCTCCCATCCATCTTACACAAACCATGGCTAACCGAATCCTTGGGTACCTGCCAACAATCACAAACCGTGGAGGAGTGTCTATATTTTGAGAGGTGTATATTTATGTCAACAAATGGAAAACAGAAAATACAGTACGTCACAAGCCAACTAGACTCACAAGAGCGGCTCCCATAGAAGGACGCAACTGGTGTAGAAGGTCATCCCTCTTTCTCTTTTGTTTACCAATTATGCTTTGGCTGATAAATCAGGGGCAAAAAGAGTGAAGAGAATTTGTATTATTATTTGGGGCTGTGAACCCCGCTGCCAACTCTTCTAGCATTTGGATAAGCGGATGAAGCCACTAGTCAAGGTGTGTGAGTCCAATCAACAAGTGGGATAAAGATTCTCTATTTACGTCCTCATGAGCTAAAACAGGAACACAAAACAGAAGTAATTTGAAAGTTTTAAAGGTAGCACATGAGCAATTTACTTGGAGTGGCGGTGAAATACCACATGTAGGTAGGTATGGTGGACACGAATGGCAAGGTTTTGGGTTTAAGGTTTGGATGCATGAGAAGCATTCCCTCTCAGTACATGGTTTTTGGCTAGCAAGGTTGGGTAGCAAGCATAAGAGTTGAAGGAAAACAAACAAATATACATATGATGAAACCAATCATGTAATCTTCATTGAAAGCACAAACGATCTTAACTTGTGAATACTAAGTTTATGAGCTAATAGGAAATTTCCTTTTTCTTATACTAGCAACTCAAATTATTATTTCTGCTGACCCAAGCTAAGTTTGCCAAAACCAACTAGATTAACTTGATTATCTCTAGAGTGATACCAAATACTAATAGCAAGCTCAACCATATGACAGAAGCTAAAAACTGAAATAATGTGCATAGAAAGTAAATGATGAAACTTCTCATTAAAATTTCAAACCGGCAACTCACACCAATGGATACAACGATAACCAACTAGGGAGAGACACTTCCATACTGCAAACCATCCTATATGATAACCTCTCTACTCATGATATGACTCTACTGAAAAAGTAAAAAGATGAAAGATAGTGATGTGATACCGCGACACTCCCCCAAGCTTGGAACAAGCCGAGGGGATGCCAAAACCAATGACGAATCAATTCTTCGGTGGTGAAGGTGGAATCACTCGGAGAGGAGTCAGAAAGCCTTTGATGATGCAACGAAGCTCAATGTTTTCCGCTTCCAGAATTGCTACCTCGGCCTTGAGGATACGATATTGTTCGCAGAATTGATCGGCAACCCGGTGTGCTTCAGCTATCGTAGGGAACACATTGGGGGGATTTGATCATGAGGCACGGTCCCCTGCACAATATGAGAGTAGCGACGCTGAGGGTTAATGGATCCCACAAAGGTGGGGTTCCTGGTTGGTGCTGGTGCAGCCCTCCGGATCTCCTCCCTCAAACTATTGATCATGTATTACCCCCTTGCATCTATCTCTTCCTTGGGTCCCTTCCCCTTGTTGTCGTTGGCGGAGACCATGATGCTTCTAAAACTAAAAACAGATCCTGGCAGAAACAGCTCGAAACAGAAACACGACGAGAAAACGATATACGGACCTCGGGGGATCCGGGGGATTATATAGCAAAAAGTTTCATAACGAAAGGAAATTCCAGGTCGAAAACGAGTCGGAGAGGGGCTCCGGGGCACCCACGCCTAGGGCTGGCGCGGCCAGAGGTGGCCCCACGCCACCCTATGGTGTGGAGCCTCCGGGCTCCGTCTCCCTCTCGTTTCCGGCTCATAATTTTTCATATTTTCTAAAAACAGCAAAAATATAAGTTGGAAGGTGTTTCGCGAACATTTTTTTACCAAAACTATTAACTATTTGAAAATTGACTCTGCAGTTTCTGAAATATGCTTCCTAATAAACTCCTCCGCGGTCATGGGTTGAATACAATCAGCATTTTCATTATAAGGATCTCCAGAAATATAATGCTTGAGTCTTTGGCCATTCACCACTTGTGAAGAGTTGTCTACAAGGGAAACAATTTTAATTTCCCCCGAATGATATACCTCTTCGATAACAAAAGGTCCTTCCCATCTCGAGAGTAACTTTCCTGCAAAAAATCTGAGACGAGACCTATACAATAGCACTTTCTCACCACATGAAATTTTATTTTAATAATTCTCTTATCATGCCACCTTTTAAGTTTCTCTTTAAAGAGCTTAGCATTTTCATATGCTTCACTCCTCCATTCATCTAAAGAACTTAAGTCAAGCATCCTTTTATCGCCAGCAAGTTTAAAATCTCTATTTAGCTCTTTCACTGCCCAATAATATTTGTGTTCTAATTCTAGGGGAAAACAAGCTTTTCCATAAACCATTTTATAAGGAGAATTTCCCATGGGATTTTTGTAAGCAGTTCTATAAGCCCACAGAGCATCATTTAATTTCTTAGCCCAATTTTTCCTAGATTTATTAACAGTCTTTTGCAAGATATATTTGATCTCTCTATTTGATAATTCTACTTGCCCACTACTTTGAGGATGATAGGGTGAAGCAATTCTATGATTTACATCATATTTAGCAAGGGTTTTTCTAAAACCACCATGAATAAAATGAGAAACCCCGTCAGTCATAAGATACCTAGGGGAAATAATGTCCTTAAGCATTTTTAAAGAGGTTTCACCATCAGAACTTTTAGTAGGTATAGCTTCTACCCATTTAGTAACATAATCAACAACAACAAGAATATCAGTATAGCCTTTTGAAGGAGGGAAAGGACCCATAAAGTCAAAACCCCAATAATAAAATGGTTCAATAACAAGAGAATAATGCATAGGCATTTCATTATGTCTAGAAATATTTCCAACCCTTTGGCATTGATCACATGATAAAACAAATTTTCTAGCATCTTTAAAGAGAGTAGGCCAATAAAAACCTCATTGTAGAACTTTATGTGCAGTTCTATCTCCAGCGTGATGTCCTCCATAAGCACTACTATGACATTTTCTCAATATCTCTTGTTGTTCATTTTCAGGAACACATCTTCTCATAATACCATCAACACCTTTTTTATATAAGTGTGGTTCATCCCAAAAATAATGCCTCAAATCATAGAAGAATTTTCTTCTTTGCTGAGCTGTAAAGGTAGGAGGCAAATACTTCAAAACAATAAAGTTAGCATTATCAGCATTCCATGGACTCTCTTGAGAGCTCACTTTTATTGCAGCTAATTGTTCATTAGGAAAACTACCATTAACAGGAATAGGGTCATCAGGGATATTTTCTAATCTAGACATATTATCAGCAACAGGATTTTCAGCACCCTTCCTATCCACAATATGTAAATCAAACTCTTGTAAGAGAAGCACCCATCTAATAAGCCTAGGCTTAGCATCATTCTTTTCCATAAGGTACTTAATAGAAGCATGATCAGTATGAATATTAACTTTAGAATCAACAATATACTGCCTAAATTTATCACAAGCAAAAACTATAGCTAGGAACTCTTTCTCAGTGGTAGCATAATTCTTTTGAGCAGCATCACGAGTTTTACTAGAATAATGAATAACATTTAACTTCTTATCTACCCATTGTCTAAGAACAGCACCTACAACATAATCACTAGCATCACACATAATTTCAAATGGTAAATTCCAATCAGGTGGTTGAACAATAGGAGCAGATATTAAAGGCTTCTTTAAAATTTCAAAGTTTCTTTACAATCTGCATGAAAAACAAATGGTACATCTTTTTGAAGAAGAATAGTAAGAGGTTTTGATATTTTAGAGAAATCTTTAATAAACCTTCTATATAAACCAGAATGACCAAGAATACTACAAATACCTTTGACATCCCTGGGACAGGGAATTTTCTCAATAGCTTCAACTTTAGCTCTATCAACTTCAATACCTCTTTCAGAGATTTTATGTCCAAGAATAATTCCTTCGTTAACAATAAAATGGCATTTCTCCCAGTTAAGAACAAGATTAGTCTCCTCACATCTCTGCAAAACTTTGTCAAGATTCTGCAAACAATTATCAAAAGAAGTCCCTAGACGAAGAAATCATCCATGAAAACTTCCACATTTTCTTCACAAAAACCATGGAAGATAGCAGACATGCATCTTTGAAAGGTAGCAGGAGCATTATATAAACCAAAAGGCATACGTCTATAAGCATAGGTTCCATAAGGACAAGTAAAAGTTGTTTTCTCCTGATCAAGCTTTTTAACTGCAATTTGAGAAAACCCAGAATAACCATCAAGAAAGCAGAAATGAGTTTTCTTAGACAACCTTTCTAACATTTGATCAGTAAAAGGCAAAGGATAATGATCTTTCTTAGTCACTTTGTTAACCTTCCTAAAATCAATGCACATCCTATAACCAACTACTACTCTTTGAGTAATAAGTTCATTATTTTCATTTGGCACAACAGTCATCCCTCCTTTCTTAGGGACACAATGCACAGGACTAACCCATCTACTATCAGCAATATGATAAATAATGCCAGCATCAAGGATTTTCAATACCTCATTTCTTACCATATCCTTCATCTTAGGATTTAAATGGCGTTGATGCTGAACAACTGGCTTTGCATCAGGTTCAATATTAATAGTATGCTGACAAATAGCAGGAGATATCCCTTTCAAATCATCAAGAGTATAACCAATAGCACCTCTATGTTTCCTCAATATCCCCAGTAATCTCTCCTCTTCTTTATCAGAAAGTTGAGAACTAATAATAATAGGATATAATTTCTTATCATCAATATGAGCATATTTAAGATTATCTGGCAAAGGCTTTAAATCAAAAACATGATCTTCCTTGGGTGGTAATGTTGTACCCAAGTCTTCCACAGGTAAATTATGTTTCGGCATCGCTGGCTGATGTAGGAAAATCTCATCAATTTCATTCCTTTCTTCCATAAAGACATCACTTTCGTGGTCTTCCATGTCTTCCTGCAAAGGATTGTTATGAGCAAGAGCAATAGCAGCCAACTGTTCAACTTTATAATTCTCATTAGGCAGTTCGGCTTCATAAGGTGCTTTAGCAAATTTGGAGAAATTAAATTCATAAGACTCTCCATCAAACTTTGTAAGAATTTTCTCCTTTTTACAATCAATAACAGCACCACAAGTGTTTAAGAAAGTTCTACCAAATATAATAGGACAAGTATCACTAGCAGAAGTGCCTAGTACTAGAAAATCAGCAGGATACTTAGTTTTACCACACAAGACCTCCACATCTCTAACAATACCAATTGGAGAAATAGTTTCCCTATTAGCAAGTTGAATAATCACATCAATGTCTTCAAGTTAACAAGAACCAGTTTCATGCATGATTTCTTTATAAAGCTCACAAGGAATAGCACTAGAACTAGCACCAATATCACATAAACCATAATAACAATGATCACCTATCCTAACAGATAGCACAAGAACACTAGGTTTCCTAGATTTACTAGGATGAGAGACAATATTAGAAGCATCCTCACGAAATATAATGTGTCCCTCTTCTACATTTTCTTAAACAAGGTCCTTTACTATTGCTACTGTAGGTTCTACTGTTATTTGTTCCTCAGGTTCTACATGTTTCCTTGCACTTTTATTAACCACACTAGCTAACATAGAATGTTCTTTTACCTTAGCAGGGAAAGGCATTTTCTCAATATAAGGTTTAGGCACAATAGAATCAACAGTATGAACTTCTATATCTCTAGCAGGAACACAATTAACAATATCTTTATAAGGAGCATAGTACTTGTCCCATTCCTTTTTAGGAATATCAAAATAAGAAGCAAAAGCCTTATATAAGTTTGCAACAACTTGAGAATCAAGACCATAAGCAACACTAACATTATGAAAATCCTCAGAAGACATAAAGGTTTTAATGCATTCATAGTCATAATTTATACCTGACTTTCTACCTTTGTCATTCTACCATGCTTCAGTGTTTTATTAAATACGGTCAAGAAGATCCCATTTAGCTTCATCCTTCATACGTGTAAATGATCCAGAACAAGAAGCATCCAATAAATCCTTATCATGAAGAGGAAGCCTTGCATAGAAATTATTAATAACGATATTACCGGGGAGCTCATGAATGGGGCATTTGATCATTAGTAACTTCAATCTCCCCATGCTTGGGCAATACTCCCTTCGTCATGAGGCCAAAAATTATATATATAATTCCGATCTCTATGGATTTCACTTGGAGGATAAAATTTAGAATAAAAGAGAGGTACAATTTCCTCCCATTCAATAGTCTGGCTATTTTTCAGCAGCTTGAACCATTCAGAGGCTTGGCCTGTCAATGATATAGAGAATAATTTCCTCTTCACTTGGCTCATTGTAATACCTGCACACTTGAACAACTCGCGTAATTCATGTAAAAAGGGCAAATGATCACCAGGATGGACATTTCCATCACCTGAATAGCAGTTATCCATAACATGTTTAACAATCTTTATAGGTATTTTATAGGGATCCAAATCATCATGCAGTGGGTCACTTACTACCCTAGTAGTGGCAACAGTACCCGCAAATAGGGACTCAAAAGGAGTTCCAAAGATAGTGTAATAAAGCAGTAAACAGAAATAAAAATAACACTTACAGCAGAAGCTTCCTTTATCAACTCCACTTCCCAATAGTGCTTCACTCCCCGGCAACGACGCCAGAAAATAGTCTTGATGACCCAGAAATATAGGGGGTGTATCGTAGTACTTTCAATAAATAAGAGTGTCGAACCCAACGAGGAGCAGAAGGTGTTGACAAGCAGTTTCGATGAAGGAATAACTGTAAATACTGTAAAACAGATTTGTAGGGGTTTTTGATATTGCATATAAATAAAGTGCGAGTAAATAAAATGCAGTAATAAAAATTGCAGCGATTGGCCCAATCCTTTCTTCAGAAAAGGACAAGCCGGTGAGTTTACTTATGATTAACAAACGTTCTCGAGGACACACGGGAGGTTTCTGTCAAGTGCTTTTGTTCCATGCAGCTGAATAACTTTGGTGTTTTGATAAGTATTGTGTGGGTGAATCTATGCTAATGTATCGTCCCATACAAGACTAATACATACTTGTGATTATACCCTTGCAAGCATCCGCAACTACAAGAAAGTAATTAAGAAATAAATCTAACCACAGCTTTAAACTCCGGGATACTACGCTCCCTCGTGTAATGGTTTCCTAACGGGGGTTTAGGTTTCTGTCACTCCGGCAACCCCACAATTAGTAGAAAATACACGATGCATTCCCCTAGGCCCATAAATGGTGAAGTATCAGGTAGTCGACGTTCACATGACACCACTAGAAGAATAACACCACAACTTAAATATCAAACATTAATATTACTCAACATTACTTCACTACTAACAACTTGACTTCTCCCATGTCCTCAATAACAACACGAACTACTGACAACACATCATATGGATCATAATCAGAGGTGATATAATGGAAGATAACAATCTGGTCATAAAGTGCAAACACCGATAAATCTCACAAGCATCAACTACTAACAAGTAATCCACACCGGGAGAGAGATCTAATGCAAAACAACGATAGAGGCCCCCGATTGTTACAGCGGGATGAAGGTGGATGATGAGGGTGATGGTGATGGTGGTGATGATGGTGATGATGACGATCTTGATGATGCCCGAAGCAATGACGGTGACGATGACGGTGATTTCCCCTCTCCGGAGAAGAATTTCCCCGGCAGATTTCTCCCTGCCAGAGAGCTTTTCTCTCTCGGGTGATTACCGCCCCGCAGCGGCGGTGGAATAATTCTTCGAGGATAGAATGAGGCTTAGGGTTCCCTCAGGGTCAGGGGGCAAACGATGACCCCCGGAGGTGGGCCAGGGTGGCCACACCCCTAGGTGGCGCGGCTAGGGGGAGGGCGCGCCACCCCTAGGTGTGGGCCCCTGGTGGCCCCCCTCTGGCTCTCCTTCTGGTTGTGTTCCTCCTTGGGACTTTTAGGAACCCCCGGATGTCCCCCTTCTTTTTCTGATCTTCTGGAATATGGTATCTCGACGGTGCTTTTTCCATCAGATTTCTGGTCCCGGTGTTTATCCTCTAAAAATTATAAAACATGTAAATAAGATAAAATAACATAAGGGATGCATCATAACATGAAATATATCGATGAATAACAGAAAATTATGATATAAAATAGTGATGCAAAATGGACGTATCAATGACGCGTAGGCCGGAATATGGCGATGAGTAGGTTGCGACGATAATTAAACGGGAACAATATGTCTGCCACTCGCGTTAGCAATTAAGCCGGATCACGTGATGGTAATCATGTCGTAATGACATCATGCCACACTAGCTATTAAGACGGAGCACAACGATAATAACACCATAAAGGCGTCTTACCACACTAGCGGTTATGACGGAGTGCGACGATAATCACGCCAAAAAGGCATCGTGTCGCACTAGCGACTAAGTCAAAACACGACGCTAAATATGCCGGAAATGCGTCGTGCCACGCGGGCTATTAAGCCGGAGTGCGGAGCTAAATAAACCGGAAAGACGTCGTGCCACGCGGGATATTAATAATATAATAAGTTCCATAGGGCCTATGAAAGAGGTTTTAATTTGACCATCCTTCTTCAAGCGTATTTGATGATATCCAGAATAAGCATCCAAAAAGCATAAAACCTCAGAGCCCAGCAGTGGCATCTATTATTTGATCGATTCGTGGGGTACAATCAGCTGTAAAAAGGCGGATTATTTCCTTGCTATAGCCTTTCGTCTTTCTCCATCGAATTGGCACAGTCCTTGTTTTATGGGTTTTGATCCTGGAATTACCTTCAGCTGGTGCTCAGCAAGCTCCCGGGTTACACCTGGCATATCTGCAGAACACCAGGCAAAAATATCCATGTTCTCACGGAGGAACTTGATGAGCTCGCTTTTCTATTTGTCGGATATTACGGTCCCCACAACGACGTACTTATTCAGATCTTTGGGGTCCAGGATAACATGCTTTCTATTATATGATGACTTAAAGCTGTCAGTCGGCTTTGTTGTCTCTTTTCATGCCAGCATTTCTGTCAGCGATACCTCTTTGGCCAGTTCTTTCAGCTCCTCCTTTCTGATGATTCTTTCAGCGCAAAGGGTGTTTCCTAACTCTAGCTCCTTTTCCAGCACGAAATCTACTTCAATGGTGATTACACCGCCTTTTGGTTCGGGCATCTTGCGCTTGTTGTAGATGTAGCATGACCTGGCCATGAATTTGGCGAAAGCCGGCCATCCGAGTATTGCGTGATACACGCTTTCGTACGGTACCACCTCAAAGGAAATCATTTTGGTACGGAAGTGATCCGGCTTTCCGAAGGTAATTTCTAGGGAAATTTATCCTAGGGAAGATGCTTGTCTGCTAGGGACAATGTTGCGAAAACGTACATTGCTATGCTTAAGACAGGTTTGGGACATGTGCAGTTTCTTCAAAGTGCTCAAGTACATGATGTTAATGCTGACTCCTCCGTCCATCATCCCTCTCCTTAGCCTGTGATTTTGTACTACATGGCTTACTATCAGGGTGTGTGTGCCGGGTTCTGTGATATTGCCTGGATGATCTAACTGATCTGTTATTGGGTTTTTTGCATACTTGAGGTATCTTGGGGTTGGTGGTACTACGGCGTTGATTTCTCTCCATGCCGGTTTCACCTTTTTGGCTGAAGTTTTTGCCAAGAAGGTGAGATTGCATTCTTTATCCACCCTTGGGAATTTGGGTTCGCCTTTTTGTTGTTGCTCCTGAATCTGATCGTCACCGTCGGACTCGCTTTCGTCTTTTTCAGCTTTCGACTTTTGTTTGTTGAACTTCCTTTTGGAATTCTTCCCCTTGTTCCTAGCTCTAGTGTTGCTTCTCATATGCTTAAGCCGGCATTGCTGGTTTGTATGATTTGG
The DNA here is from genome assembly GCA_028641055.1 of Alopecurus myosuroides. Lineage (NCBI taxonomy): Eukaryota > Viridiplantae > Streptophyta > Magnoliopsida > Poales > Poaceae > Alopecurus > Alopecurus myosuroides. The sequence continues at coordinate 239,361,693 of CM054062.1, read as the reverse complement.
TTTCCCAAACTGTGCATGGTGTAGGCAAGGTTCACCTCGAATTTTATCCCACACCTCGTTGGAGTAAGGTATAGCTTCCTTAGCTTCTGCACTTTTTCCTTTCCACTTGTTGGTGTTTTCTTTTCCAAAGGCAATATTTACATATTTGGGTTTTTCTTGTGCATCTGGAGCGGCGTTCTTTTCAGGGCGAGACAATTTTTTGGCTTGTATGAGTGCGTCGATATTTCCGCCTCTTGCCCTAATGTCATCCTCTGCCGCTGCATGCCCATTGGATGTTGTTAGCATAAAACCAAGGTCTTTATGTTTTTTAGATCCCACCATGAATGATACAAAGCCGGGTTTAAGACCGTTGACAAAAACATGCATTGATTGGATGTCATCCACTTCAGAGCAGTTGATCTTCATTGTTGTCCATCTTTAAATGAAGTCAACGTATGACTCATTTTCATAATGGACGCAACGGTTTAATTGGCTAATACTCTTGGGGCGTTTGTATGTGCCTCAAAAGTGCTGAGCAAAAACTCTGGCCATATCCTCCCAGCTATCCACCATTATTGACGGTAATCCATTAATCCAGTCTCGAGCTCCATCCAGCAGCATCAAAGGCAGGAATTTTACTGCTTCTAAATCTGTCCCTTTGTTGATCTGGACGGCGGTATAATAATCCGAGAGCCATGTATCTAGGTTTGTGCTTCCAGTATACTTTTGATAAGTTGGCCTGACTTTGCCAAATGGATATTGATATTCCGGATTTCGTCAGTGAAACACTTTGGCCCGAAATACAATTCATCCCTTTCCGCACCGAGCGCATGCAGGGAATATCTTCCAACGGAGAGGAATGAGGGGGATCTACTCCTCCTTAACCCACTATTGCATGAATTCTCTCATCGTGGCTCCTCCCTATTTCTTCCGGCATCCCGATCCCTATGGCGAGGCGGAGTTCTGCTTTTGGCTCGCTCCTAATTTTTTGGTAGGGTTCGAGACCTCTCACGCATGTGAGGATGATCGTATCTTCCGGCTTTATCAGCCGGGTTTCTCGGGGGTGGCATTGCTTTTTCATCTATCTCTGCACGAGTTTGATGGAGAGCGCTATTGCCTTCCTTCCTGTTTCTGTCTTCCCGATCATCATTATTTTGGGGTTTTAGGTTATTCTCGCGGTTTGGCGGATGAGAACCGGTTTTGGACGCTGCATCCTCATCATGTGGATCTTTCCTGTCCTTTTTGGGATCTTTATTCTTTCCCTTTGAACTTCCTGAATCTCTAGGTTCGCTTGGATCGGTTGTTGCGGCTGCGCCTATGGCAGGTTTGGAGAAATATGAGTTTTCATACAATTTGCCGAAGTGCACTTGGCCTCGCAGCTGCTGTTGTAGTGCTTTTCCTAAGAAGGCATACACTCCCTGAAGCTTTTCGTCTGCATAGTAAAGGTCGTCATTGAGGATGGAGAACACAGCTTACGCGTCTTTAGCGGGAGTCTTGTAGATGCATCCCTCCTTAGCGTTTACGCTGTTCACCTTCCACTGCGAGGATGGGTATTCCAGTTGTCTTCTGACTGGCTGTTCTTCCGGGATTCCAACTCCGGCAACCTTGTAGGCTTAATTCCTAAGTGATTCCGACGTTCGAATTCCTCAATTTCTTCATGCTGCATGATACGTCATAAACGTATCCTTAATTTCTGATGTTCCATGTTGTTTTCATGTTGTTTCCCACATGTTGTCCTTACGCTTTATGTCATTTTTATCGATTTCCCGGGACTAACCTATTGACTAGATGCCACAGAGCCAGTTCTTGTTTTCTGCTGTTTTTAGTTTCAGAAAAGTTATTCTAGAAATATTCTCGGAATTGGACGATTCGAAAGCTAGAAGTCTTAGAAGTCCCGGAAGCATCCAGAAGTCCCGAAGAGCCCCGGAGGGGGGCCACAGGGTGGCGCCACCACCCCTGGTCGTGCCACCAGGTGGTGTGGGCCCCCTGGCCACCCCCCCAGCATTTCCCTTTTGCCTATATATACACCCCGATGCATAAACCCTAGAGGAATCGACATTTTCCACAAAATACATCTGTAGCTCCGCCTCCGCCGCCGACAAGTTTCGGGGGACATATCTCTGTTCTGGCACCCTGCCGGGACGGGGAAGTGCTCCCAGAAGCCATCTCCATCGACTCCACCACCATCTCCATCGCCGTTGCTGTATCCTATGATGAGGAGGGAGTAGTTTTCCCCCGAGGCTGAGGGCTCTACCGGTAGCTATGTGGTTCATCTCTCTCTCCCATGGTGTGATCTATATGTGATCGTGAGCTTTGTAATCTAGTTGAATAAGTAGATGTTACTCTTCATCTTGTGCTACTCAAGTGTTTTATTAATATGAACTTTGGAGTCACCTTGTCCCGCGGTGTGAAGGTGACAGTGTGCACATCGTGTGTGTCTCCTCTATGAATTGTGGTGTTTTCTAGTACCTTCTAGGGCGCTCATAGTGACAGCGTGGGGTTAACTAGACATGGGAATGCGTACTTTAAGGAATGCTTTTTTTTGCAGCCCTACGCAATGATTAGTGTTCGTTATCCGCCCGGAGAGGGTTAAGAGTAGCATAGTGAAGAGAAGATATTTAGTTATTCAATTGTGTGATCATTGTTGAGAGTGTCCACTAGTGAAAGTAGGATCCCTAGACCTTGTTTCCAAGCATTGAAACACCGTTTTCCGCCTGTTCTGCTACATGTTTGCTTGCTGCCATATTTATTTCAGATTGCTATTATTACTTATAACCATCCATATTACTCGCATTTGACTATCTCTTCGCTGAACTAGTGCACCTATATACCTGACAAGTATATTGGGTGTGTTGGGTACACAAGAGACTTCTTGTATCTTAATTGCAGGGTTGCTTGAGAGGGATATTGTCGAATATGCATCTCAACAAGTCCCTCGGGTGAACCGATAGGGTTTTGATTAGCATAACGTGTAGGCACTGGTGACAATCGTCGGCTAACAGGGGGCAAGATTTACCCAGGTTCGGGGCCCTCGTAGAGGTAAAACCCTTACTCCTGCTTCTGTCGATCTGTATTATGAATAGATCGGTTACAGTGGGGGTGCTCGAGTCGATAGTATGATCTCAATCTCAAGGCTTTGGTGGTGGTGGTATTGCTTGGATCCCCCTCTCGGTGGTTCTCCTGGCCTTATATAGATGGCCAGGTCTCAAACCGTACCCGGGGGGTTACAACCCCTAACATCAAGCTCTTTTCTGGCGCCGTTGCCGGGGAGGTAAGGTAAAAGGTTCTCACATCCTCAGGTGTGAGTGCTCAAAGTTATTTCCTTTAGATTCTGCAATTATATCTTTTTGTATCTTGTTTTCACTAGTTAGGCTTATTTTTACTTATTCCTTGTTTTTATATTTACTAGTTATACTTAATGGAAAACAACAAAAATATGAGAGAGCTTTATAATATTTATCTTGAGTTAGGACATGAAGTGTTTGAAGAGAAAATTAAAAAACCTATGGAGCTTTATTTGCATAATAGTGATAGAAATGTTATTAGCATTAATTCTTTGCACCCCCAACATTCCTAATGCTAGGTAAAAGTCTAAGCTTGGGGAATCTAGTTTTTACAATCTTTTTAGTTTTCCAACTTTAGAGGAGAAAATTTGCTCTGATGATACTTTATCTCCCATATGTGATAAACCTAATGATGCTTGTGATATTTTAAATCCTCCTACTGAAAGCATTCCTTTTTAAAGTACCCAAGAAAATTGTTTAACTTGTCATGGATAACCGTTATTTTGGAGATGGAACTGTCCATCCTAGTGATCATTTACACTTTATGCATGAATTATGTGAGTTATTCAAGTGTGCAGGTATCTCAACGGACCAAGTTAAGAGGAGGGTATTCCCTTTTTCACTTGAGGACAAAGCAAAGGAGTGGTATGAACTACTAGATGATCCTCATCATTTGGAGTGGAAGGAACTTGAATCTCTCTTTTACTCTAAATTTTATCCTTCTCATGAACTATATTTAGATAGGAATTACATTTATAATTTTTGGCCTCATGATGTATAAAGCATTCCCCAAGCTTGGGGAATACTGAAAACATTAATACTCAAATGTCCTAACCATGAGCTTCGCGAGGAAATAATTGTTACTAATTTTTATGCAAGGCTTTCAGGACATTGGAAGGATTATCTAGATGCATGTTCAGAGGGTTCTTTTTGTAGTAAGAAGGTTGAAGCTAAGTGGGATCTTCTTGAGAGAATTCGAATCAATAGCGAAGATTGGAATAACAACAAAGGTAAAGAATCAGGTATAAACTATGAGTATGATTGCATTAAGAATTTTGCTGAAACTGCTGATTTTCATGAGCTTAATGCTAAATATGGTCTTGATCCTCAAATAGCTGTCGATTGGTATCGATCCTTTGCTTCTTATATTAATCTTCCTAAAAATGGGGACATATATCATGAACCTTTAAAATACACTTGCATCAAAAATGAAATTGTTATTGATGATTGCAATAAACATGCTCAAACTTCTAAAAGTACTATTTCTTATAAGCATGTTAATTTTTGTGGAGCACTTAGACCTTGTGAAAAGAATCAAATCGAAGAAGAATATTGTATCCATCATAGGAATGAAAAAACTAGAATGTGGAATAGGGCTCTAAATGATCTTGGTGAAAAAGTGTGTGCCCTCTATCCTTTTATTTGTGAACTTTGCTGTAAAGTGGGTCATTTTAATTTTCAATGCTCAAGCCATGATAGTAGCCTTTCGAATCCTATGAGTACTGCAAGTTTGTATTGTGATGACATGATCACCCCTAATGAGCATGATGAACTTACATTATATTTGGGGTGTGAAGAGTTATTAAGAAAAACTTCTTTGGTAGATATGAGTGCTCTTGATATGAATAGTGTCTTGCTTGGTTGTCATCTTTATTGTGTTAATAATTGCCACACAAATACTTACATACAAAATATTATAAAAGAGGAGAATTTACCAACATATGACAGGGATAATATTTGTTTTCATCTTATTAGTGAAGAGGAGGAATCCTCCAAAGTTCTTTCTATTGTTTCTGACAATAAACCAGGGTATGTGGAGAAGCTTACTTTCAAGCCTCTACCTCCTATAGAGCGTATGAAGAAGAAGAAGAGGAGTAGAAGGAGAGAGGTAACTGTATATCTTCCTAAGCATGTTGCTCCTATTATAGTTTTTGATGAGTCTGAAGTCGATGATTTTCCTATGCTTGTTATTTATGAAAGTGACCATGATTGGGAGAAACACACTACTTTTGATATTGAAAATCTCTTTGGTACCAATTCTGAAAATGATGATAATTTTTGTACTATTAATACCATCAATGTTCCTTCCAATTATGATAAAGAAAGCTCTGAGCTTGTGGATGATGTGTTTGAAAATCCTTTTGCTACTGATGATTATATGCTTGATACATCTCTTTCTAGTAAAAATGATGATATTGCTTATGATGATACTATGCCCCCAGTCTTTGATAACTATTATAAAAGATGCTATAACGTATTCTATGATTACAATTATCCTTATGAAACTTGTCATAGTTATAGAGGGATTACCCAAAACCATCTCCCTAATATACAACTTGTCTATCATGTTGGAGTTCTTTATGATGATTGCATTGATAAATATGATATTTTCAGTCCACCTACTATTGAGGAGAAAATTAATAATGATTACAATAAGCCTCCTATGTTTGATGATTATGGTGATGAGGATGATAATTATAGCACATTTTGTTGAATTTTCTCCCACTGCTATTAATAAGAATGACTATGATTATGTGGAGAGTATTAATTCTTTTATGCATGTGGCTCATGATAAGAATGTTTTATGTGATAGCTATATTGTTAATTTTATTCATGATGCTACTGAAAGTTATTATGAGAGAGGGAAACATGGTTTTATGCATCTCAACAATATTAAGTTTCCCCTCTTTATGTTGAAATTTTTGATGTTGCAATTATTTTGTCTTCCTATGCTAGTCACTTTGTGCTTCGTTGACTTGTTTTTATACAAGATTCTTTTTTATAGGAAGTGGGTTAGACTTAAATGTGTTTTATATTTACTTCTTGATGCTCTCTTATTGTGCTTCAACTTTTATTCTTATGTGATTGTGCTTCAACTTTTATTCTTATGTGAGCATTTTTTTTAAATCATTGTGCCTAGCTGAAAGGCGTTAAAGAAAAGCGCTACCGGGAGACAACCCGTTTTATTTCTCCGTTTTCAACCCGTTTTCCGTCGTTTTCTTTTGTTTTCTTTGCACCTGGGTGTTATCTATTTCCTTACAAACCCTTTTGTATCTTTTCTTTTGTGTCTTTGTTGAGCCAAGTAAAGCCTCTAGTGGAAAGTTGAGACTATATTTCAGATTTCTGCGCAAGAAACAAATTTCAGCTGTGCATTGTTAAAATCGTATAAAATCACAGAAAATTCGAAATGACCTGATTTTTTGTGCGTAATCCTGGGTTATATAAGCAACGTTTATTAGTTTACCACTTTTTTATTTGATAAACAGAAGATTTTCGAAAAAAATCGATCTTTACCTGCTGTTCTGTTTTGACAGATTTCTGCCAATAATTGCATTTGCCTATTAATCTCTTTCTTTTGGTGTTCTTTTGAGAAAAAAGAGTTTTAAAATAAGTTGTGACAGTAGCTAATGTGTTTATTAGTGTTAGACTTGTGTTGAAACTGAACCATGTGAATTTATTATTTCGATTGCACTAATGTTGCTAATGAAGATTGTGAGAAGTTTGGTGTGAAGGAAGTTTTCAAGGGTCAAGAGAAGAGGATCATATGATGTGATCAAGAAGAGTGAAGAGACTAAGCTTGGGGATACCCCGGTGGTACATCCCAGCAAATTCCAAGAAGACTCAAGCGTCTAAGCTTGGGGATGCCCAAGGCATCCCCTTCTTCATCGACAAATTACCAGGTCACTTCTAGTGAAACTATATTTTTATTCAGTCACATCTTATGTGCTTTACTTGGAGCGTTGATGGCTAGGTTGAGACTCCAAGTGCAGAGTGTGTAGCTAGTGGCAAGCCTTCTTCCCCACGAGGGTGACTCGAGGGTTTATATAGAACTCTTGGGGAGCCAGTATTTCAGCAGTTGTCTTCCAAGCTGTAACATCCCAAGTCTGAAAAATAGCCTTTAGAATGTTTTGCTCTCTGTTATTTTATGTTTTGCATCATGGCATCATGTTGATTGCATTTGTTTTGTTTTTTTCCATTTGTTATTCTCTGTTTTGTTTTGTTTTCCAACTGTTTTCATTTGTTTTCCTTTGTTTTCTATTTGAATTTAAAACCAAAATTCAACCTTTGTTTCATCCTTGTGATGTTACAATCTCCAAAATGTTATTTCAAATAAAAACAACCAAATTGTTTTCTTTTATTCCATAATAATCACTTATCAAATTGTTGGTTTTATTCAATCAATTAAATTCCAAATCCCCTTCAAATTCAAATTAAATGCATCAAACTGAACCACTTTGAACTTATGAACAGTATCTAATCAAATCAACTACTCTAATCAAATTTAACATAGGGTTACCCTATTAAAATCCTTGTTTTCCATATTAATCAAAGTAATTTCAAATTGGTTTCAAATTCAAAGCAAATCATCAACAGCACCTCATTTAGAAATTATAAAAATACCAAACCATTCTAATGTTTTACTCCACTTAATAATAGGGGTCACCCTAATAAAAAAACCCTATTTTCAATATTAATTCATACATTAACAAATTCTTCCAATTCAAGCCATTTTGCAAAACAACAACTAAAATTGATTTTTGCAAAAACTTAAGTTGTAAAGTGGTAGATATTGGGCTAACAACCTCACATGAATTTTTCCAGATTTTTTATCAACTCTAATACTATCTTCTTCTTCCATTTTTGTTTTGCTACAAAAAAAATATAACAGAATGAATTATTAAAAAGAAAACCAGAGGAGAGAGAGCACCAGGCCCACCCTTTCTCCCCTTTGGCCCAACTCACTTCTAGCCCAATACCTCTTCCTGTTTTCCTTCTTCCTCCTGCTATCGTCATGTTGGTACGAACCACCCCATCACCACCCATCGTCCCCGAGCTCGATCAGACGGCCTCACGAGTACCCTCCTCCCTCTTTTAATCCCCACCGAGACCACCTCTGAACCCTAGCCTATCTCCTTCCCCTTCCGCGGCCGCTATCTCATTCCCTCTGTTTCTTCTCCCCGTAGAACGTCGCAAGCCACCGTCAAGAGCTCGCTGTCGGCCCGCTGCTACGGCCACTTCCGCGGCCTTCCGAGAAGACCAACCACAGCGCCTCATCTTCCTCTTCTTCCAAGGCGAATAAGTGATGCCTGGAGCGACTAGGATGCCGCCGGCTCCCATTTTCTTCCTCTCTAACCAGCCACCTGCTCTGGTGGATTTCGCCGTCCATGGTCTCATTGCACTCGATCGCCTACAGCAGCAGCCCCGTGGTGAGCATCTAGTTCGATTCCCGCCCCTTTCCTCCTCGATTTCTTGATGTTTTTGTCACAGATTTTCCGTGCCTCGTTGCTGTCCGCCATGGCGGCTGTCACAGCAAGCTAAACGTGGTGTTTAGTCCATCGTTTTCGCCTCCTGCAGCTTGCAACCGTCTCCTCACAAATCAGCACCTTGACGCACCCTCCAGATACCCCCCCGTACCCTCGTATCCCCGAGCGAGCAAGGCTCCAGCAGAGATTGGTTCCCGTCCATGGTTGCCTGACTGCCAAATCTCAAAGTCTGAATTTTTTTGTTGTTGTTAACTTCAGTTAACTTCGCTTCCCTGCATCTCTACCTTGAGCTCTGAATTTCCTAACAGTCAAGGTACCACCCTAGTGGTTGTTCCATCTATCTGCCTTCGAGTAGATCTCTGGTTCAACTCCCCTGTGATGCCAACTCCTCACGCTTTTTACTTTGTTTATGTCCAATGCCCAGGAACCGAAAGCCTGCTTCTTGCTTCGTCTAAAAAAATTCAGTTAACGTGGGAACTTCCCTTCATGTTCAGTCAGATCCCATGTACAACACAAGTTGTTCAGTAGCGTAGTGGCAGCAGACTTGCTCTTCCATGCCTGGAGTCCCAGGATCGAATCCCCCCTCCCACAATTAAAACCAACTTTTTGTTTTGTTTGTTTTTGAGCCATAACAAACTGCAGATTCACATCCATGCCCCTGGTAATTAAATATAGACCCTGTAAAATATTTTCCAAGTCCCTGTTAATCTTTCTAGGTCCCTAAATATTGTAAAAATGGCAGATTTACCCCAAATCTTGTAAATTGCATAAGAAAATCATTTTAACTCCAATTTTAACTTTTTAAATATGTTTTCTGTCCCAAATTAAATGTTCTATCCAAATATAAAATTTGTTTACTGTTTTGAATATTTTAAATTGGTGCAATATTTGAAAACTTGTCAAATTCACTTAAACTTGCAAAATTCATAACTTGTTCATAAAAATTCCAAATTCCACAAACTAAATATGTTTTCCAATCAACTTTTCATGTAATTTCCAAATATAACTTTTGTTTGCTGTTTTGAATAATTTAAATTGCTGAAAACAACTGTTTCTTGTTTATAGCATTTAAAATTGCCAAAATAATAACTTGCTCATTTTAAATCCAATTTCCACAAATGAAATATGTTTTCCATGCAAAATTAAACCCTCTTTCCAAATATAAAATTTGTTTCATGTTTTGAATAATTAAAATTGGTTAAATGATTTAAACCTTGTTTAAATCATTTAATAATGCTAAAATTATAACTTGATCAAAACAAATTCTTTTGGGACATATAAAATATGTTTTCAAACCATAAAAGTATAAACTTTTGAAATATGAACTTGGTTTAATTCTTTGGACAATTAAAAATTCAAATAAGTTCATGTTTGAATTAAATTCATTTAATTCTTGCTTAAACTTGTTTAATTCATAAATAATGTATTTGAAATCCTTTTTCAACAAGTGAAACATGTAATCCACCCAAAATTGTGTGTTCTTATCAAATATAAACTTTGTTATTTGTTTTGAACAATTAAACTTGATGAAAACAACAAATGCTTGTGTGACACCTTTAAGAAACCAAAATTCCAAAACTTAATAAATGAATTTCTAAACTTGGTAAACCTTATTTCCATTTGGTTCTATTGTTGTTATTTTGCTGTTTTCCTCATCCATGCATCATGCTAATTCACTTCCACATGATGATTAGTTGTAGAACAATTAATTCAACCATAATTCATGGGCTTTTCATATGCAACTCAGTTGCATGTGGGTCCATTTAATCATGTTGTTACCACATCAACTAGTTTATTTTGATGCATCAAATAAATGGTCATGCATCATCCCATGTTTGTGCACTATGCCATGATATTGATTGTTTATCTTTCTGCATTGTTTGTTTGCTTCTTCCCGGATAAACGACGACGTTGAGACCGACGATACTTACGACACCCCTTCTAAGGAGTTAGCTCAGTACCAGGCTACTGGGTTTGCAGGCAAGTTATCACTCACATGAACCACTGTGTTCCTTTCAACATTGATTACCGATACTTTCTGTTGTTCTTTTCTGCTAGCCTTAGTAGTAGTTGTTTCTGTTACGAACCCATCACATGAATCCCTTAACCTTGATATTGCCTCACCTCCACTCCTATCACCCCTTTGATTGAGCCAATGCCTTACTAGCATGCTTAGGTTGTTTTGCTCGAGTCTGTTACCCGTTACTTTCAGTTACTATATCGTTATTATGTTCTGGGGCTCGATGTTTAATCAATCAATCATGCTAATGTTACTATTAATAATAAATTTGATGATAAGGCACCGGCAGGAGGCCCTTTGTGGTTTTGAGGCCTGCTAGTGTCGACCCTAATAGGAAAAGGGTCTTGTCTACTGATCCATGATGAGCGCACTAACCGCATGTGGGAAGCGAGTATGGGCGCCCCCCTCAACTTGACTCGATTTGCATCTCGTCCAAATCGCCTCATTTAGTTCGGGTTTTCCATTTGCTGCATGCATGATCTTGCGAGCCCTTGGATCCCGGGTGGAACTTTCGTAGTCGGCATATAGGGGGACACGGTCTTAGAGTGCTATGAGGGTCCCTTTTCTTCGGGGCTCGATTAGCCGTGCGCCCAAGGTTCTTTGGGCTTGATGCGAAGAAGAGTTGAGTTGTGTTGAGTGCCCCGCTTGGTGGAAGGGCCTTTCCATCTGGCGGGTTATTCATGCGTGTACGGCCAAATTGGTGCAACCCTGCAGGGATAATCTTCTCGAGAAGCCGTGTTTTCCGCGGTTATGGATTACTTGGTGAAAGTACTGGCTAACAAGTACTCAGGACAACTTAAACATAATGATCAAACATGTTACACCCAATGATTAATAACTTGACTAGTAATAGGTTGATGACACAATAACTTGATTCACCTTTAATACAACTGTGTGAGTTATCCTCGGATTGCTTCTTTGGATAAGGGGCGAGATCCAGGATGGGTTTGTTTGAAGTTATCTTTCAGTTGGTTACAATCCTCGATCTTATCTCCTTTCTGTTAGCCGGAAGTGGTAGAATCTCTGTAGTTGGTTAGCGCAGCCAGTTGCAGCATCTTTTATATCCCCTCTCTTCTGTTGAACCCAAGGCATCTGTGCTTGGTGTTGACGGGTTACACTTTGGTGAACTGTGAGTCTTGCTTGCCAGTACGTTTATGTACTGACCCCTTTGGGGTTGTGGTTTCCTCAGACCTACGTTTCCGAGGATCTACATGGTGGCCACTACGTGGAGTATGACGAGACTGCTGACGAGTAGTTAGCGGACCCAGGCAGGATCCGAGACTTCGTGGATGGGCTCCGTCTTTTTCGTTTCCGGCCTCTTAGGCCTATTTGGTTCTTGTCTGTACTCAGACATGTTGAATGCTTCCGCTGTGATGTAATGATGTATTGTTGGGACATGTGTCCTCTGAATGATTGTATCTGCTATCTCTGCTCTAATGAGAGCTATTTGCAACTTATTTCAATCTTTTGTGTCGTAGAGATCTGTTGTGATATCACCTGTTCAAACGCCGTTGACGTACCATGTGTGTATGGTTTGAAGTACGTCAACGGAAGTATCCTGATTTCTATGGGATAGTTTACGTCGACGATGAACAGATAGGGGTTGGTTGTCACACATACGTGTGTTGGCCTACTCGTAAGAGGACGCGGGTGCCGGTAAGCCCCGTAATCCAACCTACTACTGTTCAACGGAACGGCGAGTATCCTTTAGAAGTCCGGGTGCGACAATCCAACCTACTACTGTTCAACGGAACGGCGAGTATCCTTTAGAAGTCCGGGTGCGACAAATGGTATCAGAGCCTGTCTGCCTGTAGGATCCCTTTTTACTGGTCGCAGTTGAGTCTAGAAAACTATTTTGTAGCTATACAGGAAAAATGAAACGTGAGAGTAGGAATTCTGTTCTTTTTCTTCTTTCCCCACCCACCCTCCCTTTTCTGGTAAGGAATTGCAACGTTGTTTTCCCTTCTCATCTAAACTTTCAAGTTAGGATTTCACGTATTCTGGGTTCTCTAGGATGGTTATATCTACTAGACCATAGGAATGGAGGTGGTTGTGACATGATTTATCATGTTGCCTACTCATGATTGAGAACGGAGGCGTGTAAGCCCCGGAAGCAAATCCTCTATTTCTTAAGCAGTAGATATTGATCCTTTAGAAGCCCGGATGGGTTTTCCGTAGTACCTCAGGAGTTTTTGATCTCGTTTTCCCGATGTTGCTTCGTTATCCTGTTCTTCTCAACATCCTTTTCGTCCGTTGAAATCTTGTTGTTGTTTTCCACTAAATTCTTCTACCGGCGTCTAATCAAAACTTCCCAAATATCAAGTCTATCTAGCCAGATGGGTTGTTGTTGTTGTTGATTCCAGGCTATGAGAGCTGGCATTCCTATCACCTGGGGTTGTTTCGAGGAAGAATTCCTGAAGCACCACATTCCAGATAGTCTATTCTCCAAATGAATCAAATTCTGTTCAGCTATACACCCTCGATGCAAAACCTCTCCCTTTACTTGAAAATGTTCCGGTGATTTCCAAATTCCCTGACATCTTCCAGAAGAGTTGCCAGGGTTGCCTATCCTTTTGAACTTCCAGAAAAACTATCCAAGGTGCACGATGTGTTTCACGTGCCACAGCTCAAGAGGATCTTCGCACGAAGTATCCGGACCTTATCTTTTCTCAGTAGGAATCTCGGGGCGCGATTCCTTCAAGGGGGGGCGTTTTGTAACATCCCAAGTCTGAAAAATAGCCTTTAGAATGTTTTGCTCTCTGTTATTTTATGTTTTGCATCATGGCATCATGTTGATTGCATTTGTTTTGTTTTTTTCCATTTGTTATTCTCTGTTTTGTTTTGTTTTCCAACTGTTTTCATTTGTTTTCCTTTGTTTTCTATTTGAATTTAAAACCAAAATTCAACCTTTGTTTCATCCTTGTGATGTTACAATCTCCAAAATGTTATTTCAAATAAAAACAACCAAATTGTTTTCTTTTATTCCATAATAATCACTTATCAAATTGTTGGTTTTATTCAATCAATTAAATTCCAAATCCCCTTCAAATTCAAATTAAATGCATCAAACTGAACCACTTTGAACTTATGAACAGTATCTAATCAAATCAACTACTCTAATCAAATTTAACATAGGGTTACCCTATTAAAATCCTTGTTTTCCATATTAATCAAAGTAATTTCAAATTGGTTTCAAATTCAAAGCAAATCATCAATAGAACCTCATTTAGAAATTATAAAAATACCAAACCATTCTAATGTTTTACTCCACTTAATAATAGGGGTCACCCTAATAAAAAAACCCTATTTTCAATATTAATTCATACATTAACAAATTCTTCCAATTCAAGCCATTTTGCAAAACAACAACTAAAATTGATTTTTGCAAAAACTTAAGTTGTAAAGTGTAGATATTGGGCTAACAACCTCACATGAATTTTTCCAGATTTTTTATCAACTCTAATACTATCTTCATCTTCCATTTTTGTTTTGCTACAAAAAAAAAATATAACAGAATGAATTATTAAAAAGAAAACCAGAGGAGAGAGAGCACCAGGCCCACCCTTTCTCCCCTTTGGCCCAACTCACTTCTAGCCCAATACCTCTTCCTGTTTTCCTTCTTCCTCCTGCTATCGTCATGTTGGTACGAACCACCCCATCACCACCCATCGTCCCCGAGCTCAATCAGACGGCCTCACGAGTACCCTCCTCCCTCTTTTAATCCCCACCGAGACCACCTCTGAACCCTAGCCTATCTCCTTCCCCTTCCGCGGCCGCTATCTCATTCCCTCTGTTTCTTCTCCCCGTAGAACGTCGCAAGCCACCGTCAAGAGCTCGCTGTCGGCCCGCTGCTACGGCCACTTCCGTGGCCTTCCGAGAAGACCAACCACAGCGCCTCATCTTCCTCTTCTTCCAAGGCGAATAAGTGATGCCCGGAGCGACTAGGATGCCGCTGGCTCCCATTTTCTTCCTCTCTAACCAGCCACCTGCTCTGGTGGATTTCGCCGTCCATGGTCTCATTGCACTCGATCGCCTACAGCGGCAGCCCCGTGGTGAGCATCTAGTTCGATTCCCGCCCCTTTCCTCCTCGATTTCTTGATGTTTTTGTCACAGATTTTCCGTGCCTCGTTGCTGTCCGCCATGGCGGCTTTCACAGCAAGCTAAACGTGGTGTTTAGTCCATCGTTTTCGCCTCCTGCAGCTTGCAACCGTCTCCTCACAAATCAGCACCTTGACGCACCCTCCAGATACCCCCGTACCCTCGTATCCCCGAGCGAGCAAGGCTCCAGCAGAGATTGGTTCCCGTCCATGGTTGCCTGACTGCCAAATCTCAAAGTGTGAATTTTTTTGTTGTTGTTAACTTCAGTTAACTTCGCTTCCCTGCATCTCTACCTTGAGCTCTGAATTTCCTAACAGTCAAGGTACCACCCTAGTGGTTGTTCCATCTATCTGCCTTCGAGTAGATCTCTGGTTCAACTCCCCTGTGATGCCAACTCCTCACGCTTTTTATTTTGTTTCTATCCAATGCCCAGGAACCGAAAGCCTGCTTCTTCCTTTGTCTAAAAAAATTCAGTTAACGTGGGAACTTCCCTTCATGTTCAGTCAGATCCCATGTACAACACAAGTTGTTCAGTAGCGTAGTGGCAGCAGACTTGCTCTTCCATGCCTGGAGTCCCAGGATCGAATCCCCCCTCCCACAATTAAAACCAACTTTTTGTTTTGTTTGTTTTTGAGCCATAACAAACTGCAGATTCACATCCATGCCCCTGGTAATTAAATATAGACCCTGTAAAATATTTTCCAAGTCCCTGTTAATCTTTCTAGGTCCCTAAATATTGTAAAAATGGCAGATTTACCCCAAATCTTGTAAATTCCATAAGAAAATCATTTTAACTCCAATTTTAACTTTTTAAATATGTTTTCTGTCCCAAATTAAATGTTCTATCCAAATATAAAATTTGTTTACTGTTTTGAATATTTTAAATTGGTGCAATATTTGAAAACTTGTCAAATTCACTTAAACTTGCAAAATTCATAACTTGTTCATAAAAATTCCAAATTCCACAAACTAAATATGTTTTCCAATCAACTTTTCATGTACTTTCCAAATATAACTTTTGTTTGCTGTTTTGAATAATTTAAATTGCTGAAAACAACTGTTTCTTGTTTATTGCATTTAAAATTGCCAAAATAATAACTTGCTCATTTTAAATCCAATTTCCACAAATGAAATATGTTTTCCATGCAAAATTAAACCCTCTTTCCAAATATAAAATTTGTTTCATGTTTTGAATAATTAAAATTGGTTAAATGATTTAAACCTTGTTTAAATCATTTAATAATGCTAAAATTATAACTTGATCAAAACAAATTCTTTTGGGACATATAAAATATGTTTTCAAACCATAAAAGTATAAACTTTTGAAATATGAACTTGGTTTAATTCTTTGGACAATTAAAAATTCAAATAAGTTCATGTTTGAATTAAATTCATTTAATTCTTGCTTAAACTTGTTTAATTCATAAATAATGTATTTGAAATCCTTTTTCAACAAGTGAAACATGTAATCCACCCAAAATTGTGTGTTCTTATCAAATATAAACTTTGTTATTTGTTTTGAACAATTAAACTTGATGAAAACAACAAATGCTTGTGTGACACCTTTAAGAAACCAAAATTCCAAAACTTAATAAATGAATTTCTAAACTTGGTAAACCTTATTTCCATTTGGTTCTATTGTTGTTATTTTGCTGTTTTCCTCATCCATGCATCATGCTAATTCACTTCCACGTGATGATTAGTTGTAGAACAATTAATTCAACCATAATTCATGGGCTTTTCATATGCAACTCAGTTGCATGTGGGTCCATTTAATCATGTTGTTACCACATCAACTAGTTTATTTTGATGCATCAAATAAATGATCATGCATCATCCCATGTTTGTGCACTATGCCATGATATTGATTGTTTATCTTTCTGCATTGTTTGTTTGCTTCTTCCCGGATAAACGACGACGTTGAGACCGACGATACTTACGACACCCCTTCTAAGGAGTTAGCTCAGTACCAGGCTACTGGGTTTGCAGGCAAGTTATCACTCACATGAACCACTGTGTTCCTTTCAACATTGATTACCGATACTTTCCGTTGTTCTTTTCTGCTAGCCTTAGTAGTAGTTGTTTATGTTACGAACCCATCACATGAATCCCTTAACCTTGATATTGCCTCACCTCCACTCCTATCACCCCTTTGATTGAGCCAGTGCCTTACTAGCATGCTTAGGTTGTTTTGCTCGAGTCTGTTACCCGTTACTTTCAGTTACTATATCGTTATTATGTTCTGGGGCTCGATGTTTAATCAATCAATCATGCTAATGCTACTATTAATAATAAATTTGATGATAAGGCACCGGCAGGAGGCCCTTTGTGGTTTTGAGGCCTGCTAGTGTCGACCCTAATAGGAAAAGGGTCTTGTCTACTGATCCATGATGAGCGCACTAACCGCATGTGGGAAGCGAGTATGGGCGCCCCCCTCAACTTGACTCGATTCGCATCTCGTCCAAATCGCCTCATTTAGTTCGGGTTTTCCATTTGCTGCATGCATGATCTTGCGAGCCCTTGGATCCCGGGTGGAACTTTCGTAGTCGGCATATAGGGGGACACGGTCTTAGAGTGCTATGAGGGTCCCTTTTCTTCGGGGCTCGATTAGCCGTGCGCCCAAGGTTCTTTGGGCTTGATGCAAAGAAGAGTTGAGTTGTGTTGAGTGCCCCGCTTGGTGGAAGGGCCTTTCCATCTGGCGGGTTATTCATGCGTGTACGGCCAAATTGGTGCAACCCTGCAGGGATAATCTTCTCGAGAAGCCGTGTTTTTCGCGGTTATGGATTACTTGGTGAAAGTACTGGCTAACAAGTACTCAGGACAACTTAAACATAATGATCAAACATGTTACACCCAATGATTAATAACTTGACTAGTAATAGGTTGATGACACAATAACTTGATTCACCTTTAATACAACTGTGTGAGTTATCCTCGGATTGCTTCTTTGGATAAGGGGCGAGATCCAGGATGGGTTTGTTTGAAGTTATCTTTCAGTTGGTTACAATCCTCGATCTTATCTCCTTTCTGTTAGCCGGAAGTGGTAGAATCTCTGTAGTTGGTTAGCGCAGCCAGTTGCAGCATCTTTTATATCCCCTCTCTTCCGTTGAACCCAAGGCATCTGTGCTTGGTGTTGACGGGTTACACTTTGGTGAACTGTGAGTCTTGCTTGCCAGTACGTTTATGTACTGACCCCTTTGGGGCTGTGGTTTCCGCAGACCTACGTTTCCGAGGATCTACATGGTGGCCACTACGTGGAGTATGACGAGACTGCTGACGAGTAGATAGCGGACCCGGGCAGGATCCGAGACTTCGTGGATGGGCTCCGTCTTTTTCGTTTCCGGCCTCTTAGGCCTATTTGGTTCTTGTCTGTACTCAGACATGTTGAATGCTTCCGCTGTGATGTAATGATGTATTGTTGGGACATGTGTCCTCTGAATGATTGTATCTGCTATCTCTGCTCTAATGAGAGCTATTTGCAACTTATTTCAATCTTTTGTGTCGTAGAGATCTGTTGTGATATCACCTGTTCAAACGTCGTTGACGTACCATGTGTGTATGGTTTGAAGTACGTCAACGGAAGTATTGTCACATCCCAGTTTTTATACTCTTGGACTGTGCTCAAGAAGTCAACTATTAGGGCCAACAAAGTAATGTTTACAACAACATGATTGTTTTAAATAACTTGTGTTATGATCCTAATCATATTTGCAACATAAGTTTTGTTTCATTATAAAACCAACACCTTATGTTTCTGAAAAATATTCCTGATATTTTTCCCTAATGTTTTCTTATTAATACTTGAGTGGATTTTCTTTCCAAGACTTGGACCATTCTTGTTTGCATCTTAAAAACAAACTTTTAACCTTGTTGGATCCAAGAAAACAAGTTTCCAAATTGATCTATGAAAGTTTTCTTTTAACTTTCCTATAGAAAACAATTCCTGAAAATAAAGCCAAGTACCTGTTTTCTACCATTGTTTTCACCAAGCTAGAGATTGTTATTTTATGATTTCTTGACTTCTAATTAATCCTTGATATATGTACTACAAATCCATAAGCTCACTTTTATTTTGGGATAAATAAAAACTATCTTTTGCTTGTTGTTTTTGTGGTATAAAATTAAGGCAGTTTTTAGAAACAGATAAAAACAGAAAGTATACCTTTTTCCACATTGTTTTCATGGCCTTAAACTATTTCAAAATTGTTTCCAAAAGTTGTTTCTGAAAGTATATAACATGGTTAACAAGTCCATGTTTTGAAAACAAATTTTGGAAAGCATTTGAACCCTGAAAACAACTCCAACTTTTGCTATCTCTGTCTGCTGTTCCAGCACTTAGAAAAATTCAGAAAACTGCCTAACTGAATTTTTCTGACAGAACAGTGATTACACTTTTAAACTTGATGATTTAGCTTGTGTGTACTGATCCAAGCCTTGCCACTTTGCCAACTCGAAAAGCAATGTTATGGAGCTTCTGGAAGGGGCATTGGATCCTCTTTTGGTCAGCTAGGGAGGGAGAGAATGAGGTGGCATGTTGACTAAGTGATGATGTCACTTGTAGTGGTTGGAATAGTGTGCACTTTCACTTTTGCCCTTCCCTTGGCCCTTACTGTGGCCTTGCTCACACCCTTGTACCATTTTTCACCTCATGGCACCAGTTAGAAGCCAGGCCACCCGTGGAGAAACCCCAAGGGGCAAGGCAAGCCCATGCCTTTGCCAAACCAAGCACACCCACTTGGACTCGAGCCTACACAACCCCAGAGGGCAAATCCTCACGCCCTGGACCTCCTCACAACTCCCTCTGCCTCCCCAAAGCAAAAGAAACCCAAACACTAGCCCTAAGAAGCCCTAGCTCGAGATCTAGCCCGAGGGGTGACCACCACGGCCACCACCTTGCCCTGCTCGCACCTCTCTCATCTAGCCCCTCCCACTGCCATGGCTAGCCTCCCCACACTTCCAGGAACCTCCTAGACACGCTCCCCCACCCGGTACCTGCCGGAGCCGCCGCCGCCGTCCGCGGAGTGCCGCCGCGGGCACCTGCCGCGCGCCGCCGCTAGAGGTCGCGTCCGTCGCCGCCGTGACTTCCCCTCGACGCCCTCGACCCCCTGCAGCCTCCCCGAGCTCGCGCCACCCCTTCCCGAGCCCCACGGTGAGCTCCTCGAGCGTTTTCTCGCCGCCGATCGTCGGACAGAGAGAGAGAGGGTCGGGAGCTGGACGACGCGCCAGCGCCGTTGGATCGGAGATCCACGGCCCCCTTCGAACGGCCGTTTCCCGCGCCGCGTGCGCGCGCGCGCAAGCGCAGCGGGCCAAGCTCGCGCGTTGCTGGGCCGTGGCCTCGCAGATCCGGCCCGCGCTGTGTTCCTTTATTCTTTTATTTTTTTTACAGATCTGAGACTTTTACTTTAGGCTTGTTAAAAATATAAAGACTGCACAATAAAATCTGAGAAAAATCATGGGCATACATACATGAAATCCAAGCCATGCCAAAGTTGCAGATCTGGATTTGGGCAAATATTTTGGGCACAATGACTGTTTTGCCACAGACTATCTCTGAGAATGTTTTGGACATAACTTTTAAAATATATAATAAAATGGAACAAACTCAACTGATCTGGATAGGTATTGAAAATGTCTATCCAATAAGCCAAACCTCACATCAAGGTGAGTTGTAGAACGAAAATGCCATCCAAATTGCTAAAGGACCAGTAGCCTTTTCTTTGATTTTTATAAGGAGTTTAAAAATGATTTTTGGAGCAAACCCAATTGGATGAGTTTGGAATTGAGTAGATCTATCTTATCCTAGCTTAGATTAATTTTTTGAGCTCTAGATTATTTTTGGTGGACAGATCTAGAAACAGAAGCTTTTCTGTTTTGATTTCTTTATTTGTTTTTGTTGGAATGAAATGCTTGGTTGGCTTAATCTTTGTTCCTAGGTTGTAGAGATGTGTTGGATCTTGTTATTAGGTTGTTTTCTTGCATTACATCTACCACACAAAGTGTGTGCATGTTTGCAATATCTTATGGCTAAAGAAGTGACATATGTTGTTGCACTAGTTTATTTATTTGATGTTTTGTGTGAACCAACTCCTAGTGTGCTTGTTACCTATTTTTGTGCTATGATTGTGTTGAGTCCAGTACCATTTTGATACTGTGATTTATATGCTATTATCTTCATTGAATTGCATGTGATCTTATAGCAAAGCATGAGTAGCATTTGTTATTGTTCTAGTGTTTAATTCTGTGGGATTATTGTGAGAGCTAGATCCTTGTGTTAATACCTTGATAATTTTTGTGCTATGTTTGCTATAGATCCAGTACCATTTTGGTACTGTTATCTTGATGTTTTTTTCTCTGATAGCTTGCATGTGTTTTTAAGGTGAAGCATGTGTAGGTTTTGTTATTCTTATGCACTAGTCTTGTATGCACTAGAATAAATAGCATTGTTTTATTTATTTTGCTATACTAATTTTTGTCATGAGTAACCAGAGGCTTAGAACCTCATTTAACTTGATTTAAATGGGCCCATAACCCACTGGTCCCATTGCATCTTGGTTGTGGATGAAATTTCCCAACCATGCACATGTGAGAAATTAACATGTTTTCATTATGTGGGTGATAGGAATATTTTCCACCATGGAAAGTATAATGGTTTGTTTTCACTTATGCAAGTGAGAAGTTTAGTTCTTATAAGGATTCTACTAGTATGTTAGGTGTGATCCATTTGTTAGCATAATATTCCTTAGGAGTATCTTGTTAAGAGATGATTCACTATTGAGTGCTAAATTAAATTGTTTGCAAATAAAATGAATTCCTTTTGATTGATAGATTGTTTGTGGATGATTTTAAATTGAGTGTTTGGATTTTTGAAAAGGTTTAGATAACTTTTCTTTTGTTGCATAGCTACTGGTTGTGTAAGTTATACCTTGCTTGCTTGCTAGTAATTGTTTAAGAAAAACATAAACTACTAGAATTAATTTATGCATGTTTAATAGATGTTTCATGGGATTGTTTTGATGGTTGTGCTTGCTAGCATGTGTAAGTTTTGTGTACTGTTATTAGGTACATTTTATGATCATGACTTGCTTGTTTAGAATTAAGCATCATAGTAACATTGTTTGCTTCTCTAGTGTTGAACTAGTGTCACCACTAGAAAATGGTGAATTTTGCTCTAGTGTTGTCATCTTTTGTTTTATGAGTGTATGAGTTTATTATAGCATATTTAGGAAGTTATTACTTCTGTTATGATGCCATGAATTAATTAGTTGCTTGTGCTATAGTTGTAGAATACAAATATTCCTTATAGCATGTGTGTATAGAATTTCCATACTAGTATGCTATGAGTGCAGTTTTGTTTTTATGTTATTTAATAAGATTATTTTCTTGAGTTAAGATAGTGTTTTAGACTATTTTTATGAATAGATTCATTGGTGATTAGCTACTGGTTGGTTGCTAAATTTTCATGATTGATGGATTCCAAAACTTCTAGTAAACAAGAACATAGTGAATAAATAGTTGATTCTATTGTGGTGTGTTTGCTTGTTGTTTGGATGGTGTTGGAATGTTTTACCTTAGCATGAGTTTATACTTATGTTATGCTTGTGTTTAAGAGTGTCTTGTGGAACTAAAACATCCAACTACAAAATCATGAACACATAAAGAAATAGTTGCTTGTGGTGAGAGATACCCACTGCCATGGGTATTACTCTGTCTGTTTTGTTTTATCTTAGCAACCTAACCTTTTGCACCCCCAAGCTATATTTCTAGCTTCTTATATATCTTGTTATGAGAGTGGTATACCACTCCATATGTGGTATGTATGATGTGGGATATGGTTTTCTAAACCATACATAGTGCCTGACGATAGTTTTGGGCCGTGAGAGTTATGTGAGCTAGTTTTCGCGTTATTGTTTCGAGAGAACTCGAGAATGAACATTTGTTGTTGTATGTGTTTCTTACCTAAGTGGTTTGTCTTTTAGACCTGAGTGTGTGTCTTTTATTTCCTTTGCGACGCTAGAACGCGAAGAAGGAGAAGAAGCAGTTGTGGAGCTGTGCGTCAAGTTCGATTTGCTTCAAGGCCAGGGACATTAAGAGACTTGAGGCAAGCCATCCTGATTGCTTGCTGATACAATACTTACCATTATATATCATGCATGTTTTACCTCTGAAGTTTTACCAAAACTTGATTATCAAAACTATTTTTGATGTGGAAATTACTACTATACTATATTATAGGTTACTATCATGCCAGTAGTTAAACTTGGTAATACCAAGCCCATAAGCCACCATATGGTATTTAATGCCATCAAATATACTAGTCCCTAAGTGGACACCCTAAAATTGTGATTCTACGAAACAAAGGCTTTACGGAAAAACCCGGAGAAAAGGCGGATCCTTGTTCTCCGGAGGAATGTGGAAGTGGTCATTTTTGAGAAGGTGGTGTTTTCAAAAATGACACATAACCTAGTCTTCGCCGGACAACCTTTACCGTACTACCACCCTACCCCAACATGGGCACGGGGCTTAACTTGAAGTTTGTTCTTATTAGTGTGTGCTATCTCAATCGCTATAAGGGACATCGTACCCTCGAACCGAATGTCGTCAAAACTCCCAATGTTGAGACATAAAAAGTGTGGGATTAATTTTTCCTCCGGTTGCATCGGTTGAGTCTCCTGTCATGGCGATGTGCGACATGGTGCCGAGGAGATTAAACTCAACTGAAGAGATAGGCATATTCTAGCTTGAACATAGTGGATGGTTATGATCAGATACCTGATGTTTACATACTGTTGTTACAGTCCGTGGTTGTTTCACGGGAGGTGTACTGGATCTGGTGGATGTGTACACCTCTGCAGAGTACAACTTTTTCGAAGAAGCCGCGTCCTCGGATATGGACAGTTGAATGGCCATGTAGCTAGCATTGTGTCAATGTTTTCAAAAAGGAGGTTTTTGAAAGGGAATCTTTGGAAAGGAAGTGTTGAACTTGTGAAGTTCGGAAAAGAATGGAAACTTATACCATGGAGGTATCGTCGATGATGAAAAGCCAGATGATGTGATACAAAACAAAATGTTTTGCAAAGAAAACCTTTTCTACTCTAAGCAAGAGTTCTGGAAACTGATTCCAAGAAGTTTTGCAAAGGGAAAATATTCTTTAACAAAGCTTTACAAAACCTCTTGTACATGCGATATCTACAAGAGAAATAAAACTATATTATTTTTCTTCTGAAGTATCTTCTTCAACGAAGATACAGATTAACCTGACTGCAACTGTGGTGTCATCATATATGAACACCATTGATAGTGAACCATATTTATAGCCTACCTAATCCACCATATAAGCATATTTGCATGTTGGTAAGTGACATGATGGATGTCTTGCTGAGTACATTCAAATGTACTCATTTGGTTTCGCCCCTGGTATCTACTTATCAGATTTGGAGAAGGAGCCTCCAAAGGATATCTATGAAGAGGAGTACGGAGTTGACGGCTTTGCGAACTAGGATTGTCTCCGGGTCAGCAGCCTGTAGGTTAAGGCGTGACTTGGGCTCAACTACGTTGTGTTTTAATTGTCTTCCGCTGTGTTTGTTAAGTTGCCCTTCCCTTGTGGCAGTTGTGTTAAACTTGATCATGTGATCATGTGTGTAATACCTTTATGTATTCGTGTAATGGATGATGTATTTCTGTGTGCCAACTGTGTATGTTGTTCACGACTGATCTTTCTGGGATCGTGAATGTATGCATACGTAGGGTTTCAGACTGCCGGTCTGGGGTCCTTACAGAGTTGGTATCAGAGCCATCTTGACCTTAGGAGACCTTAGTTAGCATGGACGTCAGATAGGAAAGAAAAGTATTTTTTGAGTAAAAACCCATTTACTATGTGCATTATTTTTATCTAAGGGATTTTTAGTATATTTTCCCCTCCTTGTTATCTTTTCAAAAAGATTCTAAATGCATATTAAGGGCGTCCTTGAACAGTGGTTCGAAGGGCGGGCCTTATAGAGTTGGTATGTCTCTCGGTTAAGAGTCTATTTCTTACTTGTTTGCAACTGCTCCGCTCTGTTTTTGAAACATCTCTCGTCTTTGAAGTTTTCTGTCCAGAAAATAGTTGGGGTTTCAAAAACAGATTGTTGCATAAAGTTTTATCAAAACTTTACTTCTATTTATCTTGTTTTCATACAAAAAACTTTTATACTTGCCGATGTCCCGAGAAGACCAAAATAATTGCCTAGCTCTACAGTGATGATGGTCAGAAGTAGATATAGTTCTTCAGCCACTTCTAGGGTTTTTTTTTTTTTTTTTTTGAATCAGTCTAGTTTGGAGTAATTTAGCGATTACCCCATGAGTCGTCTCCCCGACGTAGCTCCAATGGAGCCTTGCTTGTGTGTTATGGCTTGCTTATGTGTGTCCGTAGGACTTTGTGCTATTGTGTGGTGTAGATTTTGATTCATCTAGGCTTCTATATGTTTGCGGAGTGCTCAAGTTTTGCAAATTTGTGATTGCCCCGCTCTTGTTTTTGAATCGCCTCGTGTTAAATTTTTGCAAGCAAAAATGTTTGTATAGCATTCAAAAACAAGAATTTGTTGCTTAGACTTATACTTGTTTTCGCTCCATAATGCCACCGTCGCGAACCACCACCATCTTTCCCCACAATTAATGAAAGCACCGTTGTGCCTATTAATAGAGGACCATCAAGCCACACGAGCTGATAGCGTTGATACCAGTGATGCACTTCAACAGATAAAGCTCCAACAACGACAACCCTCAAAGAAGAAAAGGCGTGAATGAACCAACCAATACTGACCAAAACCACTATGTTTTGTCTGTTTGCAAAAGACTCTTTGACCCTGCTGGCTAAATATCGCATCTTTGTATGTTCCTTTTTAAAAGACCAAACAAGAGAAATCCCCTTTTCAAAAGTTATATACCTCCCTCCTCTGGAGAAAGGTGCAAAAAGAAGTTTTCACATGCCATGAGGCGCAACCCCCTAAAAAGCAAATAAAAAGAGCACAAATCAATATCCGACGTATGACGCTAGTCGTATCTTGTCGGACAAACATAATTAAATAGAAAGCAAACAAAACTAACATGCTTTGTCTAATCTTAGGATGACACCTAACCAAAGCATGTGAAATACTGACAACTCTTTCTAAACCAAGGAATTAAGTGACTTACGACACCTTTTAATCTAGTTGGTAAAAAGGAGAAGTCACGAGAAAATAAAAGGATAACCTAGTCGTTTACTAGTCATTAAGATATCAGGTGTATCTACTTTGGAAGCCAAATCTTAGTAGACATGGTAGGTACCATGAAATTCAAGGTTTATAAATTAAGTGAACGATGGAATGGTTATAATGAATCTAGGAAACCCAGATTTCCTGTTTTTGTTTCTTTGGTGCTCTTGATTGAAATGAATTTGTGTTTTATTCAATCTTGCTTCCTAACTTATATGGAGTTGTTAGGACTTTTTATTGGGTTGTAAGCCTTATGTTGTAGCCATGTGAGCCTTTAAGTTAAGTTATGCTTGTTAAGACTCGTTTTCACATGCGTGTTAATCTTGGTTTGAGTTGACATTAGTTTCTTCGACGTTTGCTTGTTGTCGTGTTATCTACCGTTCTCATGTCCGCTATGAGCCGGTATATGTCACGAGCCTTTAAAACCAAGATCACCTTTAGTTATTATCGTCTTACACCGTTCTTTTTCTTCAGCATGGCCAGCAATCCACCTCCGTCACCTGAGCCGACAGTTGCTCAACTGTTTGCTCTGTTGAAGGAAAAACGTGAAGCCGCTCATGCTGAGCACATCGCCACCCATGCTATCCTGGGACAGTTGATTCAGCTTGCCACCACCAACGCTGAGAATACTATGTTCCTTATGAGAGAATACCAGCAACTGCTTGCTGGAGAGAGCCGCAAAAGGAAGATGGTGACGCCAGGAGAAACTAGTCTATGGGTGACTGGGGAGTGTTTTGTCTGTGGGACGGAAGGGCACTTCGCTCGTAATTGTCCCCAGAGGGAGTATGATCCGGCTTGGTCTGAGCAATCTTCGAAGGGACGGGTGAAAGTCAAGCCTAAAATCAAGGGTTGTTTTGCCTGTAGACAGGAAGGACACTATGCTCGCAAATGTCCCAATAAGAACCGTATTCTATCTCATCCTGAAGAAACCCAAGAAACCCAAGAAACCCAAGAAACCCAGGGCCCAGCCCAGAAGAAACGCAAGAATCTGATGAGTGGACCTCGAGACAGAGATGATGTTGCAGGAGCATCTTCGACTCCTGCCTTAGCCAATGGTACGTTTCAAACCACACCTGTGAACCCCCTTGTTTTGATTATCGTCGCACCATGAGAAAACCCGACGTAAATGGGACACTAGAAGTGTCACGTCAGACTAAGTAAAATCTTAAATAGTTAAAGATACTAACAAAAATCTAAAAGGGTTTCATCTAATTCTAGTTCTAGGCCTTACAGAATTGGAGACCTTACCAATTGGTAATATAACCTCATCTAATCGTAAGCTTAAAACCTTACAGTGTTGGCTCATCACACCTTCGTTTAAATACCCTACAGAAGTGGTATCTAAAACCAAATACCTTACAAAGTAACTTATAGAGTTGATATGTTACAGAGTTTGTTAGCACCGTTTAAAAAGAAAACGTGTAATCATTTTTTTTCTCAAAAGCAAAGAGAAATGTGCCTTAGAATGATTCTATAGCTATTTTGAAGAAAGTGAAAGGTTGGAAAAAAATATTAGATGGGTAAACTATGATCATTACTAGTAGACAATATCTCCCGTATATATGTGTTGGAGGAACAAGATTCTACAGTATGAGATAGTAGAACTCGTTTGAGGCTAAGAAAGATTGGTGGATATATATTGATGATGATAGATTTTAGGAAAAATCATTATGAGCTTGGAGTGTCTGAAAGAAACCTTATATAGATGATAGTACTCAGAGTTGTTATAGCTTTATGATCTAGATAAACTACCTTTGAGGAAAACAAATGTTTTTGGATTTTAACTATTTTAGGTTAAGAGGAAGGTAGTGGATTTTCCTGGATTTTGGACCGTGAGCAATGGAAAGCTCATACTTTTTAATTGAAGATGGATATCCATTAGATTGATCATTGAGTGGTACGCAAATAGAGCTTATGACTAAAGAATAACCACTGGTTGGACATCATGGTTTTAAGGAGCAATATGTTCAAGGTTTAGACCATGGCACCCAAACCTTTGTAAAGAAAACAAAATTTACCAGGAAATTCTGGTAAGAAAAATCAAAGGGGGGAAGCCCCTGTAAATAAGGTTACAAAACACCAACACATGTTTTGTAAACAAATCATCTAACATTGTTATTTGACCATACCCTCTTTTCGCTTGCCTGCGAATCTCGGGACGAGATTCTGGTAAGGGGGGAAGGTCTGTCACATCCCAGTTTTTATACTCTTGGACTGTGCTCAAGAAGTCAACTATTAGGGCCAACAAAGTAATGTTTACAACAACATGATTGTTTTAAATAACTTGTGTTATGATCCTAATCATATTTGCAACATAAGTTTTGTTTCATTATAAAACCAACACCTTATGTTTCTGAAAAATATTCCTGATATTTTTCCCTAATGTTTTCTTATTAATACTTGAGTGGATTTTCTTTCCAAGACTTGGACCATTCTTGTTTGCATCTTAAAAACAAACTTTTAACCTTGTTGGATCCAAGAAAACAAGTTTCCAAATTGATCTATGAAAGTTTTCTTTTAACTTTCCTATAGAAAACAATTCCTGAAAATAAAGCCAAGTACCTGTTTTCTACCATTGTTTTCACCAAGCTAGAGATTGTTATTTTATGATTTCTTGACTTCTAATTAATCCTTGATGTATGTACTACAAATCCATAAGCTCACTTTTATTTTGGGATAAATAAAAACTATCTTTTGCTTGTTGTTTTTGTGGTATAAAATTAAGGCAGTTTTTAGAAACAGATAAAAACAGAAAGTATACCTTTTTCCACATTGTTTTCATGGCCTTAAACTATTTCAAAATTGTTTCCAAAAGTTGTTTCTGAAAGTATATAACATGGTTAACAAGTCAATGTTTTGAAAACAAATTTTGGAAAGCATTTGAACCCTGAAAACAACTCCAACTTTTGCTATCTCTGTCTGCTGTTCCAGCACTTAGAAAAATTCAGAAAACTGCCTAACTGAATTTTTCTGACAGAACAGTGATTACACTTTTAAACTTGATGATTTAGCTTGTGTGTACTGATCCAAGCCTTGCCACTTTGCCAACTCGAAAAGCAATGTTATGGAGCTTCTGGAAGGGGCATTGGATCCTCTTTTGGTCAGCTAGGGAGGGAGAGAATGAGGTGGCATGTTGACTAAGTGATGATGTCACTTGTAGTGGTTGGAATAGTGTGCACTTTCACTTTTGCCCATCCCTTGGCCCTTACTGTGGCCTTGCTCACACCCTTGTACCATTTTTCACCTCATGGCACCAGTTAGAAGCCAGGCCACCCGTGGAGAAACCCCAAGGGGCAAGGCAAGCCCATGCCTTTGCCAAACCAAGCACACCCACTTGGACTCGAGCCTACACAACCCCAGAGGGCAAATCCTCACGCCCTGGACCTCCTCACAACTCCCTCTGCCTCCCCAAAGCAAAAGAAACCCAAACACTAGCCCTAAGAAGCCCTAGCTCGAGATCTAGCCCGAGGGGTGACCACCACGGCCACCACCTTGCCCTGCTCGCACCTCTCTCATCTAGCCCCTCCCACTGCCATGGCTAGCCTCCCCACACTTCCAGGAACCTCCTAGACACGCTCCCCCACCCGGTACCTGCCGGAGCCGCCGCCGCCGTCCGCGGAGTGCCGCCGCGGGCACCTGCCGCGCGCCGCCGCTAGAGGTCGCGTCCGTCGCCGCCGTGACTTCCCCTCGACGCCCTCGACCCCCTGCAGCCTCCCCGAGCTCGCGCCACCCCTTCCCGAGCCCCACGGTGAGCTCCTCGAGCGTTTTCTCGCCGCCGATCGTCGGACAGAGAGAGAGAGGGTCGGGAGCTGGACGACGCGCCAGCGCCGTTGGATCGGAGATCCACGGCCCCCTTCGAACGGCCGTTTCCCGCGCCGCGTGCGCGCGCGCGCAAGCGCAGCGGGCCAAGCTCGCGCGTTGCTGGGCCGTGGCCTCGCAGATCCGGCCCGCGCTGTGTTCCTTTATTCTTTTATTTTTTTTACAGATCTGAGACTTTTACTTTAGGCTTGTTAAAAATATAAAGACTGCACAATAAAATCTGAGAAAAATCATGGGCATACATACATGAAATCCAAGCCATGCCAAAGTTGCAGATCTGGATTTGGGCAAATATTTTGGGCACAATGACTGTTTTGCCACAGACTATCTCTGAGAATGTTTTGGACATAACTTTTAAAATATATAATAAAATGGAACAAACTCAACTGATCTGGATAGGTATTGAAAATGTCTATCCAATAAGCCAAACCTCACATCAAGGTGAGTTGTAGAACGAAAATGCCATCCAAATTGCTAAAGGACCAGTAGCCTTTTCTTTGATTTTTATAAGGAGTTTAAAAATGATTTTTGGAGCAAACCCAATTGGATGAGTTTGGAATTGAGTAGATCTATCTTATCCTAGCTTAGATTAATTTTTTGAGCTCTAGATTATTTTTGGTGGACAGATCTAGAAACAGAAGCTTTTCTGTTTTGATTTCTTTATTTGTTTTTGTTGGAATGAAATGCTTGGTTGGCTTAATCTTTGTTCCTAGGTTGTAGAGATGTGTTGGATCTTGTTATTAGGTTGTTTTCTTGCATTACATCTACCACACAAAGTGTGTGCATGTTTGCAATATCTTATGGCTAAAGAAGTGACATATGTTGTTGCACTAGTTTATTTATTTGATGTTTTGTGTGAACCAACTCCTAGTGTGCTTGTTACCTATTTTTGTGCTATGATTGTGTTGAGTCCAGTACCATTTTGATACTGTGATTTATATGCTATTATCTTCATTGAATTGCATGTGATCTTATAGCAAAGCATGAGTAGCATTTGTTATTGTTCTAGTGTTTAATTCTGTGGGATTATTGTGAGAGCTAGATCCTTGTGTTAATACCTTGATAATTTTTGTGCTATGTTTGCTATAGATCCAGTACCATTTTGGTACTGTTATCTTGATGTTTTTGTCTCTGATAGCTTGCATGTGTTTTTAAGGTGAAGCATGTGTAGGTTTTGTTATTCTTATGCACTAGTCTTGTATGCACTAGAATAAATAGCATTGTTTTATTTATTTTGCTATACTAATTTTTGTCATGAGTAACCAGAGGCTTAGAACCTCATTTACCTTGATTTAAATGGGCCCATAACCCACTGGTCCCATTGCATCTTGGTTGTGGATGAAATTTCCCAACCATGCACATGTGAGAAATTAACATGTTTTCATTATGTGGGTGATAGGAATATTTTCCACCATGGAAAGTATAATGGTTTGTTTTCACTTATGCAAGTGAGAAGTTTAGTTCTTATAAGGATTCTACTAGTATGTTAGGTGTGATCCATTTGTTAGCATAATATTCCTTAGGAGTATCTTGTTAAGAGATGATTCACTATTGAGTGCTAAATTAAATTGTTTGCAAATAAAATGAATTCCTTTTGATTGATAGATTGTTTGTGGATGATTTTAAATTGAGTGTTTGGATTTTTGAAAAGGTTTAGATAACTTTTCTTTTGTTGCATAGCTACTGGTTGTGTAAGTTATACCTTGCTTGCTTGCTAGTAATTGTTTAAGAAAAACATAAACTACTAGAATTAATTTATGCATGTTTAATAGATGTTTCATGGGATTGTTTTGATGGTTGTGCTTGCTAGCATGTGTAAGTTTTGTGTACTGTTATTAGGTACATTTTATGATCATGACTTGCTTGTTTAGAATTAAGCATCATAGTAACATTGTTTGCTTCTCTAGTGTTGAACTAGTGTCACCACTAGAAAATGGTGAATTTTGCTCTAGTGTTGTCATCTTTTGTTTTATGAGTGTATGAGTTTATTATAGCATATTTAGGAAGTTATTACTTCTGTTATGATGCCATGAATTAATTAGTTGCTTGTGCTATAGTTGTAGAATACAAATATTCCTTATAGCATGTGTGTATAGAATTTCCATACTAGTATGCTATGAGTGCAGTTTTGTTTTTATGTTATTTAATAAGATTATTTTCTTGAGTTAAGATAGTGTTTTAGACTATTTTTATGAATAGATTCATTGGTGATTAGCTACTGGTTGGTTGCTAAATTTTCATGATTGATGGATTCCAAAACTTCTAGTAAACAAGAACATAGTGAATAAATAGTTGATTCTATTGTGGTGTGTTTGCTTGTTGTTTGGATGGTGTTGGAATGTTTTACCTTAGCATGAGTTTATACTTATGTTATGCTTGTGTTTAAGAGTATCTTGTGGAACTAAAACATCCAACTACAAAATCATGAACACATAAAGAAATAGTTGCTTGTGGTGAGAGATACCCACTGCCATGGGTATTACTCTGTCTGTTTTGTTTTATCTTAGCAACCTAACCTTTTGCACCCCCAAGCTATATTTCTAGCTTCTTATATATCTTGTTATGAGAGTGGTATACCACTCCATATGTGGTATGTATGATGTGGGATATGGTTTTCTAAACCATACATAGTGCCTGACGATAGTTTTGGGCCGTGAGAGTTATGTGAGCTAGTTTTCGCGTTATTGTTTCGAGAGAACTCGAGAATGAACATTTGTTGTTGTATGTGTTTCTTACCTAAGTGGTTTGTCTTTTAGACCTGAGTGTGTGTCTTTTATTTCCTTTGCGACGCTAGAACGCGAAGAAGGAGAAGAAGCAGTTGTGGAGCTGTGCGTCAAGTTCGATTTGCTTCAAGGCCAGGGACATTAAGAGACTTGAGGCAAGCCATCCTGATTGCTTGCTGATACAATACTTACCATTATATATCATGCATGTTTTACCTCTGAAGTTTTACCAAAACTTGATTATCAAAACTATTTTTGATGTGGAAATTACTACTATACTATATTATAGGTTACTATCATGCCAGTAGTTAAACTTGGTAATACCAAGCCCATAAGCCACCATATGGTATTTAATGCCATCAAATATACTAGTCCCTAAGTGGACACCCTAAAATTGTGATTCTACGAAACAAAGGCTTTACGGAAAAACCCGGAGAAAAGGCGGATCCTTGTTCTCCGGAGGAATGTGGAAGTGGTCATTTTTGAGAAGGTGGTGTTTTCAAAAATGACACATAACCTAGTCTTCGCCGGACAACCTTTACCGTACTACCACCCTACCCCAACATGGGCACGGGGCTTAACTTGAAGTTTGTTCTTATTAGTGTGTGCTATCTCAATCGCTATAAGGGACATCGTACCCTCGAACCGAATGTCGTCAAAACTCCCAATGTTGAGACATAAAAAGTGTGGGATTAATTTTTCCTCCGGTTGCATCGGTTGAGTCTCCTGTCATGGCGATGTGCGACATGGTGCCGAGGAGATTAAACTCAACTGAAGAGATAGGCATATTCTAGCTTGAACATAGTGGATGGTTATGATCAGATACCTGATGTTTACATACTGTTGTTACAGTCCGTGGTTGTTTCACGGGAGGTGTACTGGATCTGGTGGATGTGTACACCTCTGCAGAGTACAACTTTTTCGAAGAAGCCGCGTCCTCGGATATGGACAGTTGAATGGCCATGTAGCTAGCATTGTGTCAATGTTTTCAAAAAGGAGGTTTTTGAAAGGGAATCTTTGGAAAGGAAGTGTTGAACTTGTGAAGTTCGGAAAAGAATGGAAACTTATACCATGGAGGTATCGTCGATGATGAAAAGCCAGATGATGTGATACAAAACAAAATGTTTTGCAAAGAAAACCTTTTCTACTCTAAGCAAGAGTTCTGGAAACTGATTCCAAGAAGTTTTGCAAAGGGAAAATATTCTTTAACAAAGCTTTACAAAACCTCTTGTACATGCGATATCTACAAGAGAAATAAAACTATATTATTTTTCTTCTGAAGTATCTTCTTCAACGAAGATACAGATTAACCTGACTGCAACTGTGGTGTCATCATATATGAACACCATTGATAGTGAACCATATTTATAGCCTACCTAATCCACCATATAAGCATATTTGCATGTTGGTAAGTGACATGATGGATGTCTTGCTGAGTACATTCAAATGTACTCATTTGGTTTCGCCCCTGGTATCTACTTATCAGATTTGGAGAAGGAGCCTCCAAAGGATATCTATGAAGAGGAGTACGGAGTTGACGGCTTTGCGAACTAGGATTGTCTCCGGGTCAGCAGCCTGTAGGTTAAGGCGTGACTTGGGCTCAACTACGTTGTGTTTTAATTGTCTTCCGCTGTGTTTGTTAAGTTGCCTGCCCTTGTGGCAGTTGTGTTAAACTTGATCATGTGATCATGTGTGTAATACCTTTATGTATTCGTGTAATGGATGATGTATTTCTGTGTGCCAACTGTATATGTTGTTCACGACTGATCTTTCTGGGATCGTGAATGTATGCATACGTAGGGTTTCAGACTGCCGGTCTGGGGTCCTTACAAGTATCCTGATTTCTATGGGATAGTTTACGTCGACGATGAACAGATAGGGGTTGGTTTTCACACATACGTGTGTTGGCCTACTCGTAAGAGGACGCGGGTGCCGGTAAGCCCCGTAATCCAACCTACTACTGTTCAGGTGCGACACAAGCTTCCTCCAGGATCCTGCAAACAAGTAGAGAATTTTGTGCCCTCAACCTCACCAAGTGGTTGTCAAGCACAAGGTGTGAGACTTCTAAATTGCAGTGCAAAACTGAAAGTAAATGTGCAATAATTAAATCTACTACTAAATGCAAATGGGAAAATAAATATGCAATGGATTGTTTTTTGTATTTTTGTGATGCAAGTGGTGATGGAGATAATGTAAATTCGAATTGGAGATGTAAGTAAAGTAAATTGCAGCAAAGTAACTAGAGTGTTTTCTTATAATTAAAATAGGACCGGGGTTCATGGTTTCACACTTGCATTCTCTCAAATAAATTAGTAGACGGTGGACATAAAGAATTACATGTGAGATTACAATAACATGTTTAACATTGAGTACTTTCATATGGGCATCACGTCCTAGCATAGATATCTCTACGGTCATATTGATCCCTCTTATACTCCACCAAGATGCAAAATAAATCATAACACCTCGATAATTAAGGAAAAACCAGAGTATAGCTTTAAGCAATGTGACATGAAGTTGAAGTAAGAACTTGCTAGATCTAGTCGTGGATATTGATTAGTCTCACTTCAAATCCCCGGTAACAAGGTACTCCTTTTTATCCCTAGTGAGGTAACTAAGAAAGGTTTAACAAAACCTAAGTGGATCGCTGAACTTCTGTCACTTTCACAGCACTAGCCACCCCCCGTTACTCCAACTAATGCACCCATCACCCCACACACGCTCTCAAGAACTAGATTGATCAAAGCTAGCAAATAAGAACGGGGTACATAAGATACATCTACTCAAATAACTCAAGAGAAACAATTGAAATCTCAGATTCAATAACTCATAGAAAAGATCCACCACATAGGAATTACAACGGTGCCCGTAATCATGTGAGGCAGCTCATACGGATCTAATTAGTGAAGCACATAGAGAGAGAGATACAAGTGCTACTTCCACACACCCATAGCCCTGGGGTGGACTACTCCCTCTTCATGGAGATGTCGATGGTGATGACGTTGGAGGGGTAGGAGATCACACCGGCGGCGCCCCGCCGGAGTTTTCCCCCTCCAATCTGGAACTTCTGGTCTCTGTTTTGGTGTTTCGGTGTTTTGGCGGCTCTCCTCCGTAAGGGTACGGGGGACCATTTTTATAATCGGTTTTAGGTCAAGACGGAGTCGGTAAGTCGAAGATGGAAGGAATTGGGGCCATAGGGGCCAAAAGGGGGCCTCTCACGCGACCAAGGAATCCGGCCGCGTGGAGGGTCCTCTTTTGGGCCTCCTTGCCCAATTCTCGTGGATCCTTCGCCCGCAAGTCTTCTCCTTCCAAAAAAATGACCCCCGCAGATTTTCAGGTGATTTCGTGGAAGTTTGCCCCCTGAAACGTCAAAAATATAGAAAACGGGGTTTCTGACAGGCAGGGTTAATTCCATAAAAGTTGGGGGACTTTGTGATTTAACCCCAAAATACTATAAAACATAGAATTATACCCTTATATGATGCAATATGTAATAGAAAACCATGTGAAAATATGCAAAATTCATCTATGCATTTTACATGCATCAACATCCCCAAGCTTAACCCATGCTCGTCCTCGAGTATGAAGGTGATAAAACTAAGATGGGTTTTGCATATTAAAACAATCATGGGATATCAAGGAGGATTATTCATGCTACATATAATCAAATGATTAATACTAGAAATGAGTAGCAATATACAATTCATGTTGTAAGAAATATCAAATATGCAAGCAAAGATGCTTCATGAAAGTTCACAAAGTGTATAATGAAATAAAAGCACTATGGACCAAATGCATACACAAAATGAAAAATAAAATCCTATATTGGTCAAAGAATAGCATAATGGAGAATAGAAAATATGGTGGACACTTTGGAGAAAATTGAGTAGAGGTAAAACATGATCAAGTATTATTTAGCCTCTAAATTATTCAACTAAAATTACTAATTGAAATGTGGTATCCATTGATCTAGGACTCTCATTGCCCCTTTATCACTAGCATCTTAAAATTGTGAGTATTGAAGTAATGAGAATGACAAGGTAGTTGAAAGCCTCATGCCCCGTGAGTGTGAAAACCTACTCCATGATTACTCAACTTAAGATTCCTAATAAGTTTTGTACAATCATAATAAGTATTAATGACATCATAGAGAACCGCAAAGAGGTACCTCTTGCCCCATGACATGGAAACAAGCCCATGTTACAATGACAAGATGAACAAACGGAGTAGACTCATCATCCTTTTTATTTTCATTCACTATTATGCATAGCTTCTTATTTTATTATAGGATGTGTTGTAGAGTCACTCAAGCTGTAAGTAAATTTCCACCATGATAAAGCATGGCTTGGGTTAGCGGACCAATGCGTTTCTCTAGTCATATAGATACTTACTCATCAAAACTTACTATTCCTCTATTTCATTTCGGCATGGCAGGAGTCCAAAAACAAAAGTACATGATATCAACCAAATGTAAAAAAAAAATTGTGCAATGTTGAAAGCTTTCCGGTGATACACGTTTATAGCTAGCTCCCAACCACACACTTGTCAAACGCAAAACTTGTGGCTCCCATTATTGGGTCATGTTTATTAGATGCATAAAAAGTAAAGTGTGCCTTCAAAAGTTCGTGAGAGTCCTATCCCAAGTTCAACCCATGACAATTAATAAAGTGAATATCTTAATTTAGAACATAAATAACACAATAACATGGTGAACATACTCGGAATAGCAATGAAGCTAATGGGAAGATATGGTGGACTCACTGGAAATACTTGGCTAAGGAGTGTTGGAAACAAGTTTTTACTTGTTGGAATTTTTTAATTTTTGGGCTAGCAAGAGGGAGATAGTTGACCAGCTACTATGCATGAATATGTCCATAGAACTACTCATTTCATGACAAACTAAATAAACCAGCAATTAACATCAATGACATGAATAAGAGATAGCTCAACACAACATTATTGCAAATTTCTACACATAAAACGCCTATAAATCATGCAAACATATGTAGCTCTTCAAATCAACCATGGCATCCCTATTCCAAGTCATAATACTAGCATCCAATACATTACAATCCCAAACTCCAGTAGCTCAATCTCATATAAAATTATGGTGGTGGTCTTATCAAAACAAAAAATAAAAACAAAAACTAGATGCTTCAAGTCTCTACGATAAATGCTTTGCTTAGAAAAACAGAAAGTAGACGTGTGCTAACCAAAAGAGTGTAGATCCAGTGGGGTGTTCATCACATCCCCAAGCTTATGGCTTTCACCATTCTTGGATGTCTTGAGGCGCAGCTCCTCTATTCCCTGTGAAAAAACTTCACAAAACATGTTTCTCCCATTCTTTTTCTGTGGGGTGAGATTAGCAAGGACAAACAAATCACATGCTTGCTGTGCAAAATTCCAAATCAAATGCTCCAGTAGATAGACAATAATTTTCATTATGTTGTATGTTCACTCTCTTTCTTGAAAGAATCATGGAAATTCTATTCCCAAGCCCAAAGAGTGCATAAAACAAAAGAAGGCAGAATCTGTCCAGAAAAGCAACAGCAGCAAAACGAACGTTTTTCCCTAAGCTAGACTCGTCAAAAAATTAAGCCAATTTTTAAGATTACAGAGGACGAAAAGTTGCAGAACATACTAAAAAATTAGCCTACTCCTACATACCAATAAAAAACGTAAAATCATACGGTGAGAAGACTCGTGCTGAAACAGAAATTTCATGCACTAGGATAGCAACTTATAAGTCCAAATGGGTTTGACTTGACTCTTTATTGAAAACTCCAGAATTAAAACAAAAAAACTAATCTCTTGAGACAGAAAGAGGACACTAGGAAAATCCAAACAAAAACAACCGGGTTGCCTCCCGTAAAGCGCTTTTTTTATAGCCATATAGCTAGGCTTTACTTACTTGATAATCAAGAGGGATAAAGCTCATGAGGGAGCTTGTTCTTCAGCGTGACCCTCTTCCTTGGGAAGTGCTCCATGCTTTTCTTGTGATGGAACTGAAACTTGACATTCCCTTCCTTGGAGTCTATGATTTCACCTGTAGTACGAAGAAAAGGTCTACCCAAAATAATAGGACTAGGGGATTTATCCCCCATATCCATAATAATGAAATCAACGGGTACGAAAGTCATGTGCAATTCAATCATAACATCTTTACTTGTCCTATAGCATGTTTAGTAGAGTTATCAGCAAGGACAAATTCACTGAGCACTTTTCTAAATTTTCTAGTTCTAGCAATTCATATAATTCTTTAGAGAGTACCGATACACTAGAACCTAGATCTAACATAGCATGGTGAATTTCTTTTCCAATTGAAACTAGCACCTTGGGGATCCATGCATCCCCAAGCTTAGGAGGTATCATGGCCTCATTCTTGTACCTAGCAATTTTTTCTTGCAAGACATGATTAGCAATATAAGATCCAAAGCCAGGTTGATTAACATTTATAGTGGGATCACTAGCAAATTTTTGTAGAGTAGCAATAAGTTCTTGCAAGCTACTTTTTTCTAAATCAAGCAATGGATCCTTAATTTCAGTAAGCATCATAATTTCCTCTATTTTACTCTCTAATTTAGCTAGCATGCTTGATTCATGAGGACTAATTTCATCTTTCCTAGCAAGATAAGACATATATGGAAGTAAATATTCAGGGTACTTCACTATTTCATTCAAAGTTTCTTCTAAGCTAGTAGGGACATGCTCACTTGTATTCTCAGCAATATGATAAATATTTTCAATAATAGGAGCAGCAATAGTAATAGAATTCATTCCTACACTAGGTTGTGCTTGTGGCTTTCCTGCTGACATGCTTAATAGAGTTGCTTGATTATCAGCTAATTTTGACAATGCTTTATCTAAATTCGAAGATTGAAGTTGCAATCCTTTTATATCACTACTAATGGATGCAATAGACTTATTTAACTCATGTATCATAGCATTGTGACTAGCAACTTGTTCCATAAGCAATTTATTAAATTCAGAAATTTCACTAGAAGGCTTCCACTTATTTTCATTAGCATTAGGATATGGCACAAAAGGTTTATTTGGCACATAAGGAGGTTTACTATATGAATTGTAAGTATTACCAAAACCATTGCTACCATAATTCCTAACAAAATTAACATCCACACTTTCAGAATTACTACCAACTAGCTCCTGCAAAGGCACATTCTCCATATTTTGTTTATTAATAAAAGCAAGAATAGTGTCCATTTTAGAAGACAAATCATTGGTTTCTTCAATTGAGTTTATTTTCTTAGTGGGATTGGGTACTGTTTCAGTATTACATTGACTATAATTTTGTAATATGCTTTCTAACATGCTCTTAGCCTCACCTACAGTTTTACTCATAAAGGCACCTCCAGCAGCAGAATCAAGTATATTTCTAGACATGTAGTTTAGACCATTATAAAAAGAGTGTAGTATGGTCCATTCATTTACTCCATGTGATGGGCATGTTCTAATCATTAATTTAATTCTATCCCATGACATGGCTACATGTTCATTATCATTTTGCCTAAATGAGAGGATATTATTCCTATTTTGCAAAAATTTAACGGGGGGATAATATTTCTTAATGAAAGCTTCTTTTAAATCATCCCAAGACTTTATACTAGATGTAGGTAGTGAAAGTTGTTGGAACGCGTAGAGATAAACAAAACTTTTCCTACGCGATGCTTCCAAGATCTAGCCGAGGTAGAAGGCCACGAGTATTACCACTAGACGCGCAGGTGCGGATTATCGATGCAGCGCGTCGGGGCAGTGCAGTCCCACGATCCGGTCCGGCCGATCCAATCCCTCGAACGTCGAAGTGCTGAACGTACAGCACCTCTGCCGGTATCCACACGTACGAGGAGGAGCTCCGACGGCGCACTGCTAGGTCCGGTGCGGCGGCTGGACTGAGTGGGGCTAGGGTTCCCAACGCATGGGAGAGTGGACTAACGTGCCCGCTGGGCAACCTGCGCCCCTCTTTATATAGCGTATGGTAATGGGCTTCACAACACTTGTGGCCCATTCCCTCTGTGAGTCCGACTCACAAAACCAGTCCATTTCCGGTTCGGGTCCAACCCGACCAATACTTGCTCCCGCTCTTAAGTGTGCGACCCTGCAGGTTCAATGCGACTTGGACACGATTGGAGTCCAACTCCCAATCGATCAATCGGTAGCGGCTCCTAGCAGAACGTGCCGACTCCCAAGTACCATTGAGTCATGACGACATACCTTTCAGTGTGATATTCATCTTAGTCCCTTTTGCCTCACGATATACCTTGTCGAGCTATAGGCGATTTATCGTCATCCCTTGAATAGCTCAACTCTCTTCTCGATCTGTGACATGTGATTCATCCGACTAACTCTTAGTCAACCGACATAGTTAACACTTAACTGAGTCGCGCATGGCCATGCTTCCTGAATCATATCACTCGAGAGGGCCCAGAGAATATCTCTCCATTCGGAGGGGCAAAATCCCATCTTGATTATCCACATCACGCAGCTTGCTTCTCATTCGACCCGAACTCTGCCTTTATAGTTGCCTTGTCACAGAACAACGTTTGACAGAACCTAAGTCGGTGATCCACAACTCGGATTGTGCGACAACCTCAGGTCTAAGGATTACATTGATTGAGACATGCAAATGACGACTTGATCGTTGCATCTCAATGTGGGTCAGTCCGACTTGCTAAACTCTTTAGCCAAGTCCGTGAACGTTGGAATGGCATCACCATGCCCATGACAAGTGGAACCGTGTCATCAGCCAACACTCACATTAGTCTAGGGTGTGTGTCCAGCACAACCTAAATGACCAAGGACAATCTAGTATGAACAACATGAATATATAGTTCCACAATCGAATCACATATTCAATGACATATATCAGATGTTCAAAACAAGGACAGCTTAATAACTTTATGAATACAGTGGGAATTACATCATACATGATTGCCTCTAGGGCATATTCCCAACAGTCTCCCACTTGCACTAGAGTCAATCATCCTGGCATCATATGCCTAGGCATCTAATGCCCATACCTCTCGTGTGCGCCTCATGCTTAGGCTGTGGCAGCGCCTTTGTCAACGGATCTGGAATGTTTGCATCCGTGTGTATTTTGCATAACTTGATATCACCTTGTTCGACAAACTGGCGAATGAGGTGGTACCGCATGAGTATATGTTTGTTGTTCTGGTGTTGTCTAGGTTCCTTGGCTTGTGCGATAGCACCATTGTTGTCACAATATACGTCCAAAGGATTGGACGCGCCCTGAACCACACCAAGATCTATCAGGAGGTTGCTGATCCAAACAGCTTCATTTGCCGCCTCTGAGGCAGCAATATACTCAGCCTCTGTTGTAGATGCAGACACCGTATCTTGCTTGGAACTCTTCCAACTCACAGCTCCTCCGTTCATTACGAACACGTATCCAGATTGCGAAAGAGAGTCATCTGAGTCGGTGAGATAACTCGCATCCGTGTAACCCTTTACACTGAATTCCTCATCACCTCCATAAACTAGGAACATTTCCTTAGTATTTCTCAAATACTTAAGGATATTTTTAACCGCTGCCCAGTGGGCTTCGCCAGGGTCAGCCTGGTATCTGCTCGTAACACTTAGAGCATAGGAAACATCTGGCCTAGTACAAATCATGGCATACATGATGGATCCTATTGCCGAAGCATACGGAATCACACTCATCCAACTTTGCTCATCAGTCGTCGAAGGACACTGAGTCTTGCTAAGTTTTATGCCATGGGACATCGGCAAGAATCCCTTCTTGGACTCTTGCATTTTGAATTTCTTCAAAACTTTGTCCATATATGTACTCTGACTCAATCCAATGAGCCGCCTTGATCTATCTCTATAGATCCTGATTCCTAATATGTAAGTTGCCTCACCCAAATCCTTCATTGAGAAACTCCTTTCCAATGACTCTTTGGTTTCTTGCAACATCATGACATCATTTGCAATCAGCAATATGTCATCCACATATAAGATTAGAAAATTTACTTTGCTCCCACTAAACTTCTTGTATAAACAAGAATCATAATCGCTCTTGATGAAGCCAAACGATTTGACTACCTCATCAAAGCGAATGTTCCAACTCCGAGATGCTTGCTTCAACCCATAAATGGATTTCTGAAGTTTGCATACCTTGTCAGCATTAGCTGGATCGACAAAACCTTCGGGCTGTATCATATACACGTCCTTAGTTTAATTTCCATTAAGGAAAGCCGTCTTGACATCCATCTGCCATATCTCATAGTCGAAATAGGCTGCTATGGCTAACATGATCCGAATTGATTTAAGCATCGCTACGGGCGAGAAGGTCTCGTCGTAGTCAACTCCTTGAACTTGTCGGAACCCCTTCGCGACAAGTCGTGCTTTATAGACGGAAATATTTCCATCCATATCAATTTTCTTCTTAAAGACCCATTTGCACTCGACGGGTCTTACACCGTCAGGCAGATCAACCAAATTCCAAACTTGGTTTTCATCCATGGACTTTAACTCGGATCTCATGGCTCCAAGCCATGACTCGGAATCAGATCCCACCATCGCTTCTGAATAAGTTGCCGGCTCATTACTGTCTAACAGTAAAACATCTCGAGCACTCTGTAATCTGGCAGATCTTCGAGGTTCAGGTGCTGTAACCGGTGTAGGTACCACGACCGGCTCAGCCTCCAAGGCCATTGCCGACTCGCCCCTAGCTGGTTCCTCTCGAATTTCTTCGAGTTGCACCGTGCTCCCACTGACTTCCCGACTGAGAAACTCTTTCTCAAGGAAGACACCATTCCGAGCGACAAACACTTTGCCCTCTTCCCGGTTGTAGAAGTAGTACCCCAAGGTTTCCCTCGGATACCCCACGAAAATACACTTATCCGACTTGGGCGTGAGCTTGTTCGACTGAAGTCGCTTGACAAATACCTCACAACCCCAAATCTTAAGAAAAGACAAACTTGGCTTTTTGCCCGTCCACATCTCATGTGGTGTCTTCTCTACTGACTTTGATGGTACTCTGTTCAGTGTGAAAGCTGCAGTTTCTAGACAATAACCCCAAAATGATAAAGGTAGATCTGTCCGACTCATCATTGATCGTACCATGTCCAATAAGGTCCGATTTCTCCGTTCCGATACACCGTTTCTCTGCGGTGTACCCGGCGGAGTGAGTTGAGGAACTATTCCACAATTCTTTAGATTGTCATCAAACTCATGGCTCATGTACTCGCCCCCACGGTCCGACCAAAGAAACTTTATTTTCTTGCCGAGTTGATTTTGTACCTCACTCTGGAATTCCTTGAACTTTTCAAAGGCTTCCGACTTGTGTTTCATTAAATAGATATATCCATACCTACTCAAATCATCAGTGAAGGTAATGAAGTACTCATGATCACCTCTAGCTGTCGTGCTCATTGGTCCACATACATCACTATGTATTAGTTCCAACAAGTCGGACGCCCTTTCACAACTCCTTGCAAAAGGTGTCTTGGTCATCTTGCCTAGTAGGCATGATTCGCATGTCTCGAATGACTCTAAGTCAAACGAAGTTAGAAGTCCATCATCATGGAGCTTCTTCATGCGCTTCCAACTTATATGACCAAGCCGACAGTGCCAAAAGTAAGTCATATTCAGATCATTTGGTTTCAACCTTTTAACATTTATGTTATAGACCGATTCACTATCAAGATTTAAAATAAATAACCCGTTCTGAACGGGTGCAAAGCCATGAAACATATCTTTCAAATATAAAGAACAACCATTATTCTTAATATTCGACTCATAACCTTGTCTCATCAAACATGAGGCGGAAATAATGTTTCGACTAAGCGATGGAACATAATAACAATTATTTAGTTCCAATAAAAATCCTGAAGGTAAATGAAGTTGCATCGTGCCGACTTCCAATGCAGCGACTCTCGCCTTGTTGCCGACCCGAATGTCAACCTCTCCTCTTGCCACGCTCCTAGTTCTTACCAGTCCCTGCAACGAGTTGCATATGTGAATAACTGATCCGGTATCATATACCCAAGAACTATT
This sequence comes from Alopecurus myosuroides, assembly GCA_028641055.1. Taxonomy (NCBI): domain Eukaryota; kingdom Viridiplantae; phylum Streptophyta; class Magnoliopsida; order Poales; family Poaceae; genus Alopecurus; species Alopecurus myosuroides. The sequence continues at coordinate 239,317,242 of CM054062.1, read as the reverse complement.
AGGCGCATCAGCAAGATAAATGTCTATAACATTGCACACAAGCGTACCTGAGTTGGAAGTCACACCTCCACTCTTGGCTCTGTCAGCCAAATACTTGGTGCAGTTCCTCTTCCAGTGGCCATCTTGCTTGCAATAGAAGCAGTTGGCTCCGGCTGTAGGAGAAGGTTTAGTCTTTGAGGGAGCACTCTGGACAGGGCCATGGGTGCTACCTCCTGACTTATCCGTCTTCTTCTTAGTCCAAGAACTCTTCTTGAACTTAGCCTTATTCTGCACCATCAACACTTGACTGGCGCCTTTCTTGATATCAGCCTCTGCCGTTTTGAGCATCCCATGTAATTCAGTGATACTCTTATTCATACCATGCATATGGTAGTTAGAGATGAACGAACCATACGCACTAGGAAGAGAGTTCAGAATTATATCAGTAGCGAACTCTTCGTTAATTGGGACGCCCAGCCGATCCAGAGACTGAATGTAACCAATCATCTTGATTACATGCGGACTCAGTGGATCGCCATCTTTCAGCTTACAGCCCAGCAAAGCTTGAGAGACTTGATACCTCTCGGTCTTTGCCTGAGCCTAGAACATACTTTTGAGGCTTTCGATCATATCGTAGGCCTCAACATTCTCGAACTGCTGCTGCAAGTCCGGTTCCATGTGTGCAAGCATAAGACAACTAATTTCCGTAGAATCATCTCTAGTCTTACGGTAGGCATTCGTGATAGCGGCAGTCGCATCGTCATCTGGCTCTTCTGGAAGTGGAGTTTCTAGAACATGTTCTTACTTGTCATGCTTGAGGACTATCCTCAGATTACGATACCAGTTGGTGAAATTAGTTCCATTAAGCTTATCTTTCTCTAGGATTGACCTCAACGCAAACGCGGACAACTGAGGAAGGTTGCTAGGTGCCATTGATCTACAACAGAAAATACGCAAAAACACTTAAGACATGTATTCATAAAAGAGCAGGCATATTAAACGCTTTAATACTTATGCTCCCACTAGAACCAACATCCCTCCGATGGTTGCTAAGTGATTCAAGATCCTAAATAAGCAAGCCGACTAGTGAGCTTTAGCTTCACCGCTAGCCGTCAAGTGATCTAGGTAGGCAACACCTTGCCAATCGTATCCAATACGACTCCTGTTAGTTGGGTGACATCACATGCTCCGGCTCCCAACCTAACTCACCCCGAGCCCCACAACCGTTGTGATGGACTCGTCTAGATTACCAAGTGCTTCTGCTTGTAAGAGTCCGACTCAAACCCACCTAACCGGAAAGAATTGGTATCACCTCAATTTTATGAGCCCACTACCAAGAATGTCCGACTTGTGATGGTGCAGCACTGGCGGGACGACCGACTAGACCTTCTTTGAGGGATTAAATAATCTACCAACTATCTAAATAGAGGTAAATAGAGACATAACAATAACACAAATAAAGCAATTATAATGTGAAATGGTATGGCTCTCTTCATGGTGATCTCCATCTCCACAAAGCTTATAAGTCGACTCGTGCCAACTCTTGTCACGTGCCCTCTTACTCCATGTAGCCGACTTGTACATCGACTTGCATGCCACCCGGTTCTCCAACAAGCTACACTAGCTAGTAAATGAAAAATTACATAGAGAATCCGACACGCAGGTCGTTATACAATAAAATGACAGCACCTAGGCTCCAGCCGGCTGACATAAACATGATATGCAGATCATGTATGGATTACACACATCACATGCACATAAGCCATACCATTCACAACTTCCTGCAAAAACAAGTTATGCATAGATACGATATCTACCGGCGTTGTGAAACTCGCAGCGACATCTAAGGCGCTACGACAGGGCGAAGCCGGCGGTCCCGCTAGCTGGATAGCGGGCGGGGATCGAAGGGATAGCCGGATTTCGGAAAACGCAGATCACATCTGCATTCCGATCATGGATTTCTTCATCGGATAAAACGATTTTACCCGAATCTGATCCGTATTCCGATTCGACCAAACTCTTTGATCTTCGATCACCGCAACTGGATTTATGTGTCACGGTATACCCCGATGGCGGAAACCGACCGGTAGGGGTAAGTTGTTTCACGACCTTAGCAGTATTGTCGCACCCTGATTTCTAGGGGATACTCACCGTACGAACTGGATAGCAGATGCTTGGATTATGGGGCATATCTGCTCCCACGTCCCAGCTTCCTGGTAGGCCTGCGCTTATGCGCGACAACACAAGCCCTGCTATTCCATCGTCGATGTAAACTATCCACTAGAGATCAAAGGCACTTCCGTCGACGTACTTCAAACCATACACACATGGTACGTCAACGGCGTTTAACAAGTGATATCACAACAGATCTCTACGACACAAAAGATTGAAATAAGCTGCAAATGGCTCTCATTAGAGCAGAGATAGCAAATACAATCATTCAGAGGGCACCTGCCCCAACAATACATCGTTACAATACAGCGGAAGCATTCAACATGTCTGAGTACAGACAAGAACCAAATAGGCCTAAGAGGCCGGAAACAAACAGACGGAGCCCATCCACGAAGTCTCGGATCCTGCCCGGGTCCGCTATCTACTCGTCAGCAGTCTCGTCACACTCCACGTAGTTGCCACCATGTAGATCCTCGGAAACGTAGGTCTGCGGAAACCACAGCCCCAAAGGGGTCAGTACATAAACGTACTGGCAAGCAAGACTCACAATTCACCAAAGTGTAACCCGTCAACACCAAGCACAGATGCCTTGGGTTCAACGGAAAGAGGGGATATAAAAGATGCTGCAACCGGCTGCACTAACCAACTATAGAGATTCTACCACTTCCGGCTAACAGAAAGGAGATAAGATCGAGGATTGTAACCAACTGAAAGATAACGTCAAACAAACCCATCCTGGATCTCGCCCCTTCTCCAAAGAAGCAATCCGAGGATAACTCACACAGTTGAAATAAGGTGAATCAAGTTATTGTGTGAATAACCTGTTACTAGTCAAATTATTAATCATTGGGTGAAACATGATTGATCATTATGTTTAAGTTGTCCTGAGTACTTGTTAGCCAGTACTTTCACCAAGTAATCCATAACCGCGGAAAACACGGCTTCTCGAGAAGATTATCCCTGCAGGGTTGCACCAATTTGGCCGTACACTCATGAATAACCCGCCAGATGGAAAGGCCCTTCCACCAAGCGGGGTACTCAACACAACCAACCATTCTTCGCATCAAGCCCAAAGCACCTTGGGCGCACGGCTAATCAAGCCCAGAAGAAAATGGACCATTATAGCACTCTAAGACCGTGTCCCCCTATATGCCGACTACAAAAGTTCCACCCTGCGCTGGGCTCGCAAAAACATGCATGCGGCAAATGGAAAACACGAACTAAATGAGGCGATTTGGACGAGATGCGAATCAGGTCAAGTTGAGGGGGGCGCCCATACTCGCTTCCCAAATGCGGGTAGTGCGCTCATCATGGATCAGTAGACAAGACCCTTTTCCTATTAGGGTCGACACTAGCAGGCTCCAAAACCTCTCATGGGCCTCCTGCCGGTGCCTTATCATCAAATTTATTATTAATAGTAACATTAGCATGGTTGATTGATTAAACATCGAGCCCCCACAACGTAAATGAGATAGTAACAGAAAGTAACGGATAACAGACTCGAGCAAAAGCAACCTAAGCATGCTAGTAAGACACTGGCTCAAACAATGGTTGTAGGAAGGGAGATGAGGCAATATCAGGGTTAAGGGAGTCATGTGATAGGTTCGTAACAGAAACAACTACTACTAAGGCTAGCAGAAAAGAACAACGGAAAGTATCGGTAACCAATGTTGAAAGGAACACAGTGGTTCATGTGAGTGATAACTTGCCTGCAAAACTCAGTAGCCTGGTACTGAGCTAACTCCTTAGAAGGGGTGTCGTAAGTATCGTCGGTCTCAACGTCGTCGTATATCCGAGAAGAAGCAAACAAACATTGCAGAAAGATAAGCAATCATTATCATGGCATAGTGCACAATCAAATATGATGCATGTCATGTTAATAGATGCAACAAAGTAAACTAGTGGATATGATACACAAGTTTAAATGGATTCCATATGCAAAGATTGCATATGGCAAACCCATGCCTTATGGTTGAATTAGTTGTTCTACCACTAAGCATCAGGTGTAGGTGAGTTAGCATGATGCATGCATGATGAAGAACAAGAAGATAACAATATTAAATGCACTTGAAATGATAGTTAACCATTTTAGAAAACATTAATAAGGTTTGGCAATTATTGTTACTTAATGGTGTTAAACAAGTAGTGGTTGTTTTCATCAAGTTAAAATGCTCAAAACAATTAACAAAGTTTATATTTGAAAAGGTTATCAAATTTTTGTTGGATTACATGTTTCACATTTTGAAATTGGACTTTGGATTATTTAATTAATAATTAAACAATATTAAACAAGTTTTAATTGAATTAAACAAGATTTAAATTGTTTAGGCATTTTAAATTATTCAAACCAGGAAACAAAAATTATATTTGAATAGGTTAGGTGAAATGGTATGGAAAACATATTTTATTTGCATTATTTGGAATAACAATGAATTAGTTATTGATTTTAGCAAATTACAATTGAAACATTTGAATTCCAATTTAAATTGTATTTTGGAATTTCAAAACAGTGAACAAATGTTACCAAAAGATAGACAATTGAATTTAGATTAGTGTGCATATTTTATTTGCAGTTTTTAGAGTTATAAAATAAAAGTTATAAGAAATTTGAAACTAGGGACCATTCTGTTATTCTGAGGACTTAGATGAAAACATGATTTTGTTAGACAGGCCCTTGGGGTGTTTTTTTTTTACACCCAGCGCAACCCAGCCTGGGTCTCTGCGGCTGGGGCCCGTGCCCAGGTGGCAACCACGCGGGCGTGGGTGCATTGTGTGGTGGCCACAGGGCCACTGACCCGTGGGCCTGCCCCCTGCGTGCGCGAAATAAAATGAAAAAGGCCTGGCGGCCGAGGGGACTCGAACCCAGCTCGCGGGTGTGCGCGCGAGGGCTCGCTACCAGTGCGCTGGTTCTGCTCGAATGTTTGTACGGGCCACGGTCTGAAGAAAAGGAAAACAACGAGCTTAACTGAATTTTCTGACAGAAACCAAAGTGCAGTTCGTTCTCGCGGTTCAGAAACGTGGGATGCAGAGATCAAGCAGCTTGCTTGTTCCTGGAGCGTATGCATGAGCTAGAAAGCACCGTGGACACCCGTTTGCGATGGTGGGCGTGTCGTGCTGCTTGTGCGTGCATGCACGGAACGAGGCGCCAGGACGAGCAGCCGCAGCTCTCGAGCTTGCTGCCATGGCGGCCAACCCTCCAAGCGCACAGACGAGCAAGTACTGCGTGCAACCCAAGCGAGAGAGAGGGGGAAAAGTAAGAGGTGCTCACCCAGAGGTTACGTCGGAGAGGACGGAGGAGTACGGTGGTGACGAACGTGGCGCGGACGCGCGCTCTGCCGGGAGTACGCATCGGAGAGGATGTCGGTCTCGACGGGGATTCGAGATGGATCCCGATGGAGTGTCGCGCCAGGAAGAAGAGGGCAGCACGGTACACCTCCAGGACAAGGTCTCGACGATCGGAGAGAACAGAAACGACGGCGCCGCCGTGCTGGCCGAAAGGAGAGCGTCGGGGAGGCGGCCTATCGCCGAGCTCATGAGGAAGCGAGAGGAGGCGTGCAGCCTAGGAACCGTAAGAGGGGACCTAGGAGACCCTCTCGGACATGAAAGTGGAGCTGGAGGGGCTGCTGTCTATGGCGGCGAGCTGGGGTGGCCGGTGGATGTTCTCGGTGACTAGGTAGTTCGGGTGGGCAAGGAAAGTGAGAGGTGGCGGCGGAGGGTACGGAAGAGGAGGTAGGGGATAGGGCGAGCAGGGCTAGGGAGTAGGTTAGGGTTTTAAGGGTCTATATAGGGCACCGGGAACGACGATGGCCGTCGGTGGCTCTGTTTGCCGTCGTGGCGCGAGCAGATGGGCGCCGTACCATCGAAGACGAGGGGGGGCGACCTAATCGAACCGTTACGGGGCTGCTGGGCTGCTGCGCGCGCTGTGTAGGTGCTTAGGTGGGCTGGGCCGGGGTTAGGTTAGTTAGCTGCTGCTCCCTCTCCTCTCCTTTGCTATTTTTTGTACTGTTTTTTTTTGTAGCAAATGGTTTTGGAAGAAAAACATGATAATTAGGTTAGTAAAAATATTAGAAAAGTTAGTTTAGGCTTATTAGGTTAATAGCAAACAATTGCTAGTTTTTGTTTTCACAAAGTTTTCAAAAATTATTGATGTTTAGAAAATAAAGCAAAATTGAAGGAATTTTAATATTACTTAAACATTCTGAAAACAAAGCATTTTAATAGGGTGACCCCTATGGTTAATTTGATTGAAGTTAGTTGATTGGTTTGGTAAAGTTTATAAATTCAAAAGTGGTTTTGTTTGATGCATTTGATTGGAAATTGAAGGTGATTTAATTAATTGAGTGAATTAATGGTTTGATTAAAACAAACAAATTAAGGAGTTATCAACATGGAATAAAATGGAACAATTTGGTTGTTTTCATTTGTTATTTTTATTCCAAAAGTTGTAACAGAGCAAGTATGAAAACATTGTTTGAATAAGGTTTGAAATTGAGTTGTGAAAACAGTGGAAAACAAATGCAACAATTTAGAAACAAATGCAAACAACATGATGACATGATGCAATACTTTAATTAAACAGGAAATCAAACATTCTATAGGGTAGTTTTCATACTTGGGATGTTACAAAACGCCCCCCCTTGAAGGAATCGCGCCCCGAGATTCCTACTGAGAAAAGAGAAGGTCCGGAAACTTCTTGGGTAGACGTCAGGGAAATTGGAAACCACCGGAACATTTTCAATTGAAGGAAGAGGTTTTGTATCGAGGGTGTATAGCTAGATAGAATTTGATGCATTTGGAGAATAGATTATCTGTAATAAGGTTGGAACAAAGTTATTGACATCAATGGAACACCAAAAATAATCATCAATGTCAGAATCATCAACATGAGAGTAACGAGGAATATGTGGCCTCCCATTAGAATTGGATTGAGATTCCGAGAGTGAACGGTGATTTGATTGCTTAGTGGAACCAGAATTAGGTAGTTTGTTGTGGCAAAGATTTTTACACAAAGGAATGTGATGCTCCGGTATGAAATAACACTTTAGTTGGACAAGAGTTTACGAGGAAGTTTTGATTAGACGCCGGTAGAAGATTTGAAGTGGAAAACAACAACAAGATTTCAACGGACGAAAAGGTTCTTTAAAAGAACAGGATAACGAAGCAACACCGGGGAAAACGAGAACAACACTCCTGAGGTACTATGGAAAACCCATCCGGGCTTCTAAAGGATCAATATCTACTGCTTAAGGAATAGAGGATCTGCTTCCGGGGCCTATTTGCCACCGTTCTCAATCATGAGTAGGCAACATGATAAATCATGTCACAACCACCTCCATTCCTATGGTCTAGTAGATATAACCATCCTAGAGAAACCAGAATTCGTGAAATCCTAACTTGAAAGTTTAGATGAGAAGGGAAAACAACGTTGCACTTCCTTACCAGAAAAAGGGAGGGTGGGTGGGGAAAGAAGAAAAAGAACAGAATTCCTACTCTCACGTTTCATTTTTCCTATATAGCTACAAAATAGTTTCTAGACTCAACTGCGACCAGTAAAAGGGATCCTACAGGCAGACAGGCTCTGATACCATTTGTCGCACCCTGATTTCTAGGGGATACTCACCGTACGAACTGGATAGCAGATGCTTGGATTATGGGGCATATCTGCTCCCACGTCCCAGCTTCCTGGTAGGCCTGCGCTTATGCGCGACAACACAAGCCCTGCTATTCCATCGTCGATGTAAACTATCCACTAGAGATCAAAGGCACTTCCGTCGACGTACTTCAAACCATACACACATGGTACGTCAACGGCGTTTAACAAGTGATATCACAACAGATCTCTACGACACAAAAGATTGAAATAAGCTGCAAATGGCTCTCATTAGAGCAGAGATAGCAAATACAATCATTCAGAGGGCACCTGCCCCAACAATACATCGTTACAATACAGCGGAAGCATTCAACATGTCTGAGTACAGACAAGAACCAAATAGGCCTAAGAGGCCGGAAACAAACAGACGGAGCCCATCCACGAAGTCTCGGATCCTGCCCGGGTCCGCTATCTACTCGTCAGCAGTCTCGTCACACTCCACGTAGTTGCCACCATGTAGATCCTCGGAAACGTAGGTCTGCGGAAACCACAGCCCCAAAGGGGTCAGTACATAAACGTACTGGCAAGCAAGACTCACAATTCACCAAAGTGTAACCCGTCAACACCAAGCACAGATGCCTTGGGTTCAACGGAAAGAGGGGATATAAAAGATGCTGCAACCGGCTGCACTAACCAACTATAGAGATTCTACCACTTCCGGCTAACAGAAAGGAGATAAGATCGAGGATTGTAACCAACTGAAAGATAACGTCAAACAAACCCATCCTGGATCTCGCCCCTTCTCCAAAGAAGCAATCCGAGGATAACTCACACAGTTGAAATAAGGTGAATCAAGTTATTGTGTGAATAACCTGTTACTAGTCAAATTATTAATCATTGGGTGAAACATGATTGATCATTATGTTTAAGTTGTCCTGAGTACTTGTTAGCCAGTACTTTCACCAAGTAATCCATAACCGCGGAAAACACGGCTTCTCGAGAAGATTATCCCTGCAGGGTTGCACCAATTTGGCCGTACACTCATGAATAACCCGCCAGATGGAAAGGCCCTTCCACCAAGCGGGGTACTCAACACAACCAACCATTCTTCGCATCAAGCCCAAAGCACCTTGGGCGCACGGCTAATCAAGCCCAGAAGAAAATGGACCATCATAGCACTCTAAGACCGTGTCCCCCTATATGCCGACTACAAAAGTTCCACCCTGCGCTGGGCTCGCAAAAACATGCATGCGGCAAATGGAAAACACGAACTAAATGAGGCGATTTGGACGAGATGCGAATCAGGTCAAGTTGAGGGGGGCGCCCATACTCGCTTCCCAAATGCGGGTAGTGCGCTCATCATGGATCAGTAGACAAGACCCTTTTCCTATTAGGGTCGACACTAGCAGGCTCCAAAACCTCTCATGGGCCTCCTGCCGGTGCCTTATCATCAAATTTATTATTAATAGTAACATTAGCATGGTTGATTGATTAAACATCGAGCCCCCACAACGTAAATGAGATAGTAACAGAAAGTAACGGATAACAGACTCGAGCAAAAGCAACCTAAGCATGCTAGTAAGACACTGGCTCAAACAATGGTTGTAGGAAGGGAGATGAGGCAATATCAGGGTTAAGGGAGTCATGTGATAGGTTCGTAACAGAAACAACTACTACTAAGGCTAGCAGAAAAGAACAACGGAAAGTATCGGTAACCAATGTTGAAAGGAACACAGTGGTTCATGTGAGTGATAACTTGCCTGCAAAACCCAGTAGCCTGGTACTGAGCTAACTCCTTAGAAGGGGTGTCGTAAGTATCGTCGGTCTCAACGTCGTCGTATATCCGAGAAGAAGCAAACAAACATTGCAGAAAGATAAGCAATCATTATCATGGCATAGTGCACAATCAAATATGATGCATGTCATGTTAATAGATGCAACAAAGTAAACTAGTGGATATGATACACAAGTTTAAATGGATTCCATATGCAAAGATTGCATATGGCAAACCCATGCCTTATGGTTGAATTAGTTGTTCTACCACTAAGCATCAGGTGTAGGTGAGTTAGCATGATGCATGCATGATGAAGAACAAGAAGATAACAATATTAAATGCACTTGAAATGATAGTTAACCATTTTAGAAAACATTAATAAGGTTTGGCAATTATTGTTACTTAATGGTGTTAAACAAGTAGTGGTTGTTTTCATCAAGTTAAAATGCTCAAAACAATTAACAAAGTTTATATTTGAAAAGGTTATCAAATATTTGTTGGATTACATGTTTCACATTTTGAAATTGGACTTTGGATTATTTAATTAATAATTAAACAATATTAAACAAGTTTTAATTGAATTAAACAAGATTTAAATTGTTTAGGCATTTTAAATTATTCAAACCAGGAAACAAAAATTATATTTGAATAGGTTAGGTGAAATGGTATGGAAAACATATTTTATTTGCATTATTTGGAATAACAATGAATTAGTTATTGATTTTAGCAAATTACAATTGAAACATTTGAATTCCAATTTAAATTGTATTTTGGAATTTCAAAACAGTGAACAAATGTTACCAAAAGATAGACAATTGAATTTAGATTAGTGTGCATATTTTATTTGCAGTTTTTAGAGTTATAAAATAAAAGTTATAAGAAATTTGAAACTAGGGACCATTCTGTTATTCTGAGGACTTAGATGAAAACATGATTTTGTTAGACAGGCCCTTGGGGTGTTTTTTTTTACACCCAGCGCAACCCAGCCTGGGTCTCTGCGGCTGGGGCCCGTGCCCAGGTGGCAACCACGCGGGCGTGGGTGCATTGTGTGGTGGCCACAGGGCCACTGACCCGTGGGCCTGCCCCCTGCGTGCGCGAAATAAAATGAAAAAGGCCTGGCGGCCGAGGGGACTCGAACCCAGCTCGCGGGTGTGCGCGCGAGGGCTCGCTACCAGTGCGCTGGTTCTGCTCGAATGTTTGTACGGGCCACGGTCTGAAGAAAAGGAAAACAACGAGCTTAACTGAATTTTCTGACAGAAACCAAAGTGCAGTTCGTTCTCGCGGTTCAGAAACGTGGGATGCAGAGATCAAGCAGCTTGCTTGTTCCTGGAGCGTATGCATGAGCTAGAAAGCACCGTGGACACCCGTTTGCGATGGTGGGCGTGTCGTGCTGCTTGTGCGTGCATGCACGGAACGAGGCGCCAGGACGAGCAGCCGCAGCTCTCGAGCTTGCTGCCATGGCGGCCAACCCTCCAAGCGCACAGACGAGCAAGTACTGCGTGCAACCCAAGCGAGAGAGAGGGGGAAAAGTAAGAGGTGCTCACCCAGAGGTTACGTCGGAGAGGACGGAGGAGTACGGTGGTGACGAACGTGGCACGGACGCGCGCTCTGCCGGGAGTACGCATCGGAGAGGATGTCGGTCTCGACGGGGATTCGAGATGGATCCCGATGGAGTGTCGCGCCAGGAAGAAGAGGGCAGCACGGTACACCTCCAGGACAAGGTCTCGACGATCGGAGAGAACAGAAACGACGGCGCCGCCGTGCTGGCCGAAAGGAGAGCGTCGGGGAGGCGGCCTATCGCCGAGCTCATGAGGAAGCGAGAGGAGGCGTGCAGCCTAGGAACCGTAAGAGGGGACCTAGGAGACCCTCTCGGACATGAAAGTGGAGCTGGAGGGGCTGCTGTCTATGGCGGCGAGCTGGGGTGGCCGGTGGATGTTCTCGGTGACTAGGTAGTTCGGGTGGGCAAGGAAAGTGAGAGGTGGCGGCGGAGGGTACGGAAGAGGAGGTAGGGGATAGGGCGAGCAGGGCTAGGGAGTAGGTTAGGGTTTTAAGGGTCTATATAGGGCACCGGGAACGACGATGGCCGTCGGTGGCTCTGTTTGCCGTCGTGGCGCGAGCAGATGGGCGCCGTACCATCGAAGACGAGGGGGGGCGACCTAATCGAACCGTTACGGGGCTGCTGGGCTGCTGCGCGCGCTGTGTAGGTGCTTAGGTGGGCTGGGCCGGGGTTAGGTTAGTTAGCTGCTGCTCCCTCTCCTCTCCTTTGCTATTTTTTGTACTGTTTTTTTTTTGTAGCAAATGGTTTTGGAAGAAAAACATGATAATTAGGTTAGTAAAAATATTAGAAAAGTTAGTTTAGGCTTATTAGGTTAATAGCAAACAATTGCTAGTTTTTGTTTTCACAAAGTTTTCAAAAATTATTGATGTTTAGAAAATAAAGCAAAATTGAAGGAATTTTAATATTACTTAAACATTCTGAAAACAAAGCATTTTAATAGGGTGACCCCTATGGTTAATTTGATTGAAGTTAGTTGATTGGTTTGGTAAAGTTTATAAATTCAAAAGTGGTTTTGTTTGATGCATTTGATTGGAAATTGAAGGTGATTTAATTAATTGAGTGAATTAATGGTTTGATTAAAACAAACAAATTAAGGAGTTATCAACATGGAATAAAATGGAACAATTTGGTTGTTTTCATTTGTTATTTTTATTCCAAAAGTTGTAACAGAGCAAGTATGAAAACATTGTTTGAATAAGGTTTGAAATTGAGTTGTGAAAACAGTGTAAACAAATGCAACAATTTAGAAACAAATGCAAACAACATGATGACATGATGCAATACTTTAATTAAACAGGAAATCAAACATTCTATAGGGTAGTTTTCATACTTGGGATGTTACAAGTATGATCACGGAAACCAGATCATCCATTAACCCCGAGTACGATTGATCCAATCAACCTTGTACAAAACCGATCTATCTCATAGACCGACCACCAAAACAGCAATTAGATCACATCTAACGCTAACTACATATCACATATGTACAGATCTCGGGCCTAATACCAGAAGCTACCGCTCTGATACCACTGTTGGAACGCGTAGAGATAAACAAAACTTTTCCTACGCGATGCTTCCAAGATCTAGCCGAGGTAGAAGGCCACGAGTATTACCACTAGACGCGCATGTGCGGATTATCGATGCAGCGCGTCGGGGCAGTGCAGTCCCACGATCCGGTCCGGCCGATCCAATCCCTCGAACGTCGAAGTGCTGAACGTACAGCACCTCTGCCGGTATCCACACGTATGAGGAGGAGCTCCGACGGCGGACTGCTAGGTCCGGTGCGGCGGCTGGACTGAGTGGGGCTAGGGTTCCCAACGCATGGGAGAGTGGACTAACGTGCCCGCTGGGCAACCTGCGCCCCTCTTTATATAGCGTATGGTAATGGGCTTCACAACACTTGTGGCCCATTCCCTCTGTGAGTCCGACTCACAAAACCAGTCCATTTCCGGTTCGGGTCCAACCCGACCAATACTTGCTCCCGCTCTTAAGTGTGCGACCCTGCAGGTTCAATGCGACTTGGACACGATTGGAGTCCAACTCCCAATCGATCAATCGGTAGCGGCTCCTAGCAGAACGTGCCGACTCCCAAGTACCATTGAGTCATGACGACATACCTTTCAATGTGATATTCATCTTAGTCCCTTTTGCCTCACGATATACCTTGTCGAGCTATAGGCGATTTATCGTCATCCCTTGAATAGCTCAACTCTCTTCTCGATCTGTGACATGTGATTCATCCGACTAACTCTTAGTCAACCGACACAGTTAACACTTAACTGAGTCGCGCATGGCCATGCTTCCTGAATCATATCACTAGAGAGGGCCCAGAGAATATCTCTCCATTCGGAGGGGCAAAATCCCATCTTGATTATCCACATCACGCAGCTTGCTTCTCATTCGACCCGAACTCTGCCTTTATAGTTGCCTTGTCACAGAACAACGTTTGACAGAACCTAAGTCGGTGATCCACAACTCGGATTGTGCGACAACCTCAGGTCTAAGGATTACATTGATTGAGACATGCAAATGACGACTTGATCGTTGCATCTCAATGTGGGTCAGTCCGACTTGCTAAACTCTTTAGCCAAGTCCGTGAACGTTGGAATGGCATCACCATGCCCATGACAAGTGGAACCGTGTCATCAGCCAACACTCACATTAGTCTAGGGTGTGTGCCCAGCACAACCTAAATGACCAAGGACAATCTAGTATGAACAACATGAATATATAGTTCCACAATCGAATCACATATTCAATGACATATATCAGATGTTCAAAACAAGGACAACTTAATAACTTTATGAATACAGTGGGAATTACATCATACATGATTGCCTCTAGGGCATATTCCCAGCACTACTTTCTTGTCATTCCAAGACTTTATACTAGATGTAGGTAGTGAAAGTAACCATTCTTTAGCCTTTCCTCTAAGTGAAAAAGGAAATAATTTCAGTTTTAAAACACTACTTTCCACATTATTAAATTTTTGCATATCACATATTTCCATGAAATCATGAAGATGCATAGAGGTATCCTCCATAGCACTACCACCAAATTGCTCTCTAGTAATTAAATTCAATAAACTAGGACTTACTTCATAGCTTTCAGCTTGTATTTCAGGTGTAGTAATTGGCCTAGCAATGAATTGGTCATTGGGTGTATTTGTGTAGTCACTTAATTTAGTTCTATCACCCATTTTAACAGTTTTTATGTAGTTTTTAATTTTTTATGCAAAACTGAAAAGTAAAGTAACTAGGAAAATTCGAAATACTAAAATAAACTATATAACTAAATGCAAAACTAAAACACAAACTAAAATAAAATATGCAAGACAAAACAAAAACAAGAACAAAAACAAAAACAAGACAAGAAACAAAACAATCTACTTGAAAGAAGGTGGAGATAGAAAGGACGGTACTCACGTAGGTGCAACCTCCCCAAGCTTAGGTGTTTGCACACCTTGTTGGTGATGAAGACTTCTTGTGAGCTCCCTTGGACAACTCCTTCACCTATGGCTCCCCGGCAACGGCGCCAGAAAAACTCTTGATGGCTAGGTTGAGACTCCAAGTGCAGAGTGTGTAGCTAGTGGCAAGCCTTCTTCCCCACGAGGGTGACTCGAGGGTTTATATCGAACTCTTGGGGAGCCAGTATTTCAGCAGTTGTCTTCCAAGCTTCCTCCAGGATCCTGCAAACAAGTAGAAAATTTTGTGCCCTCAACCTCACCAAGTGGTTGTCAAGCACAAGGTGTGAGACTTCTAAATTGCAGTGAAAAACTGAAAGTAAATGTGCAATAATTAAATCTACTACTAAATGCAAATGAGAAAATAAATATGCAATGGATTGTTTTTTGTATTTTTGTGATGCAAATGGTGATGGAGATAATGTAAATTCGAATTGGAGATGCAAGTAAAGTAAATTGCAGCAAAGTAACTAAAGTGTTTTCTTATAATTAAAATAGGAACGGGGTTCATGGTTTCACACTTGCATTCTCTCAAATAAAGTAGTAGACGGTGGACATAAAGAATTACATGTGAGATTACAATAACATGTTTAACATTGAGTACTATCATATGGGCATCACGTCCTAGCATAGAGATCTCTACGGTCATATTGATCCCTCTTATACTCCACCAAGATGCGAAATAAATCATAACACCTCGATAATTAAGGAAAAACCAGAGTATAGCTTTAAGCAACGTGACATGAAGTTGAAGTAAGAACTTGCTAGATCTAATCATGGAGATTGATTAGTGTCACTTCAAATCCCCGGTAACAAGGTACTCCTTTTTATCCCTAGTGAGGTAACCAAGAAAGATTTAACAAAACCTAAGTGGGTCGCTGAACTTCTGTCACTTTCATAGAACTAGCCACCCCCCGTTACTCCAACTAATGCACCCATCACCCCACACACGCTCTCAAGAACTAGATTGATCAAAGCTAGCAAATAAGAACAGGGTACATAAGATACATCTACTCAAATAACTCAAGAGAAACAATTGCAATCTCAGATTCAATAACTCATAGAAAAGATCCACCACATAGGAATTACAACGGTGCCCGTAATCATGTGAGGCAGCTCATACGGATCTAATTAGTGAAGCACATAGAGAGAGAGATACAAGTGCTACTTCCACAAACCCATAGCCCTGGGGTGGACTACTCCCTCTTCATGGAGATGTCGATGGAGATGACGTTGGAGGGGTAGGAGATCACACCGGCGGCGCCCCGCCGGAGTTTTCCCCCTCCAATCTGGAACTCCAGGTCTCTGTTTCGGTGTTTCGGTGTTTCGGCGGCGCTCCCCTCCGTAAGGGTACGGGGGACCCTTTTTATAGTCGGTTTTAGGTCAAGACGGAGTCGGTAAGTCGAAGATGGAAGGAATTGGGGCCACAGGGGCCAAAAGGGGTCCTCCCACGCGGCCAAGGAATCTGGCCGCGTGGAGGGTCCTCTTTTGGGCCTCCTTGCCCAATTCTCGTGGATCCTTCGCCCGCAAGTCTTCTCCTTCCAAAAAAAATGACCCCCCGCAGATTTTCAGGTGATTTCGCGGAAGTTTGCCCCCTGAAACGTCAAAAATATAGAAAACGGGGTTTCTAACAGGGAGGGTTAATTCCATAAAAGTTGGGGGACTTTGTAATTTAACCCCAAAATACTATAAAACATTGAATTATACCCTTATATGATGCAATATGTAATAGAAAACCATGTGAAAATATGCAAAATTCATCTATGCATTTTACATGCATCAAGCGTCTTTTATTTTTGTTTTAAGTTTGTTTAGTTTTCTTTTCTGTAGTTTATGGTTGGATATTATCATACTTGTGTGGGAGAGAGACACGCTCTGTTTTCATTGCTTAGAACACTCCAGTTTTCATTCTTATTGTTCTGTGAGTGTTCACTTTTTGCTAGTACTGCGTTTAGCCTTTGTTTTCATGCATCTCTTATTCAGAGATGTTAGTTTTAGTAGTGTTATGTGATTACTCTCATGTTTGCTTGCTGTATCATGTAGAGTATTTTTTTTAAACATATCTTGTATGGTGCTTGTTGGAAAAAGAAATTGATGCTTGAAGTAGAATTTTTAATGGTGCAAGTAGAAGCTTGTATAGACCGTGGCTAGAACTTTTTCATATCATGCTAGATGTTATTTTAGTTTTAAAGCATTGTGGTTATTGAGTAGCATGATTAGCCTCAAATATCTGAGAGTGTTTAATGTTCCATTGAAAGATTCATGAGTTGTTCTTGTCATGTTGAAGCATAAATTTATGGTATTCTCTTTCGAATGTTTTATTTGGTTGACTTGGCACATGCTCACACCATGTTTATGACTATGAACCAGTCACTTAGCCTATATGATCATTTATTTTTTGAACTTATGATACCGCTTATGCTTTAATTAATGATGTTTATGTCGCTATGCATGATTATGGTTCTTATGCTCTCTTGATTTGTCGCTCCCAGTCTTTTGCTAGCCTCCACCTGTACTGAGTATGAGCTCTACTCGTGCATCCAAATCCCTTAAACCAAAGTTTTCCCATTGTGTCCACCATAATTACCTACATGTGGTATTTAACTGCCACTCCAAGTAAATTGCTCATGTGTTACCTTTAAAACCTTCAAAATTAGTCCTGCTTTATGTTCCTGTTTTTGCTCATGAGGACGTAAATAGAGAATCTTTATCTCACTTGTTGATTGGATTTCACACCCTGGACTAGTGGCTTCATCCGCTTATCCAAATGATAGAAGAGCTGGCAGCGGGGTGCCCAGCCCCAAATTAATACACACAAAATCTCTTCACTATTTTGCCCCTGATTTATCAGTCAAAGCATAATTGTGTAAACAAAAGAAAAAGAGGGATGACCTTCTACCCAGATGCGTCCTTCATATGGGAGCCGCTCTTGTGAATCCAGTTGGCATGTGACGTACTGTATTTTCTGTTTACCATTCGTTGACATTAGCATCCATCTCCCAAAATATAGTCACTCCTCCACGGTATGTGATTGTTGGCAGGCACCCGAGGATTTGGTTAGCCATGGTTTGTGAAAGATGGATGGGGGGAGTGTCAAACTTTTAATACCTCTGTTTAATAAAATAAAATTCTCTAGCACATGAGTGATCCCTGCTCCCCTCTGCGAAGGGACTTTCTTTTACTTTTATGTTGCGTCTCCATCTTCTAACTTTATGCACAGTTGAGAGATCGTTTTTTCCATTCCGAGTTTTATGTGCATTTGTCCCAGAAACATTACTAATTGGTTCATGATGTGTTATTACTTGTTCTCAAATTATTTGTTCTAGTCTTCCTCATGAACTTTGAAGGTGTCCTGGCATTTATGTTTTGCCCCATTCTAAGGACTAGCAAAATATCACTTTGCCATGCTTTCTCTATACTTGAAACAAACATATATCTTTCTTTGCATTGTTATTCATGACCTTTTATTTGAGATACTTCTCATTATGCAATGTGATTGCTATGATTTATTATTAAAGTCCTATTTACCATGTTTGTGTTAAAGTTCTATGATCTCACTTACATATGCTTTTACATATTATGATCAAGATTGTGCGGTAGCATGTCACCTCAGAAATTATTTTGTTTTATCATTTACCAACTCGTGGACGAGTAGGAACTAAGCTTGGGGATGCTTGATACGTCATAAACGTATCCTTAATTTCTGATGTTACATTTTGTTTTCATGTTGTTTCCCACATGTTTTCCTTACACTTTATGTCATTTTTATCGATTTTCCGGGACTAACCTATTGACAAGATGCCACAGAGCCAGTTCCTGTTTTCTGTTGTTTTTAGTTTCAGAAAAGTTGTTCTGGAAATATTCTCGGAATTGGACGATTCGAAAGCCGGAAGTCTTAGAAGTCCCGGAAGCATCCAGAAGTCCCGGAAAGCCCTAGAGGGGGGCCACAGAGTGGCCACACCATAGGGTGGCGCCACCACCCCCTGGCCGCGCCACCAGGTGGTGTGGGCCCCCTGGACACCCCCCGGCATCGCCCTTTCTCCTATATATACTCCCCGATGCATAAGCTCTAGAGGAACCGACCTTTCCCACAAAATACATTTGTAGCTCCACCGCCGCCGCCGACTAGTTTCGGGGGATAGATCTCTGTTCTGGCACCCTGCCGGGACGGGGAAGTGCCCCCGGAAGCCATCTCCATCAACTCCACCGCCATCTCCATCACCGTTGCTGTCTCCTATGATGAGGAGGGAGTAGTTCTCCCCCGAGGCTGAGGGATCTACCTGTAGCTATGTGGTTCATCTCTCTCTCCCATGGTGTGATCTATATGTGATTGTGAGCTTTGTAATCTAGTTGAATAAGTAGATGTTACTCTTCATCTTGTGCTACTCAAGTGTTTTATTAATATGAACTTTAGAGTCACCTTGTCCCGCCGTGTGAAGGTGACAGTGTGCACATCGTGTGTGTATCCTCTATGAATTGTGGTGTTTTTCTAGTACCTTATAGGGTGCTCATAGTGACAGCGTGGGGTTAACTAGACATGTGAATGCTTACTTTAAGGAATGCTTTTTTTGCAGCCCTACGCAATGATTAGTGTTCGTTATCTAGCCGAGAGGGTTAAGAGTAGCATAGTGAAGAGAAGATATTTAGTTATTCAATTGTGTGATCATTGTTGAGAGTGTCCACTAGTGAAAGTAGGATCCCTAGGCCTTGTTTCCAAGCATTGAAACACCGTTTTCCGCCTGTTCTGCTACATGTTTGCTTGCTGCCATATTTATTTCAGATTGATATTATTACTTATAACCATCTTTACTCGCATTTCACTATCTCTTCGCCGAACTAGTGCACCTATATACCTGACAAGTATATTGGGTGTGTTGGGGACACAAGAGACTTCTTGTATCTTAATTGCAGGGTTGCTTGAGAGGGATATTGTCGAATATGCATCTCAACAAGTCCCTCGGGCGAACCGATAGGGTTTTGATTAGGAGAACGTGTAGGCCCTGGTGACAATCATCGGCTAACAGGGGGCACGATTTACCCAGGTTCAGGGCCCTCATAGAGGTAAAACCCTTACTCCTGCTTCTGTCGATCTGTATTATCAATAGATCGGTTACGGTGGGGGGTGCTCGACTCGAGAGTATGGTCTCAATCTCAAGGCTTTGGTGGTGGTGGTATTGCTTGGATCCCCCTCTCGGTGGTTCTCCTGGCCTTATATAGATGGCCAGGTCTCAAACTGTACCCGGGGGGTTAGAAACCCTAGCTTAGGTCGGTTACAAGTTCCCTTCTTGACCCGCAAGGTTTTGCGGGTGGGCCTTCGACTGGGCCTTCTAGAACTGCTGGTGTCACCTTCCCTTGGGCTTATGTCTTGGGCCTTGGACCGGTTAACCTCACCCGATAGGTCCAGGACTCATCCCCTCGTCAGTAGCCCCCGAGTGTTTACTCGATTGAGAATCTGTCGGGTGAACACTCAAAATTCGTATTAATTTCCTGCGATGGGTTGTTTCAATCACTTGATTTTAAAGGGTGTATACCCTGTGCGCGATGCGCTTCTTGTACTCGAGTATCGAGCGATGAATGTGCCTGTGTTTCGGCTATTTTCGCAGAAGGATGTGGCTCAGTTGGTTGGCTCTCCCGAAAGTTCAGGGCCAATTAATTGCATCTAGGGCAAAAACAGCTCTAGCCTACACATACTCGAGACCTCCGACTCAAATCCGGTGAGGTGATCATTGCGATTGGGCCGTGGAGGTCTTACCGAGTCGAACTTAACCTATAGGGGTACCCGGCGCGTCCGCTAGGATTTTTCTTCGTATTGTTGACACGGAAATTTACCGGAGGACGCAGCTTGAGTGCGATTCCAAGCCCATAAGAGAGATCTTTGGGTCTTACCTTCATACTCGAAAGAATACGGCATCCGGATGTGCCTAGTCGGCCGAACAATCTAGGGCAAGGATGTGTAAATACATCGTGTGTCAGAGTGGCAGAAACTGCACACCCGCGAGTATCATCTTGAGAGTTTTCGAGTGAGGAGATTTTGCTTTCTTGTTGTACTTATGCAAAAGAGATTTTTGCATTTGTAATACCTTTCCCATACGAAAGAGTTTTTGTGTCTGGATATTTTACGCGAAAGATGCTTTCGCGCCTTGCTGCACCTATACGAAAGAGATTTCGTGTGTGGATATTTATGCGAAAGAGTTTTCGTGTTTTATTATTCCCATACGAAAGAAATTTCGTGTTCGGGAACTTATGCGAAAGAGTTTTCGCGTCTTAATGTACCCTTACGAAAGAAAATTTCTTGTGAGGGAGCTTATGGGAAAGATTTTTCGCGTCTTGATATGCCCATACGAAAGAAATTTCGTGTCAGGGAGCTTATGCGAAAGAGTTTTCACATTTGATGAGGTATGCAATGATGTCACTGCGCACTCGTCTGTTCTGACTCCTCCCGATGGGACGTGACGGAGCGAAGCAGAGCATGATGGCCCACCTTGTCAGCTTTTGACTGGAAACGAGAGGCCGTTTCCGGTTTTCCCGCGAGCCACGCGCTGTAAATGCGCACGATTTGCTGTAAAGGTCGTGGCAGAGGCAACTGTTCACCGCCGCCTCGTTTCCACTTCCCACGTGGTGGCCGGGATGGGCTCCACGTCGCTAGATCTACGGTTCATATTAGCCTGGCCTGTGTATAAGTAGCCGTCCTTAGGTGATGGGTAAGTTTCCTGGCCATTTGCTCCTCTTCTTCCTCCTTGCGCACACCTTCCTGTTATGCAAGCACTGAAGATTTCCCATGGCTGGAGGGAAGAAACGCGGTGCTGCCGCATCATCATCGAAGGAGGTTGGAGATGCTTCCGCGCCACCCGCTGTAAGAACGGGTGATTGGCGCTCCGCCAACACCACCAGGAAGAGCATCAACGAGATGCAACAGGAAGGGTTCCTGCCTCCCGACGGCGACAAGAGCGTGCGCCTTCCCAAGATAGAAGAGGTACCCAATCCTCGCGCAAACGAGCGTGTGATCTTCACGGAGCACTTCTCGCGCGGTCTCTCTCATTCTCTCCACCCCTTTCTCCTTGGATTGCTGTATGTCTATGGCATGCAGCTCCATGACTTGTCTCCAAACGCGATTCAGCACATATCGTGCTTTATCGTGCTTTGCGAGTACTATCTGGGCATCCGCCCGCATTGGGGCCTCTGGAAGGCCCTGTTCAAGGTGCGGATCTTCAGGGAGAAGTCGCGACTAGGCGAGCAGCTGGGAGAGCCACTGCGCACCGGCGGGTTCGGGATCCAGGCGAGGACTGACATCCCCTACATGGAGATGTACTTCGTCGACTCCGTGCAAGGATGGCGAAAGAAGTGGTTCTACGTCATCGACAACAGCTCGGGTGGAGCTCTTGAGTTCCACCCATTCGCGACTCTGAAGCGGAGGAAATCCTGGGCGCATAAGCTCACCGCCGAAGACAGCAAGATCGTCTCCCCTCTACTCGTGAAGGTGGGGAGCTTCCGCGACAAAGCGATGGGGGTTTCGCTGAATGGATTGCACTTGGCGACTGTCTTTCTTCGGTGGAGGATCCAGCCCCTTCAAGAGAGGCCTTCGACTATGTGGTAGTATCAAGGAACGCAGGACCCAAGCCGCGTCTGCGAAGACCTTCTCTCGAACGCCGAGTTCGAGAAAAAGATTGCGACCATCACCAAGCTGAAGAAAGGAGAGGCCCACTCGGCCTGTTCTCTCGAGCCATTCGAGTCAACAAAACCTCCTCCAGCTGATGCAAGTTTCCTCTTGTTCTTCTTTGTTCTCTTTGCAGTCTGAAGTTTTATCGAATGAAGTTCTTCTCTCTTTTTCCTCTTCTTTTTTCGTAGAGCTTGAAGGTAGAGACATGCTACCCGCCAGTTTCGGCTGAAGACGCCTCGGGCCTCCTGGCGAGTAACATCGAGGCTCCTCTAGAAACCAGCGTTGCCGAAGCTGATTCGAGCTCCGAGCACGAATCTTCGGATGACGTGGAAGACTCGGGTAGCGACCAACTCCATCACCGCAAGCGCCACATGCACGAGGATTACAAAGTCACTTCCAAGGACAGTTCCTTGGTTGATGGGTCCGACAAGGCGACTGAGCCTCTCCAGGTGCCTCCTCTCTGTACACTTCCGCCTCTTGGTCGTCCACCCAAGGTTTCCACCGCCTGGAACATGGACGTTCTAGATGATGATGACGAGGATGAGTAAGTTTTCATGTGTTTCACTTCTAATCGTGAATCTTTCTTTCTCGTTCCGTGTCCTTGTTTGACTTTTTCTTCAATAGCAGCCTTCAAACCATCAGCCCTGGCCAGTATGCTTCTTCGGTTCCCTCTGTGAAGAGGAAATAAGTAGTCGAGGGAGACGTTCCAGCCGCAGAAGCCTCCCAAAGGTCTCGAAGTCCTGCAAGGGCAGCCGTGATTCCTGAGTACGGGCTGGCTGGCTTCGCAGGTGGAGCTTCGGCGAATAAGGAGGTTTCGGGCAGCTCAGCGGATCCTCTGTCTGCTGCCCAAGGCCAAGTAAGTTTATCCCTCCTTCTCACATCTTTAGCTTAGTTCGGTTGTAATTTCTATCGGGTGCACGATAGTGCTCCCGATGGGAGTAGCACCCGAGGTCGTGGTCAATTGCTTGCGGTTGGCCACGGACTCAAGTTGAACTCTTTTCTTCCATGTCTTCCTTTATTCTATCGGGTGCACGGCAGTGCTCCCGATGGGAGTAGCCCCCGAGGCTATATTCGACTGTGTACAGTCGTGTATAGGCTCAAGAGATTTTGTCCTTAACTTGAATATCTGTCTTGGGCTTTTGCAGACTCTCCTTGACTCCCTTGCTGCCAGCGGTCGTCGAGTGCTTTCAGTTGAGGCGGACTGCATTTCCCTTCGGGTGGATCGCGGTCGACTCTTCGAGGACGGCCGTTCTCTTCAAGGTAGGTTATTCCACTCCGCCTTACTGTTTCTGTTGATCACAAAAATTGCTTTAGCTGTATTCATCGCTCTGTAGATCAAGTTACCCGCCTGAAGGCCGAGAAGGCTGAAGCTGTCGCTCGGGTGCAAACCCTTGAGGCTGAGTTGGAGTCCTCCCGAAAGGAGCTGGAGTCCACTCGAAAGAATTCAGGTCATTTTGAGGGGAAACTCATCAAGGCTCAAGAGGCGATGAAGCAATTGGAGGAGGCGGGTGCCAAGCATGATAGTGATCTTGTTGGCATCGTCTGCCCTTTGGATCAGAAGTTTGCGGGTAAGCCATGCTTGACTATTCTTCTGTTGCAATGTAACTTATTTGCTGTCTTGGAATTTATGGTATCCTTTTTGTAGATGTCCTTGGGGTTGGACTGGAGATTCCTGGGAGCCAGCGACTGGACGCCCTTATGGACTCTTGCGCCCAGCTCCAGGAGCATGCGAGTGGGATCTGCTCTCTCGTTGGTGATGCCACCCGAGTGTTGACGCAGTTCCACGAGCGCTTACTGGTGGATGTGGCGGTTACTCCTACTCTGTGCGGCCTTCTGAAGGTGTTCTTGGGTGAAGGAGATCTTCTCCAGGAGTACTCCGTCGCCCAGTCCGAGTGCAGGGCCAGGATGACTATCCAATTTGCTTTGGCGCATGGAGTCTCGGATGACCTAGACAAGGTGTATTCGAGCGTTCCCTACGACACCCATGCCAAAAAGGTAGCACTCCGTCCTTTTGGCGCTCGTGCTAAAGCTCTCGCGAAGAAGCTCTCAGAGGTGCTTGCTCGTGCTAGTCGCAAAGGGCATCCTTCCGCGAGTGGAACCACTTCTGCAGCCCCCTAGGATAGTTTATATTTTCTTTTGCTGGCCGATGTAATGAACCTTGGGATGTATTCCCGTATTTATGTTGCATAATCGAAGTGTTTCTAGAAAACTGCAGTGTCTAATTTTTGCGTCTTGCTGTTGTGTGCTCCCGATGGGAGTAGCCCCCGAGCACCTGAGAAATAGGTGATGTGTTTCTCGAGTGGGGTCTTGTGATTTTTCTGAACTTGCTTCATTTCTGTCCAGGTAGTGGATCCTAGCGCAGAGTCTTCGAGTGGGTCTGCTGCGCGGGTGAATCCCCTTGTTGCTGCTGCTAGTACGTTCGCCTCACTCCGTGACCGTGTTGTGGATGGCGAGCGCAAACTGAAGGCTCTGCGGGGCGTGGCTGATGTTGCCAAATCGAAGCCGAAACTTGCGGCTGAGCGTGAACAGTTCGTGATGGAAGAGCTGGCGGCTGTTGCGAAGGACATGCTTTGTAAGCCTATAAGCCCCCGAGTACTTTGCTGCTTGCTTCCTTTTCTGTTTTGACTTGTTTGCTGACTTTGCAGTTGTTGAGCCCGACGGACCTTGTGAGACCCACTGGGTGGATAACCACATTTCCTATGAAGCGGGTAGCTCAAAACCGCATGCAAACAATTTCTGGTCAGACCGCAGTCGAGGCTTCGTTTTGGCCACCTTGAAGTATCGGCGAGCCAGGCGAAGATTCTTCTTGAGTCCTGTCGCGAGGCTCTTTATTTTGTGCAACGGACGTTTTATCCATTGGATACAGTTCTACAAGGGTTGAGCGGTTTGCTAAGGATCTTTCGTCGAGTAGGAGAGGTTCGGGAGTGTGTTCGCCAGCAACTTATCTGTGGTTCTCAGTAGCTCTCGCCTTTGTTCGGGTGTGGCATCCTGAGATTAATTTTAACTCTGTGGCGCGGCTTCCGGATTCTCCAGTTGATTTCTCTCCTCATTACGCGGTCGTTCATTCCGCTGCGGAGCAGATTATTCGACTGACTTCCGAGGAGATTGATCGAATTCTTGCGGAAACGACTGCTCGTCGTCAGATGTAATTGTAAGATGTAAATATCTTGTACTTTGTTGTAAGGTGTATGAAGATGTAAGCCGTGTGACCTTGTATGTTTGAAGTGTTAAAGGTTTTTATAAGGTGTAGGCCTTGTTGTACCTTTTATTTGTTTTTATCGAGCGATGTTACTCGAAGGATGTTATGATGCTAGTTAGGCGTAGCCCCCGTGTGTTTGGGGTGTGTGCCTGTTGTTTTAGCATGTTTAGGGAGAACAAGGGATTGCGATCATTATGGTTGAGAAATCATGTATTTATTGATATGACTGAGAAGCCATGTGTTTGCTCGAGCTACAGCGTGGCTGGTACAACCTTATTTCTTGCGAGTAGGATAAATCTAGGGGTAGAACTTGCGGAGATGCGCAACGTTCCACGGGTTTGAGTAGATCCCGCCAGCATTCGGGTTCTTCAGTCGATAGGCGCATCCTGGGATAACTTCATGTATTATGAAGGGTCCTTCCCATGGTGGATCGAGCTTGTGTCCTTCCTTTTGCTTGATCCGCAGCACCAGGTCTCCTACCACGAAGGATCTGTGGCGTATACGACGACTGTGGTAGTTGCGCAGTGATTGCTGGTATACTGCGGATCTTGCGAGTGCATTGTCCCGGATCTCATCGAGTGCGTCCACGTCTTCCGCGAGTGCCCTGCTTGAGGTTTCTTCGCTGTATGCAACAACTCATGGAGCACTGAATTTCACATCTTTGGGTAGGACAGCTTCAGCTCCGTAGACCATGAAAAATGGCGTATAGTTTGTTGACCGATTTGGTGTTGTGCGTAGGCTCCACAATACTGATGGTAGTTCCTCGGCCCAGTGCCCTTCCGCTGGTGTTAGGCGATCAAGTAAACGCTTCTTTAGGTCAGCCGAAACTAAACCATTAGAACTCTCGACTTGGCCATTAGTTTGCGGGTGAGATACCAAGGCGAAGTTGAGGGTGATTCCATTTTCTTCGCAGAATTCCTGTGTTTCCTTGGTCGTGAAGTTGTTGCCGTTGTCTGTGATGATGTTGTGCGGTACACCGAATCTGCACACGATGGAATCGAGGAATCGCACAACGCATTGCGCGTGCGCGGAAGTGACTGGCATGGCCTCTATCCATTTAGTGAATTTGTCCACAGCCACGAGTAGGTGTGTGTATCCTCCAGGTGTTGACTTGCGCAATGGTTCCACCATGTCGAGCCCCCATTGGGCGAAGGGCCATGCAATGGGAATCATGTGTAGTTCCGTCGCGGGAGCATGCGGCCTGGGCGCAAATCTTTGGCAGGCGTTGCATCTGTCGACTAGATCTTTGGCGTCTATGGCTGCTGTGAGCCAGTAAAACCCTTCCCTAAAGGCCTTACCCACGATTTCTCTCCAACTGGCGTGGTGGCCGCAGTCTCCTTGGTGTATATGCCGGAGCAACTCCTTGCCATCTTCAGGTGCTATGCATCTCTGCAATACCCCTGATATGCTTTGCTTGTATAGCTCGCCGTTGATCACCCGAAAGGATTTTCTGCGCCGTACTATTTGCCGAGCCTCGCAAATGTCTGTTGGGAGCTGTTTGTTTGACAAGTAGTTGAGGTATTTCTGCGTCCAGACTGGCTCGACCAGAAAAACTTGCCTTGAAATATTGTGGATGAGCTCGATCATAGCAATTTGCGGGCTGTTGTGTGTTTCCACCGTTGCGGGCGCTTCTGCTGGCTTTCTGACCTTGACTGATCGCTTGATCATTCGTTCGAAGTAAATTCCTGGAGGGATGGGTGCGTTTGTTGGCCCCATGTTGGCCAGCTTATCTGCTTCCTTATTGCTTGATCGCGCAATGTGCTTCAGTTTGCACCCCTTGAAATTTCCCTCAAGAAGATTGTACATGTCACGATATGCAACCATGTTATCCGCGATAGCATCACACTCCATCGTCTGCTGCACGATGAGATTTGAGTCTCCATATATCATCAATCGGGTGGCTCCGCAGGCGATCGCCATTTTCATGCCGTGTAGGAGGGCCTCATACTCCGCGTCGTTGTTGGACACTGGGTCATCAGGAGGGAAGTCCAATCGCAGGACGCACTGTAACTTGTCGCCTTGGGGAGACAGAAGAATAACCCCGGTTCCGGCTCCTTCGTTTCTTTTCGACCCGTCGAAGTACATGATCCAGTTGCTCGTGTATTCTGGAGGTCCTGGTGTTTGCAGCTCTATCCACTCGCTTAGGAATTCCACGATGACTTGGGATTTTATGGACTTGCGGCCCGTATAAATAATGTCCCAGGCGCCTAGCTCGATGCTCCATTTTGCGTTTCTTCCGGACGCCATCAGGTTGTTCATGATGGTACCGAGTGATGCGTCGTTTAGCACCGTGACGGTATGTTCAAGTAATGCTTGAGCTTTCGGGCTGTGAGGACTACGCCATACGCGAGCTTCTGATAGTGAGGGTATCGCTGCTTGCATGGCGAAAGCACCTCGCTAACGTAATAAATTGGCCGCTGAACTCCGTACGCCGTGCCATCCTCTGGTCGCTCGACGACGATGACCGTGCTGATGACTTGGTTTGTTGCGGCTAGGTACAGGTATAAGGGCTCCCTTTCCTGTGGCGTTGCCAGGACGCGCCTACTCTGCAGTGCTCTTTTCGAGTCGATGAACGCCTTTTTTGCTTCGGGTGTCCACTCGAACTTATCTGTTTTTTTCAACAATTTGTAGAAGGGCAATGCTTGCTCGCCTAATCTTGCGATGAATCTGCTTAGAGCAGCTAGTCGCCCTGCGAGCTGCTGTATGCCGTGAAGATTGGTTGGCTCCTTCATTGCCAGGATGGCTTGAATTTTCTCTGGATTGGCTTCGATTCCTCGGGCAGACACCAGATACCTGAGAAGTTGTCCTGCAGCAACACTAAAGATACATTTTTTCGGGTTGAGCTTGATCCTGTACGCGTTGAGGGCGTCGAATGTCTCCCTGATGTCCTCGAGGAGTGTATCCTCCACTCGAGTCTTTATGACAATGTCGTCGACGTACACTTGTACGTTCTTGCCAATGAGCTTGGCGAGGCATTTTTGCATGCAGCGCTGATATGTTGCGCCTGCGTTTTTCAGCCTGAAGGGAATTATTGTGTAGCAGTAGACACCGTGAGGTGTGATGAACGCTGTCTTCTCCTCGTCCTCCTCTTTCATCCTGATCTGATTATAGCCCGAGTAGGCGTCCAAGAAGGAGAGGCGCTGACAGCCTGCAGTGGAGTCCACGATCTGGTCGATCCGTGGCAAAGGGAAGTTATCCTTGGGGTAGTGTTTGTTCAGCGACATATAGTCAATGCACACGCGAAGGATGTCAGTGTTTTTCTTCGGGACCAGCACCGGGTTTGCTAACCAGGTGGATATTTTTATCTCTCTGGTGAATTTTGCGGAGAGTAGTCGATTCACCTCTTCTCCGAGTGCCTTCTGCTTTGGCTCGGAGAACCGTCGGGTTGTTTTCTTGATAGGTTTGGCATCTTTGAAAACTTCTAGTGAGTGCGCGGCGAACTCCCTGGGTATCCCTGGCATATCTGAAGGCTGCCAGGCGAAAATTTCCCAGTACTCACGGAGGAGTTCGACGAGCGCGCCTTCCTATGCTGGCGAAAGGGCGGTGGACACCATCACCGTCTTCGCGGGTTCTGTCGGGTGCACTTGACGATTTCGAGTGTCACTGTTTGCACTGAACTCGAGTTCTGGAGCGTTCTTCTTGGTGAGTGGCATCACGGAGTGGTCCGTGGTCTTTGCCAATTCCGCCAGCTCCTCCTGCATCCCGAAAGATTTCGCGATATCATTGAACTCAATGTCACAATTATCGGATTTTTGGAAGTCGCCATCTATGGTGATGGTGCCGTACTCCCCAGGAAGTTTTAGCTTCAGGTAGGCATAGTGGGGTACTGACATGAATCTTGCGAACGTTGTTCGGCCAAGAATGGTGTTGTACTGTGAGGGCCAGTCGACTACCTCGAAGTCGAGGAACTCTCGCCTGTAGTTTCTTGGGTTTCCGAGCACCATTTCCAAATTGATTGTTCCGAGTGGTCGAACTGCTTTGCCTGGTACTATCCTGTGGAAGGATGTTTCTGATTCTGTGAGTCCGTCCAAGTTCCTGTTCATCTTACGGAGTTTGTCCGCGTAAATGATGTTGATTCCGCTTCCTCCGTCCATAAACACTCGTGCGAGTTTGTAATTGCCTATCTGCGCTTGAATGACGAGCGCGGCGTTTCCTGGTCGATACACCCGAGTGGGGTGGTCAGCTTTGGAGAAAGTTATCGACTGGTCCGCCATTTTTAAGTACTAGCAAACTATGCCCGTGCGTTGCAACGGGATAAAAAAAGACGTTACATAGGTGGTTACATAGGTGCAGGAGGCTTTGTCAAGTGTTTCTTAACCGACAAGTAAAACATGATTCACGGCATGTAAAGAAGTAACTTCTTTGGTATGGGTTGATTTTAGTTGAAAATAGTATGTGTGAGCTTCTACCCAAAAACGCAACAGTCTTATCGTTTTTATCAACCGAACGCAACCATCCAACACGCTCGAACAAATTCATGTTGACCCGTTCCATTTTTCCTCCTTACTAACCCCACTAACATAACATGTGACGAAGTTCTGCCATACCTAATCTTTTCATCGAGTGCGATCCTCCCACCCTCCATTTTCCACCAATACACGGCTTCGCTCGTGTTTATCCATTATGCCATTTTGCATTGACAAACCATTTATTTTAAAAAGGTATTTTTTCTAGCGAACATGTTAATATTTTACGTAAATTTCCATCCGTCGAATATTTAAATTAATGGTGAGATTGCACTTTCTATTATGTAAATTTTGCCACATGAAAGTTTGGAATTGGATCGCGCCATCAGAATCTATTTTTGAATTGTTAGATAAGGACCACACACGTCTCATTTAATTAGCAGCACTGTACTCTAACCCCCACACACCGCGCACGTACAGAGCTTAATTAGGCAGCCTTGCCACACACACGTCCCATTGATCCATGCAAAGCCGTTCATTAGAGCGTGAATTTCTTTCCTTGCTGCTTCTTGATTCCCGATTAGCCTTGCTGATATTTCGGAGACTTGCGAACCTATATAAACTGGTGGCACTCGGTACAAAATAGCGAGGTGGGATTATTACAAAACATTTTCTTAACACCCACAGGTCAGTTGGTTACTGCAGCGGTTGGACCGGACGAACAAGCTGTGCTTGAAGCCCACGACGCCTAGCGACCCATCGGCCCAGCATAGAAAACTTGCCACGTAGAATATTTGAGCCAGCTTCGCTAGTACCACCTCGGCTAATTTATTCCCAACGCAGGTTAGGGAAAAAGATTTTGTGGGAGGGTAAAACAGTAAAAATATACTATGGACCGGAAGAAACATTCCTCTCTTTATTATTATTATTATTATTATATATATATATATATATATATATATATATATATATATAGGTAAAGATTCAGGTTAGTCAGTGGAGCTTGTACTGCCATGAACACTTGGCGTGTGTTTGTTTTCTGGACCCTGCGGGAGGGGCAGACTTTCTGTATCATTCCGAGGAGCCCTGCTGGGTTCGGGTACCCATTGCCTCCTTGGTTTGCGGCGGGTGGCGCTAGGAGCGCGGCCAGCACCGCGTTTTGGTGTCCTGGTGGAGGTAGGGGTTGTGGCGGGTGGAATCCCTGATGTCCTCCTCCTGGGAGCTGTGGATAGCCCTGATTGACTGCAGCTCTGTTTTTCTTCGAGAAGGCCTCGTGGATGTCGAGAAACTTTCGGCAATCCTTGAGGAGGTGTGTTGTCTTGGTCTTGCATGTGCGCTTATCTGTAAATAGATGTAGCGTGCAATAACCGTCAAGGTCCTCCTCGGGAGTTTTATCCTCTGTCTTTGCCTTCCATTCGCGATTTCCACGATGTTCGCTGTTACGATTTCTCGTAAATCTGCCGCCACCAGTTCTTCTCGACCGTCGTGATCGTAACGCTTTCTCATTTTCTTTCGACCATGACGGTCGTCCTTAGGTGCTGGCGAAGATGCCTTTTCATTGCGCACCGAGTCCTCACCGTTGGCCCATCTGTCGGCTATAGCCATCAGCTTCCCGATGGTTTTGGGCGTGCCTCGCCCTAGTTCTTCTCTGAAGGCGGTTCGCCGAGCTCCTTTGGTGAAAGCTTCGACTGCGACCTCTTCCGATATGTTTCCCACCGTATTTTTGAGCGTGGTCCATCGCTGGATGTACTCGCGAGTAGACTCACCACTCTTCTTTTTGCAAGCCCGCAACTCCTCGATGGACGCAAGTCTTTTATATGTCGCTTGGAAATTCTTGCGGAATTCGAAGGTTAGATCGTCCCATGATCCATAGCACGCCCTCGGTCTTCCATCGAGCCAGCTACGCGCAGCGCCTACAAGATGTAGGTTAAGGTACTGCATAGCTGTGGTCTTGTTCCCACGTTGGCATTTTACTGTCGTGAGGTAATCCGACAGTCAGGATTTGGGATCCAGCGAACCATCGTACTTTGGCACTTCCGTAGTAAGCTTAAATCTCTTGGGCATTGGTGCCTCGCGGATGTCGCGAGTAAAGCACAATGCGCCGCAGGCCTCTTCGTCAGAGGAGGTGGATGGGGACCGTGCGCGGTTCCTGGCCGCTCGAGCCTTGTTGGTTTTGTTCTGCGCGATGTCAGATCGCGCGTTTTATCCAGGCTGGTCGCGATCGACCTCCTTCCGCGGCTCCTTGCTGCGGTGTCGCGAGCGGCTGCTATGATGTTGTGGACTGCGATCTCGATCTCTCGGGCTGTCGTCACTACTACTCGGGCTATCACCGTGTCGCCGGGCCTCCTTTCCTCGGGCACAACGAGGTGACTTCTCCCTCCTGGGCGATGTACTGCCGCGTATGCGGGGTGTTTCTTTGTCTTTCCGAGGGGTTTTCTCAGTCTCCTGTGCAGTCGCGTTCTTGCGGCGTTGGGCTGCAAGTCTCGCGGCTGCCATGCCTAGCCCCTTCTGGACTTGCCTGTATTGCTCTGCGTGTGGGTCGTTCTCTCCTGGCTGGTTCGCCTGCAGGTATGTGGCTGCAGCCAGGACTACGACAGCGGGGGTCGTTGGGTGTACGTTCTCGTCGTCATCGACGTGCATAAGGGAGGTTTCGAGTGTTCTGCTGATCCCGCTGAGAGACCCGCCGTCCAGGGGATTGTTCCAGACCTGCCGCAGTCTTCATGACGTATCTTTTCTTCGGGGGTTGTTCCCTACCGAATATGTTTTGGAGAGAGCTGCACGGCGTAGACTCGATTCGTCCGCCAGCTTCTTCCGTTCGTCCAGATTCTTGCGGGCTTCCCTGATCAACTCCGCTGCTTTCACTAGGTGATAGTGGTATGCAGTCAGGTCTTCCTGAGGGGCTCCTTCTTCAATCGGCTGGCCTGAGTGTACAACCTCTTTTGCTTTGAGCCAGGCGTCTCGCGATACTTTGATGTGCTCTCGCTCTTTCCTGCTGTCTTCCGTTTCTTCGGGTGGCTCGGCCGATCCTGCCATGCAGACTTGAGCCAGATATGGCCCGCAAGTCCTAGGCGGAGGCTGACAAGTTTCGCCGATCCGAGAAGGTTTTTCGGCCGAGATGGTGTGGAAGTTGCGAGTGCTGGGGCGGATGGATCCGCCGTTGGGTGCTAGGTCGCGATCAGCGTCATTGGGCAGCGAGTCGACGGTTGTCGGGATTGAGACGGACTCGGAGTCCGAGTCGCCGAGATCGGCTTGCTCGGAAAGGTGCAGGATTCCTGCTTTGTTGGCATAGAAGTGGAGGCTCCCGAACGTTAGGCTGACGCTTTTCTCCGATCCCCTGAACGCCGGGTGTGATTCCGGCGAGTGTGGCGCGATGGTGATCGACCCGAATCGGATCGGATCTGTTGGAGTCGAGGTTCCGGGTCTCCAGCTGAAGGTTGGCGATGATGAGGCCGAAGATGCCGTAGATCCAGCGCCCGCCGTTCCCACAGACGGCGCCAATTGTCGAATATGCATCTCAACAAGTCCCTCGGGTGAACCGATAGGTTTTGATTAGGAGAACATTTAGGCACTGGTGACAATCGTCGGCTAACAGGGGGCACAATTTACCCAGGTTTGGGGCCCTCGTAAAGGTAAAACCCTTACTCCTGCTTCTGTCGATCTGTATTATCAATAGATCGGTTACAGTGGGGGGTGCTCGAGTCGAGAGTATGATCTCAATCTCAAGGCTTTGGTGGTGGTGGTATTGCTTGGATCCCCCCTCTCGGTGGTTCTCCTGGCCTTATATAGATGGCCAGGTCTCAAACCGTACCCGGCGGGGTTACAAACCCTAGCTTAGGTCGGTTACAAGTTCCCTTCTTGACCCGCAAGGTTTTGCGAGTGGGCCTTCGACTGGGCCTTCTAGAACTGCTGGTGTCACCTTCCCTTGGGCTTAGGTCTTGGGCCTTGGACCGGTTAGCCTCACCCGATAGGTCCAGGACTCATCCCCTCGTCAGATATCTTTGACCTCTACCTCCCTGAGTTCGATAAACCTTGGGTGATCCACTTAAGGGAAACTTGCTGCTGTTCTACAAACCTCTGCACTTGGAGGCCCAACACTGTCTACAAGAATAGAAGCGTGCGTAGACATCACTGCACCTTGAGGGAAGACTGGGCTTTTACGAGGTTTTCTCTAGACCGATAAAGATGTTGTTTTTGCCGCATTATTGCTTGTCTCCTGGCTTCCAGCACTTCTGATGGTTCATTCCTTCCAACCGGGGTTTGGAGCCGATCAACTTCATTTTGTTCCGGCATCTAGGGGACCGGAAATGTGTGAGCCTGCTTCTGCTTTTTCTTCTCCACCGTTTTTACGCCACTGCTTCCACCAACTTCTAGGTTCTGGTTGGCTATGTCTGCCAATCTGTCCAGTTTTTTCTTATGGGTTTTGGCGTATATCTTTTTTATGGATTTCTCATTTTTCTTGGAGGATTGAGTTTTTCTTAAGGCTTCATCTTCCGTCACTTCCTGAACATCAGGAAATTTCAGGATTTGGTCATCCTCGTCCTCCCTGTTTGCATTATCTTCTAGTGGAGTTGTTTTGGCATCTATTTCCTCCTTTTCCTTGGTGTCTGCCTAATCGGCGGGCTTAGCCATGAGGACTTCGCGGAAACCTCCCTGCATGGATTTGATCTTTTTTTCGAAAGCACCTCCATCATCATCGGAATCTGTGTCACAGGATGTAGATCCAGTTTCCGAATCCAGCTTTGCTTCGATTGCAGCGAGAATAGATTCGGCTTCCGAGTTTTCCGCCCGACTGGCGGGTTTCAGGTCATCCACCTTTTCTGTGGGTTTATCGTCTTCTGCCTTTTCGACGAGTTGTTCATCCTCCGTATTTTTAGCAGGTTCTGCCTGCACCATGCCAACAAAGTGCGATATGGGAATAGACATCTCCTGAGAGACATTGAATCCAGTCATACTTTGGCGATGTGCACTTAGTAGATCTTGGTCTTCCCCAATGTAAGAATAAGTCAGATCTGTCCCGAATCTGGCATCAAAGTCATCTTCTTCTGGGCATAGGGCGGGTAGGAAAAATTTGCTTCCACCACGGAAACCCATTGCTCCGTCGTTAAACCTATGAAAACATTAGCAGATCCAATAGGACTGACGCAAGCACGTATGAGGTGATTTTGTGCCGGCAAATAGGAACCGTTGTCGACGAAGCGGCTGAAGTTTCCGTCGAATTCAAGGCTCCCGGCCATGATTGTGCTGCTGATTCCGCTGAGTATTCCCGCTCATAACGTAACTCCAGACGTCGTTGGCCCCACGGTGGGCGCCAACTATTGAGTATTCGTAATTTGGTTAATGGCAGGAGATGTCATAAGCCTTATGGTAGATCGTGGGTGGAAACGTAGGGAAGTTGCCGTAGGCGGAGACACAAATTTACCCAGATTTGGTACGTCGCAACAATGGCAGCGCCCTACTCCTGCAATCTCACTAAATCAAGGTAAAACTCTAAAGTATACAAAGTACAATGTGAATCTAGGTTTTCTGTCTATCTTCTCTCTGAAGCGGCTCCCGTCCGGCTTTATGTATGCAGTTGGACTAGTGCTTATAGGAAGGAAAACGTGGAGTCTAAGGAAATTATTCCTATTCTTGGTAAACAAGATGTCCGACTTCTTCTCCAAGCCGGATTACGTATTGGGCCATAATCCGGGTTCTTCTAGAATCCGGCTTCCTCTGCATCGGCTTACTGGGCCGCCCAATCGACCTTAATGCTCCATTACCTATGGGCCACCCAGATAATCCGGTCTTCGGCCAATGCCGGACATACCCCTAATTGGCATCCGACAGAGTCTGAGCTAAACGAGCCGAGTTTACGAGTACTCATTTAGCTCGTTTAACTCGGTCAAAATAAATGTTACATCTCATTCTTATCTATGTGAATAATTATTCATCATTCTTTATCTAATAGCATACAATTATTCAATATTGTTGTGATTATTGCATTATAATATCCAAATAATAAGAAAAAAAATTAGATATGAATTTTCCTATCGATTGTTTTATCGAGTTAAACGAGTGAACTCGCTAGTTTTGCGAGTCGAGCGGAATTTCATTTCTGGACTCGTTTACTTAAACGAGTTGAGCCGAGCTGGCTCGTTAGTTGGCCGAGCTTGATCTAGTCGAGCCGAGCCGGCTCGGCTCGAATTCCAGGCCTACATGCCCCACCTCCAGCTGATCAGAGCCGATCTCCGCCTTGGACCAACGCCAAGAAGAATAGCAAGAGAGGCGCAGCCCCTCGGACCTGCGCCACCGCCGACCAAAACGGCCCTCCAGCTTCAGCTGTCGGACGCCATCCACCACCGCCATCCGCGCGTCTGGCTCCGCATTGACCCAGAATAGGCCCATCGTGGCGCTCACCGTCTTCCCACCACCTAGACCTTTCCTAGCGATGCCGGAATCACCAAACGACGCCGCGTCGTCCAAGATCTGCGCCAACACCGCCATCTTGAGCACGCCCATGCTGCAAAGCCACCACCATGTGATGTCATAGCACGCATGTGCCGGCGCGACGCTGATGCAGGCTCGCACCACCGTGCCCCGCCGGTCACCACGGCCCGCACCGCAAGCAACCAAGCAAGGAGGAGAAGGACACCCGCCGGTCACCACGGTCTTTGCCGATGACGCCATCCGGCGGTGGCGAGGAGGGAGAGGGGGAGGAGGAGGCGGCGCAAAGGGAGGTCCCAGTCGCTCACGGGGGCCAAGGTTCCGTCTTTCCGTGTTAACGGTAGATCTAGAATGTAAGAGTATCATACGCCATGTCCTGATGTGCATTTGTCCAAGAGAAGTGGCGGAGCCACCTTATGCCAACAGGGTGCACAGGACACCGGGAAAAAAAGATTTCCTTTGTAAAATAGCAATTTTCTACCACATGTGCACCCCCAAAAATTATTTTAAATGTGTTATTGGCACCATGTGTGCACCCTGGTTTCTAATGTTCTAGCTCCGCCACTGTCGAAGATTACATAAATTAAGGTATTAAGTCTAGCTATATTGCTTTAATGAAAAACGCTTGTTCGGAGCAACCTGTTTTTATCCTTGTTTTGTTTTTCTTTACTGTAGTTAGAGAATAGAGAGTCTTAGCTTTGTGTTTTCTCTTTTTTTTAAAAAAAATGATAAGGTGCCAAAGTTAGCTTTTGCTACTTGCTAGTAGTTGCTTGATGTTCAATCTTTCCGTTTTTGCCCTGTTCAGCCTTGAAATTTTGCCTTCTATAGAAAACTCCAAAATATACCCTTGCTGAGCCGGCCCAGCAATAACAAGGCCTGCCTCGTACCGGCAGTTTCCCGTCGAAATCTCGTTGCAGTTCGGCCGCCGCCGTTCTGCCATATATACTCCCCAACCCAGATCAGCCAAGGCGTCACGGCCGTTCTGGATGGGGAAACGATGCTAATCCCCCGGAAAATCATCCTCCAGGTCGCGCATCTCACTCCTGCTGCTCTCTTCTCCAGCACATCCACGTGGGCGGGCCTCACGCACCCCCACCCCACCTTATCTTCCTCTTCCTCCGCTCCCGCAACCAACTACCCAGGTATCTCCCCTACGCGCACGCACGACGCCGGTGAAGGAGCAGCGCGCGCCTAGGTCTCCGCTGGTGGAGCGGTCGCCGCTGGGGCAAATCGCGGCGGCCTCACGCCTCGCCGCCGCCGGCGAGCTGATGAGGGGGCGTCCTCCTCGTGCGCGCGCGCCGCGCGCCGCCGCCGCCGTGTCCTTGCTGCAATCCATGGGGCCCTCCTCCTGCGCGCACGACGCCGGCGCCGCCCACGACACCGCCACTGCATCACCTCTCGCCGGAGGTGCTCCCTCAGGCAGCCGGCGGTGCTCCCCTAGGCGGACCGTGATGCTCCCGTAGGCATGCGGTGGTGCTCCGTTAGGCGGGCCACGGCGCCGCCTCCCGCCGGAGGTGCTCCCGCAGGTAGCCGGTGGTGCTCCATTAGGCGAGCGGTGATGCTCCCTTAGGCACGCGGCGGTGCTCCCGTGGGTGGGCGGCGTCGCTCCCCTCCAGACGCCGGCGGTGCTCCGTTAGGCGGGCGGCGGTGCTCCGTTAGGCGGGGAGTGATGCTCCCTTAGGCGGATATCGATGCTACCGACGGCGTTTAGCGATGCTACCGGCGGCGTTCAGCGATGCTCCCGGCGTTGCTCCGATGGTGCGCGGCGTTGCTCCGACGACGGCCGGGGCGATGCTCCCGGTGTGCTCCGATGGCGCGCGGCGTTGCTCCGACGACGGCCGGCGCGCGGCGTTGCTCCGATGACGGCCGGTGATGCTCCCGGTGTGCTCCGATGGCGCGCGGTGTTGCTCCGACGGTGGCGGGCCGGCGTCAGCTACGCGCGGTCACAGGCGGACTGGGGGATGGACCAGCCTACGCGTGTCATCGTGACGTATACGCAGCGGGATCGATGGCCAGGGCGATCGCATCGGACGGCTGGCGACCCGGAGGATAAGTGCGCGCGATCCTTCTGGATGTCTGTTCCAATTCATCTGATCGTGCTTGCCGCTACCTCACCTTCTCCAAGCGCAGAAGACTAATTCACCCAGCTCCAGGCAGGGGCTCCCTTCGTGTACAGTATTATTTAGTCTGTAACTCTGTATAAGATCTGGATGACTCACAGCTAGGAAGCGCGGATACGTCCAAAAAGTCACGTATCGGGGGTTGGATACTTCCGGATACGGATACTGATACGGATATGCGAAAATACGTGTCCCATACGTATCCAAAGATTTTTCCTTTTTTTAATTAATTAAATTAAAACGGATACATGGGGATACACCAGGATGAGTTTGGGATACTGATTACCCTAATCCCGTGTTATATGTACGGAATCATCACCCATTCGTTTTCTTGTTCTAATCCTGACCTAGGCGCCGTCATAATTCACAAGTAGATCGTCAGCCACATCTGCTGTTGCGCTGCCGGACTAAGAGGAGAACCAGTCGGCTACCAGCCTCCGGCCGGCCGCCGCCCATAGCTGCACCGTGCAACGCAGGTCTGTTCATCTCCGCCTCATCCCATCTACAATTTTCTGTTTTTAGTTTTCTTGGCTAGCTGGGCTCTGCCGTCCGATGCCCGCCGCCCACGGCTGGACCTGTTGAAATTTTATTGTGCTCCGCTGCTACCTTAGTACCTTACTATCCGCATTCTACTTCCTTACTTCCTTAAGATTAGACATGCAAATAGAAAGATTAAATCTAGTTCATGTAGGTCAGCAATGGCTAGCACCGGTATGACTAGTTATTTTTGATGGACTCTAATTTACAAATTGTTACTTTTGCAGTTTTGCTTCTAGGTGAAGAAACACTACAAGGGTCAGCGTCATTGCACTTGTCAAGGTTTTCTATAACAATTATGTCATGGTACTCCTATATTCATATATAGTATAATTGTAGTTCTCATTTTCGTAAAACAATTGTTAGTTTATATATATTATTAATTTTATTATATATATACATGTATCCCCGTATCCATGTTTTTGAAAAATTGGCGTATCACCGTATCGTCGTATCCGTATCCGTATCGCCGTATCCGGGCATCCTAGACTCACAGTTTTGACGGCACATTGCTTGCCCGGGATTTAGGAAGGAATTGGCCCCTAGATAATCAGGAATTTTAGGCATATCGGATTTTGCCGCAGGTGTGAATTTTTCTGTCTCAGCATCTTGTAATCCTTTTGATAGTATTTCTTTTCAGAGTAATCCGGCCGAATTCCATAGTCTCCACAACGTTTAACACTCTTTCTTCTCTTTCTTTTGATCCAGGCTAGGCTGAGAGGATCTGATTATCCTCTTTGGAGAGAGGATGTACCTACAGTATCGTCGGTTTCTGAATCTGGTCGTGCACGACTTGGAAAATACCACATATTCGCTGTACCGGATGAACACCTCGAAGCACCTGTTCTACCCTTCACCCCCGCATGCAGAAGCTGCACCCGCGAAGAAGAATACAGGGAGAAAGATAGAGAGATGGAACAGCCTCCCTCGGCCGGAGATCCGGTTTGAAAAAGCGCCCATTTTCTCAGCCGCTATGACAGATAGCCGCATCTTGTTACCGGACTCTGCTGGCCGTAATGCAACGTACGACACCAGTATAGATTCCTTCGGAACCTTGCCCAGTTTCAACTCTAGCAAGGGACCCAATTCCATCTGCTTCTCTATATGCGAGCAGGGCGCCTTCTACCATCAAGTCTCTCGCCGCCTTTACGTCATGGACCTGTTCCCGGGCACGGGTAAAAATCCCTCCTTCGAGGTCCTTTCCTACACCGAGGACAATGTTACCTCCTTTCCGGCCATCGCGTCAAATTTCTCCAGGACATCGTACTGGCGTGATCTTCCGCCCCCGCCATTTCTAGGCGACACCGCCTACCAAAATTTAGCTAACATGTTCTCTTCCACCGTCGTCAACGCCGAAACCATATCTGTGTCTGCCGCCGAAGATGGCCTTGGCACTTACAACTTTGATACGGAGAGCCGTGTATGGAGCCAAGCTGGAAAGTGGGCGCTGCCCTTCTATGGCAAAGCGGAATACGTGCCTGACCTCAACCTCTGGTTCGGCAGCCCCCACTGCTTGTGTGGTTTCGACCTGTCTGCCATGGACCATGACCGGCCACCGGTGGTGCAGCATACATGGGATTACATTGAACCGGTTGACCTGCCAGAACCATACCAGCGCCACCTGGTGAACATGCGCTCAGGTAGGTTTTGCATCGTGTCGTTCTTCAGGTCCACGGCCACGATTGACGAGGAGTTTGCCGTCTTCACTGGCGTGCAGCTGGTGCCCTGCAAGAATGCTGAAGCCCCTGTCCACATGATCAAGCACAAGTCTAAACGTTTCAGCTTTAAAAGCCATAGAATCAAGTTTGTGGTTTGAATCTATTTTGTTGGCCGCTTGGGTGATGCTCCTTGGGACAATGTGTGATCCGGAACATTTCATTGAATTTATTGGTACTCGTGATCTATCGTTTTGTTATGTACTTTGTCATTTTTTTTCGAGGTAAAAGATTTGCAGTTTATGTTGATATAGTAGAAGTTGTTAGCTAAACCCTGTCTGAACCCTGCTGTTAGGTGTTAAGTTTCAGTTTCGTCAGTTATAACTTAGGGATTATTTCCGTTTCTGTTAGCTAGTTAGCCGGTTGGTTGCGAGTTGTGCGCCATCGAGATAAGCAGTAGGATCACCCAGCACGAAGCTCGGATCGTGGGATGACACGATCAGTCGCTGAGCGCGTCGCTCGGGGCACGTTTACTTCCGTTGATCAATAAAGGAAAACAGAAAACGCTGCATTCAGTTGCGCAGCACAAAACCTCTCTCGTCTACCTCACTGTCGAGTTCATCATCCGAATCACACGTGAGCTAATCGATTAGAGACAACAATTGGCATCAGAGCCTAAAAGATCATGTGATCATGACTGGCGCCGAGAAGTCACCGCCTTCCGCATCCAAGGGGCTGTCTGCCTCGCCCGGCTCACGACGGCGCTCGCAGAGCAGGGGCAGGAGCCTGTCGCGACGCGGCGGCGGCGAGGTCGTGGTGCAGCAGGTCGTGCGCGAATCCGGCGGCAGCGGCACCAAACTCTCCTTCCCGATGCTGACCCGCTCCAGTTACAACCATTGGGCGATGGTCATGGAGGTAAACCTGTAGGCGGCGTCCCTGTGGGATGCCATCGAGGACGAGGACGTCCCCAGGAGGGAGGACAAGCAGACGATGGCGGTGCTGCTCGGCTCCACGCCGACTGACATGCACTGCATGCTCATTGGCAAAGGGAGTGCCAAGGCGGCGTGGGAAGCGATTCGGATGCAGTCGCAAGGGAGCGACAGGGTGCGGGAGACGCACCTGCGACGCCTGCGAGCCGAATTCGAGACCGTGGCCTTCAAGGACGGGGAGAAGATCGACGAATTTGCGATGCGGATCTCAAATCTCGCATCCTCACTGCGCTGGTTCGGCGACGACATCACGGAGGAGAAAATCGTAAGGAAATTCCTGGCTGTAGTTCCCTCACGCTTTGTGCAGATAGTGTTCTCGATCGAGACGCTCATGGATCCGTCGACCCTGTCGGTTGAGGAGGTCACTGGCCACCTGCGCGCCTGCGAGGCCCGCCTCGATGAGGATCGTGGTGGAGGCACTAGCGGGGGCCAGCTGCTCCTCACAGAGCAGCAGTGGGAGACTCGCAAGCGACAGCCCCGCGGTGGCGGGAACTCCAGGAGGGGTGGCGGCCGCACTGGCACGCGCGCCAACGACGGAGGCAAGGCCGGGCAACCCCGGCAATCTGCGCCTCCGCCACGCGGCCCCAACGGCGAGATCATCGACAAGGAGAAGTGCAAATACTGCGGCAAGAAAGGACATTGGGCCCGTGAGTGCCACAAAAGGCAGAGGGACGAGGCTGCGGCAGCAGCGACTGGCGCCGCCCATCTCGCCCAGGCGGAGGAAGACGACGATCCACGCCTGAACATGGTGTGCGTCACCGACGTGCATGAGCGCATGACCCAGACGGTCACCGCGGACACGGCCAAGGAGGCTGGGATCGAGGCGCCTGCTCACACCGGCGGCCAAGTGTTCCTCAACGAGGAGAGGGCGGTGATCACGCCCAAGCTCGGCGCGGAAGAGGACGGGGAAGTGTGGTTCCTCGACACGGGCGCGACAAACCACATGACGGGCTCACTCGCCGCGTTCGCCGAGCTTGATCGTTCGGTGGCGGGCAAGGTGTGCTTCGCCGACGGCTCCGTCGTCGACATCCAAGGGCGTGGGACGGTGGTCTTCGCCATCGACGGAGGGGATCACCAATCCTTCCGTGACGTGTTCTACATTCCAGCACTTCAGAGCAGTGTGGTGAGCTTG
The DNA here is from genome assembly GCA_028641055.1 of Alopecurus myosuroides. NCBI lineage: Eukaryota > Viridiplantae > Streptophyta > Magnoliopsida > Poales > Poaceae > Alopecurus > Alopecurus myosuroides. The sequence goes on along the minus strand of CM054062.1, from coordinate 239,274,588 downwards.
GGCCAGCTGGACAAGAACTGGTACGATATCCACATTCACCGTGGAGTGCTCACCGTCAGAGATCGTCGCCGCCGATTGCTCGTGAAGGTGAGGCGCTCAGGGAACCGCCTCTACCGCCTGACGTTCCGCCCGGTGCAGCCAGTCTGCCTTGCTGTCGGGCACTTGTCCGAGGCATGGCGCTGGCACGCGCGTCTCGGCCACCTAAACTTCGACGGCGTACAGAAGATGGCGCGCGGGGACCCCGTCCGCGGGCTGCCGCACATAAAACACGCCGACGAGCTCTGCGAAGCTTGCTTGGCAGGGAAGCAGCGGCGCCTGTCCTTCCCTCAGAAGGCGCGCTTCCGGGCGCATCGCCCACTCGAGCTGGTGCACGGAGATTTGTGTGGGCCGATCACACCACCCACACCCGCTCTTCTGCTGAATCGCCCTCGCCCAAGTCCTCAAGTCGCAAGTCGCGCGATGACCGCGCGCGGCTCAACTGACGCTCGGCGCGTATAAGTAGAGGGGGTAGCCAGCTCGTGGGAAGGAAAAAAAAAGATTAACACTGATTATGGTGGGTCAAGATGAAAAGGATCCTGCGGCCAAGATGCTCTAGTGCTACAGATCGGTGACGTGGCGATAATTATGCTGGGTGAATCTCCTTATTCAATCTTCCGATTGATTACAGCCATGTGCTGCGCTTCTAATTTAAACCGGAGCGCCTCTATTTTCTAGCCATTATAATGGGAGGAGCGCAACAGGCGCGAGCAAATAAATGCCAAGAGAGAAATATTGGGATGGGGGCAAAACTTACCTTACAAAACATGATTTTCTTTCCCCAACCATAGCGTTTCCGTGCGATTCGTTTCTAAAGTTTCAAATGATTTATTTCCTCTGGTAATATAAAACCAAAAAAAAAAAAGGAGAGAGTAGCGCAAATCATCCATCCATCCAATTAAGTTGTTTTCTGGTTATTAAGATTTTGATCTGCCTTCCTACGGATCAGTCGTGATATTTCACAGATAGAGAATACCAAGAGAGCTAGCTTCATGTCTGACGGACAGTCCAGGGATGCGTCAAAACTATTATAACTAGATCAGTTAAGATGGGAGCAAACGATCAATACACAGGAAATAAATGTTTCGTTTCGAGGCATAATAATTTGTACAAACCACGGGTGCAACTTCATACGACAAAGAGACATACTGGCAACCATCCTATGCAACATCTCTCGTGGCACTACACAGGTCTGGACTACATTTCGGCAAATGTGCAGCTTTTTTTTAGAAAGAAAAAAAAAATCAATCAGCAGCCACGCACATGCACTTCATAACTAGTCAACTCTGTAAACGGATTAAGACTCTGACCATAAAATCTGCACACTACAGCAAGCACAAAGCTGGACTTGAACACGTTCTCCTATCTTCACAGAGACCACAACATCAGCAATGTTTAGATCCTCATGGACGAGCGGCGTAGCTGTCTTCGCTGTCACACACGAGCACAGGCCGCCGCCTCTCACACCATCTTGGCGTTCTCAGAACAACAGCTCGTCATCGTTCAAGGGCAGCCGAGCCCAACTGGGAGGAATGCAAAATGATGCAACATATTAGTTTGAGATACCACCCGGCTAGCAAGCAGCACCAAGTAAATAAAACCTTTGAGCATGTAAACTAAAATATAAATGGAGCATTCTAATTAACTTAACCTATTGTTTTTCTTAATAAACCGATCTTCTACTACGGATTGTAAGCCTGATATCCCACACAACTATAAACAACCAGCAAGGTCAGCACAAGAAATTGAAACGATTGCAGCGAGTTACTATCGTGCCAGTAAACCAAATAGCAAAGTAAAGAGGCACGGCTGGGAGAAACCCAGAGAGGGGTATGTAAAACTCAACGTTGACGCTTCTTTCTCATCCACGACTGAGATGGGAGGGACGGGAGCAGTTACTAGCTACAACACTTTCATCGCGGGAAGCAGCTGTGGTCTTCCGTATGTCGGAAGTGCACCAATGGCGGAAGCGAGAGCTTTAAGAGATGGGCTCATTTTAGCAGGGCGGCTCAGGTGCTCGAAGATCATCGTTAATAGTGACTGTATGGAGGTGATCAACACAATGCATGAGGCTGGGAACTCGGCGGGACCAGCGGCGGCAATTTACGAGGAGTGTACCTTGCTAGCCCAGGGTTTTAGTTCTATAGATTTCGTGTTTGCTCCTAGAGAGAGTAATTTAGTGGCTCATGCCCTAGCTAGTAATGCAGATGGATGTATTTCCTCTGTGTGGCACGAAGACCCTCCTGATTATATCCGAACACTGCTTGTAAACGACGCAAGCCTCTTTGAGGCAACTGGTTGATTGGGGAGCAGCAAGTTTCAGACGCACTCTTTTCCTTACCAGGGTACCTAAGGGGGCTGGAAGGTTTTTAATGAGGCGGCTTGCTGACTCAATATAGTAATTTTTAATCTTCAAAAGAAACTATAAACAACCAAAGTCACAGCTCAAGGTGAAAAGGGGCACCATCAGACCATAGGCAAGGTGGCAACCAGGAAAGCATTTCCAAAATACAAAGGAAAAAACACATCACTACCAGGTGGCATTCGTGACTTTTTAACCTAGAAAATTCTGTAGAAAACCTGGTACGATGCATTATAGTCCAAGGCTTTTGCGCATACCTATACGTAGGAGAAACAATAGATTCTAGTTTCTCATACAAAATCCTCAAGGTTACTGACTTACTGTCTGCATTGGATCTAAAATCTTGCATCAAGAAGTAGGGATTTCTTTTAGCACAACATCAACAACAAATCCCTAGAGGCAAGGAACAATCCTTATGACTACATGTACACCTGTTATGGTCGGATTACAGTATACACGCAAGAAGTCGACTAGTGGCTAGTTGTGGGCTTAGCCCAAGGAAATTAGGGGCTTAGCCCAAGTAAATTAGGGTTTAGAGGAGGCCGTCCTCCTATATAAACACATGTATCCCTTCGTGATTGAATAGACAATAATCAGTATCATACTGTCTCGTCTCCTGAAGGGAGACGGGAGACCCCCGCCCCAGCCGCACCAAACCCTAGCCGCCGCCCTTCTTCCTCCGCGAGGGCGCCACGCCGCCGGCGCCGAGCCTCCCAACCTCTCCGCCCCCACTTCCACCCCTACAATCTCCGCCCTAGATCCGGTAGAACCCTAGCCCCTACCACTTTGGTATCAGATTGCCTAGGTCTAATGGGTTCCACAGGCCTTCCCACCCCCACCATCGCCGCCACCTCCGCCGCCATGACAGGCGCACACGCGCAGCCGGGGGCCATCACCACCGCCGACCAGGGGGCTAGCGCGGCTGCCACCCAGACCGCCGCCGCGCGCTCACCAGCCACGGGCCTCGACCTCCTGCCCGCGGCACTGGCGGACCTCGCCGACAACCTCCGCGCCATCCGACTCGAGCTCGCCGAGCTCAAGGCGGGCCAGCACCCGCCGCCCCCGGCGGCCGCTGCTCCGGCCGTGTCCGCCACCCCGCCACCGCCGGCCCCCATCGCCAGCAAGGGCCGCCCCGCGTTCCAGTGGCCGGCGTCGCCCTCGCCGATCCCCACATGGGCCGACACTCCTCCCGTCTACACTCAGGCTGCGGCACGGACGACGGTTCAGCAGCCTGCCCACACCTTTGGCGGTCTGGGCGGGTTTGCTGCTCCCTTCGCCGACAGCATGTCCTTCGCCCCAGGCCGCCCGGAGGGCGCCTACGGGGTCCCGCAGCCAGCACAGCAGCCGCCCCGCTTCACCAAGCTGGAATTCGCCACCTACGACGGCGCAACCGACCCCCTGAACTGGCTGAACCAGTGTGAGCAGTTCTTTCGGGGGCAGCGGACGCTCAGCTCCGACCGCACGTGGATCGCCTCCTATCACCTACGGGGCGCCGCGCAGACTTGGTACTACGCCCTCGAGCGGCCTGTGCCTCCAGCGGTTTGGACCGCCTCTCCGCGGCAGCCGTCTCGCCGAGTTGAGACGTATCACCTTCACCACCATGGTCCAGGACTTCGCCGACTGCTTTCAGGCGCTCGCGTGCCATGCCCCGGCCGTCTCGGCACGGCAGCACGCCGATCTCTTCGTCGGCGGCCTCCCCGACCACATCCGCGTCGACGTCGAGATGCGCCAGCCTGAGGACCTGCAGACGGCCATGTACTACGCACGGGCCTACGAGGCAACGGAGCAGCACTCGCCCCGCCTTGGCGCCCGCCGCCCCGCCGCGCCCCGCGCCGGAGGCCGCGCCCACGGGTCCCCCTGCGCCGACCCGCCCCTTCAAGCGGCTGACGGCTGACGGCTGCGGAGCAGCTCGATAGGCGCCGCAAGGGACTGTGCTTCAACTGCGACGAGCAGTATGCGCCGGGCCACACGTGCGCCCGCCTCTTTTACCTGGAGACTGTCGACGACGCCGACATGGCGGCCCTCACCGCCGAGCTCGAGGCCGCCACCGTCACTACGGCCGGCATCACGACCTACGGGCCGGTCGATGCATCCTCCTGCGTCATCTCTCTTCATGCTATGGCGGGCATCACGACGGCGAAGACGATGCTGCTCCCGGTGAAGATCAATGGGGAGCGCCTTACTGCTCTGGTGGACACGGGCTCTACGCACAACTTCTTGTCCAACACCATCATGCGCCGCCTCGCCTTACAGCCGGCGGGACCCGAGACGTACAGCGTCACCGTTGCCAACGGGGACCGTCTTACGTGCAAGGGCATAGCGCGACAGGTTCCCATGCTCGTAGGCGACGAGCCGTTCTCCATCGACTGCGTCGGCATCGACTTGGGCTGCTACGACTTCATCCTCGGCGTCGATTTCCTGCGCACGTTAGGCCCTATCCTGTGGGATCTCGACGTGCTGTCCCTTATCTTCTGGCGCGAGGGCGGCCGCCGTGTTCACTGGACGGGCTTGAGCAGCACCGGCGCATCACCGCGGCTCCACCTGCTGGCCGACGCGCTTGACGAGGCGCATCCCCTCTTGGCCGACTTACTGCAGCAGCACGACGACATCTTCGACGAGCCGCAGGGCCCTCCCCCATCGCGGCCCTGTGACCACCGCATCCACCTGCTGCCGAACACGGCGCCCGTCGCCGTGCGGCCATACCGGTACCCACAGCTGCAGAAGGACGAGCTCGAGCGCCAGGTGGCGGTCATGCTGGCACAGGGCATCATTCGGATTTCGACGTCTCCGTTTTCCGCGCCCGTGCTCCTTGTGCGCAAGGCCGACGGCACGTGGCGTTTCTGCATCGACTTCCGCGCCCTCAACGTCGTGACGTCCAAGGACAAGTTCCCCATCCCCGTCGTGGATGAGCTCCTGGACGAGCTGCACGGCGCGCGCTTCTTCACCAAGCTGGATTTGCGCTCGGGCTATCATCAGGTGCGCATGCACCCGGACGACATCGCAAAGACGGCGTTCCGCACTCACCATGGCCACCTGCTGCGAACCCGCGATGATATACTGGCTGAGGCACGCCAGCGACTTCTTCAGGCTCAGCAGCTGGCCAGGAGGTACTATGATGCACACCATCGTGAGGCGGAGTTTGCGGTGGGCGACTGGGTCTGGCTACGCCTTCTTCACCGGACGACCCAGTCCTTGGACCCGCGCTCCCGGCGCAAGTTGGGGCCTCGTTACGTGGGTCCCTTCCGTGTGCTGGAGCGCATCGGCACGCTCGCGTATCATCTTCAGCTGCCCGAGGGATCGCGCCTCCACGACGTCTTCAACGTCGGCCTCCTGAAGGCCTACCGTGGCGACCCTCCATCTGCACCACCAGTTCTTCCACCGATTTCGGATGGTCGTCTCGAGCCTGCCCCGGCAAGTGTGGCTCGCGTGCTGAAGGCACAGCAGCGCCGTGGAGTCTGGCACGTCTTGGTGCATTGGACAGGCATGCCAGAGGGGGAGGCGACCTGGGAGAAGCTTGAAGATCTCCGCCAACAGTTTCCAGAAGTTCAGCTCGAGGACGAGCTGTTTGAGAAGGCGGGGAGAGATGTTATGGTCGGATTACAGTATACACGCAAGAAGTCGACTAGTGGCTAGTTGTGGGCTTAGCCCAAGGAAATTAGGGGCTTAGCCCAAGTAAATTAGGGTTTAGAGGAGGCCGTCCTCCTATATAAACACATGTATCCCTTCGTGATTGAATAGACAATAATCAGTATCATACTGTCTCGTCTCCTGAAGGGAGACGAGAGACCCCCGCCCCAGCCGCACCAAACCCTAGCCGCCGCCCTTCTTCCTCCGCGACGGCGCCACGCCGCCGGCGCCGAGCCTCCCAACCTCTCCGCCCCCACTTCCACCCCTACAATCTCTGCCCTAGATCCGGTAGAACCCTAGCCCCTACCAACACCAGTGCAATAGATGCCAAATAATATTCTATCGACTATCTCAGATTTCAATAATTGGTTATAACTAACCACAATAATATTTTGGCGTTTCGCCAATGCATGCACGAGGAACTCTGGTCCAAGCACACATGCAGAATCTGGCAACCCATTCATTGGTGCCAAATGCCACCAGCAAGGCTGCCAGCAGACCAGCGGGTACCTTCTTGCAACTTCCTGCTTGTAGTTATTGTGAACGCACCCGAGTAGGCAAATACCCGCGATTTCACAAATTACTCCAGCTATCCAAATAGGTAGTGTGAATCTCCAGCTATCACAGGAGCAAGGTAGTTTGCAAACAGAAACAGCTCATGACATCATGACAAGTATGCAGTATGTGTTTTACTCAAATCTGAACACACAAACCAACAACAATATATGCGTATTCTTCTAATGAGATGCTTATTTCTTTGTTTTCAGCTTATATGGTATATGTATTTGTCAGACATGAAATGGCTGCCATCACCATATAAATCCTAGAAATCATACCAGCACCTCTAAAATCTAAACCAACAGAGCATTGGATCGATAGCCGGGGCATAGAACAACCATGGAAGAGCATGTAGAGAAGATCAAGGGATTAAGCAGAGCTCACTGGAGAAGATTCGTAGCCGAGGGCTGAGACAACAACCCCTCCGCTGTAAACTCCCGGCGTCGCACGACAGCGGGAGCCGAATAGGTAATCAAAGCTGGAGGTAGACGAGGCTACTGCAGCGCGCATTGTGCGGGAGGCCACTGAGATCCCAGAAGCAGCACCGGCAGCAGGAGGTCGGAGTGGTGGCCAGCAACAACAGCTCAGGGACTTGGTCAGGGAGCTGCTCCGGGTGGCACGACAGGCTATGACAAAGAATTGTAAAAGGCATAAATAAGAAGCGAGTATCCAGGTACTTGCATTGTTCAAACATAATTCAACCAACAACAGGCAAGGCTATTATATCGACGAAATGGCACAAGCTAGTAGGCAGAGACCACTAGAATGTACGAGATTTAGTTAAGCAGAAATTAATTGAAGGTTAATTAGCAAGAATGTATGAAATTTGACATGACAATGGCTGCATTTTGGAGAGTTTTTCCTCACACAACAATCAAATATACCAAAAAGGTTCAGCTTAATCAAGAAAGAATATTTGAATGGCACACAACAAGCATGGATGACAATCAACAACTCTGCTGCAGACGAATCATACATATATATGCTAACTATGATGCTACTATACATATCCAAACTGCCCAGGTCGCTCAGAATTGGTCTACCAATTTAAGATGCAACAAAATAATCAACTTCCATCCTGTCTTCATAACAGGTTTCCGGCCAGCCGCATTTGCAGCCATGGCTAGCACCAGCTAGCTAGGCATGCACACTACTTGTGCAACTCCAAACTAGCTGTCGAGATCCGATCAGGATCTCAGGTTATACCAAATAATACCAAATACCAAGTTGCCCAGTATTCGGTCATGATGCATGTCATGCTGATGATAACAATAAATACTAGAACCCGTCGCTCAAATGACCTAAACGATATCAATTACACGTATCAACAGGTTATACTATGGAACCATAACTAGGGGGTAACCAAACAACAATAACATCATCGAGCGATTAGTTACCACCAATGGACCTAAACCAGTATGTTGTCGGCTCGATGCTGGAGCAGAGGCACGATGGCTATGGTACCAAATAAGTATAGGAGATCACTGGATGAACATGAACTCACCGTCGATGGCCTCGCCGGCAGCAGCAGGTCCGACTGGTGGTCAGCAATAGCTGCTCAGGGACTTGATCGAGGAGCTGCTCCAGTCTATGACCAAGAACTGTAAAGGCATAAATAAGAAACGGGTATTGGTGTACTTGCATTGCTCAAACACGAACTATAACCAATGAAATAACACAGCCTAGTTAAGAAGAAATTAACTGGAGCTTAATTAGCAAAAATGTAGGAAATTTTGGCATGAACATGACTCTATTTTGGACATTTTCATCACACATCACTCAATTTATAACAGGAGGTTCAGCTTAATTAAGAAAAATGTTTGGATGGCACACAAGAACCACGGATGACAGACATCTTTGCTGCAGAGGAATCAGCTTTACATGCAAACTACAATGCTACTACACATATCCAAACTGCCTAGGTAGCTCCAAGTCCAGGAAAGTGTGATACAAAATGTTGCCAACAAAACTGAGTACACCATGCCAAGTTGGTCTAGCAATGTAAGACGTAACAAAATAAACAACTTTGGGTTGTCTTCATAACAGGTTTCCGCCAGGCTGGGTTTGGAAGTCATGGCCAGCACTAGCTAGTTAGGCATGCACATCGGCCTCAGCTATACATGCACATTACACTTGTGCAGCTCCAAACTAGCTGCCTGGAACTAGCATCAACTTGAATTTTTAACTTTACATTCTGCCTGAAGAACAATGAGAGGAGACTATTTGGTACTCAATTTCTAAGATATTATCTTACTGATAAACGAACTCTTTATAACTGGGTACATGCACAATGATGTTCAGTCCAGTATCTATGACTAGTAAATACTTTGTTCATTACAAGTTTACTGCTTTCAAGCAAGTAGCAGCAGAGACACATGATCAGAAACAAACCTGATGTGATGTCTTCCACCGGGAGGATCCGCTCGGTCTTCCAGCGACAGGGCTCGGCCTCCTTGAACACGCAGCAAAGAGCGTCCTGGACGGCCTCGGACCGGGCCATGTCGGCGGTGAGCTCCCCATATTCACTGAGGAAAAGAAATTCATTGTGGACGAGCTTCTAGAAAGTGCACCAGAGGCACAATATGCAGTGGCCATTGAATAAATGCCATAAGCACATCACCAGCCGATCATGTGGAGCGAACAAATAGGAGGCGGTGGACGTTGCCTGTGTTTTAACATGTAAATGGATTGAGAACTTAACCTGCCACTAAGTATAGTATAATCAAGCACAATTGGCTCACTGCAGAAGGAATATCTAGGGAGAAAACAGTGCTCTAATTATGAAGAAAATTCATCCTTGACTGAAATTTTCAATCATGGAGTGTGATGGAATCATATCATGTTGGAATAGGATCTACTGGGAAGTATTAAGTATTTAACAAAGACATATTCACTTGAGGCAAGAAATATACACTTTCTAACCAGGGTGGACTAGCTTTGGAGCAGCTTAACTAGGACACAAGAAGCATGTTAAACTAGTGGGGGTAACTCCCAGGTAAGCGCAAAAGTAAATGGAGCAAAGCTTCACAACTGCAAAAGTAGATGATGTCAACAATATCAGAGTTTGTCTCAAGCAAAACAATTTGAAAAGTTTTTCATTTATCTCAAACCATTCAGCGAACTGCTAGTAGCATTCAGATCAGCAACAAGAGAAGATCATTAACTAAAAGCATTGCTTACAGTAACAACTAACCTTGGACTCTAATTACTAAGCTATAGGTCAAATTCTAAGTAACAGAATTCTAGCATGCTAGATAGACCGAGCATCATGGAGAAATTTTAATACAAGGTTACAACAAGTCTAAGCAAATGAATGAACGAATCAAAGAATTGCTGAATTAGAGTTCATGACCAGCAGAACAGATAAAGCAAAAAGAACTAGCTCACAAAAAGAGTTGCTGAACCAACATACATCAACATATGGAAGGGAAAATTATAATAAACAGAGTTTCACAAGATGATTTAATGCTCACTAGATAAGAATAGAAGATGCGGTAGAGTCACATCTCACAGCACAAAGTCTATGTATACCAGGCAGCCACTTGTGCGCTAGGCAACAAGTGCTTCTCTTGTGTTGTGCATAGTAGAACAATTCTATCAGAACTACACAGAATATTGCTAGCAAACTATTCCTCACACTTTGGCCCAGAAGATGGAGCAACACAGCAGAGGATCTACCATGTGCAGCAACAAAACATACATAGAGGAAACCACCAGGGTTGCAGAGAGTGAGGCTACCCTGTCGCAGCCATACTTGATGGTGATGCCTGCGCGACTGTCCACCTCATGCTAGAGGAAATGCTTGTTCGTCCACGTCCGAGCAGACGGACACCGGTGCAGCTGTCGGGCGACATCAGATGGTGTGAGACCATCATGGTGGCCAGCAGCGGCGGCAAGTCGAGGAAGATGCCCTGCAGCAGCGGTAGATAATGGCACTGATCCCTTCGCCCAGCTCCTGCGCTGCACTCTAACAAAAAAAGGTCCACTGTCAACACAAGCACCATGATAATGAATACTACTCCCTCCGTTATATATTAGTTGTCGCTGGTTTAGTTCCCAAACAATTTCTAGGAAAACCAATTAAGAGTTCTGGCATACAAGCAAAACAAGCCTACTGTAACAACACAATGCACTGGAGCGCAATCCTGTGACAACTACTAAAATATATGTGCGCATTCTGCTCTCGAGTCATTATCGATTGACTTTTTAACATGGAGATTAAATCTCTAATTACACTGGATCAAGTCCAAAGCATTAACTTATAGTATGACTAGCACAAGTTTTCCTTTCTCAACAACCATGCAGCCATAATAAAGCAAATACAACTGAGGAAATTTTTAAAGCACATTCTGGTAACTCAAAGCACACACTGAGGTCACCACTGTGCATGACGCGTATTGTTGAGAGATATGGTTTTGCCGTTGAAGGCGAGCCATGTTCTGGGCTTCTGGCACAGGCTGGATAGTTGGCTATGAAAATGCTAGAATATTTATTCAGTACCAAACAACAAACCTAGCCTAGAAAATTGCACTCAACAATCTGAACTACATGATGCAGGAAAAACAAATAACACCTCATGAATGAATATACAAAAGTAAGGTCATCTCAGGATCAAAGTGTAATCAGTAATAGTAAAAGCTGCGGAAGATGGTATTCTTTCTACGATATGTCTAGGGTGTCTCACCGTCTGGATGGTCACGGCCTTGTTCTTGCCGAGCACGTCGGAGGAGACCACCGCAAGGACGGAGCAGCCAAGGCGTTGTGTCGACCTGCTGCAGCGGAGGGGCAGACTCACAGACAACATGGGGAAGGAGGGCGCCCCTTCAGCGGCGGCCATCAGCAGCAGCACCGCGCCACCTCGGCCAAGTGGTTCATGGAGCTCCTGGCAGCGTGTGGTGGCCAATCCCAGCAGCAGCTCCTGCAAAACACACGGACACTCAATAAAGTGGCTAGTGTACAAGCTTTGCTAAAGTCTCTTAAATTACTCTCAAACAAATTAATTGCTGTGAATCGGTACAATTATCTCAGACCAGCCACAGTCCTACAAGTTTTTCATCCCTCGTGTATCTACAAAACTTTATACTTCCAATGTGTAACTACTGTCCAACGTTGAATTAATATCCAGTAAGCTAATCACCGCGAATCATAGGTACATGAGACCGTCTGAATGCTTGGCATGGAGAATTTTGAAGCATAAATTCAAAACTAATTGCTACGGGTCAGTACATGTATACTCATGAATGAAACTACAAAAGCAAGCTCATCTCAGGATCAGACTGTAATCAGTATAAGTAATAGAAGGGGCTGTGCAATTAGATGGTATTCATTCTGCACCCAAACATCAGCGTCCTCAAAGACTGGTACCTAGTAATAGGGCGAGAGAGAGAAGACCGCCTGGGCCATTGTTCCGGGCAATAGAACATGTCGGAGGAGCCCACCACCGCGAGGACGAAGCCTATAGGCGTCGCTCCGACCTGCTGCAGCCGAGGAGCGGCCTCACGGACGACGTGGGAAAGGAGGAGGGCGCCCCCTCGCCGGCGGCATCCAGCAGGGCAGCGCTCCCTCGGCCTTCCTTGATTGCCGGCAGCTAGCAGGTCCCTGTGTTGACCTGCAAAAACCAAACGCGCGCGAGAGAGTTAGATGAGGTCGCTTCCCCGTGGCCTGAACTAGGTAAGATAAGGTTCCCCCACCTCAGTCCCGGACGTAGGTCCTGGTAGCTGACCAGGGAGATGTCTACGGCGGCGTCCTGGTAGCTGGCCCTTGGCGGTAGACGCAGGTCCGGCCGCCCCGCCTCAGTCCCGGACACCGCCTGCAGCAGCAGCCCGGGGATCGACATTAGGGGCGGAGGAGAGCAGAGGCAGGCGGGGGCGCAGATTTTGATGCGGGATAGAGAGGGGCGGGTGGGGAGAGCTCAGGCGAGGGCCATTCCCGGCGCAGTGGAAGGCGGAGAGAAAGGGGATCGAGGGTGGGAGACGAGGAAATGGCGCTGTGTCCTTTGGTTTTCTTTTGGGCATATAGGATTGGGCTGAGAATGAGATGGATCCCCTCACCGTTCGAGTGTTGAGATGGTGGGCTTCTAGCCTTCTACGACTTTACCATCTCATGGGCTCCATGCGCGTTTTTTTTTTCAGTTTCTCAAGTCAACCGTATGTAGTTGCACCGACAAGCTACGCTGACAATTTTTCATTATGTGCAAACTACACGGATCTACAGCTACTAGCTGCACAAATTAGTTCTTGGGACTCCGGATTGATTTAGTAAACTAGCAAGTCACGATTCAATTTTTTGAGGGAAGTCACGATTCAAATTTATCTCACACATGCCACGATACTCCGCCTGCCGCCGCAGCTTAAACGTCGCATTAGCAAAATCATTGGGAACTGGGCAATCGGTGAATGCGATAAAAAAAACATCCCATGACAACACTTAATTTTATCTCGTGAATTGTGGCCGTTAATTAGGGGAGTCCAACTATCAGGCCTTCCGTAATGGGGGTATCTTAGCGCGGTATCATAGGCAATTTGCTTATGTGGCACCCTATTTAATGATGAAAGAGATTGTAATTGTATCTTAAGATACAACCCTTGCACGAGATCATAGGCAAAAAACATTGCTAGGCCAATCACAAGCAAGTATTAGGCTAAAATCATTAAATGTTACTTGACTTAGATACAACATACAAGATACAATGCATTAGGGTAGTTGTTTCTTATATTTTTCTTCTACCTAGGATAACGCGCTAAGAGACAATGCATTACGGAAGGCCTCATCACGGTTAGAGACCCACCCTCCATCAACGTTGATTGTTTGCATGGATACGTTTTCATAAGGAGTTGCCCAATTAACCGCTTGATAAAATTGGTCCTAATTGATCGCTCTCAATTAATGTTTCGAAATTGCATGGATCGTGTTAAGTGCGACCTTCTAAACGGTACCAGAGGGAGTAAGTATTAGATCAAAACGTCACTGGAATTGATTCACGTAAGTTTCTGGGTGAGGAGCCCCCTCCCCACGCCGCCCTCGTTGGCGACACGGGGAAACCCTAGCCGGCGCGCCACTCGACCCCCTACTCCTCTACCCTAGTGCCGCCGCCCAGAAAAGTTGTGCAAGGCTCGTGGGAAGGTGGCGGCGGGGGGTAACACGCCATGAGGCCTCGGTACGACAGTCCGATGGTGCGGGGAGGTGCTCTAGCTTGTGGCGGCGGAGGTGGTCTTCGGCGCGCACAAGCTGGTCGTGGGGCAGAGGTCGTCGCCGCGAGCGCTCTGTTTGGCGGCCGGCTTCCGCCTCGGCCCGATCTGGGTCCTAGCGGGCCGCGGCCGACGTTGCTCTGGTGGAGAGGTCCGGGATGGATCTGGTGGGCCAGCGTTGTGGCTCGGTGGTGCAAGATCTGGCCGCGGGCTGCAGCGTGCAGGCTCCCGGCCATGGTCGCTCGGGGGTTTCGGGCCTAGGAGTGGAGTGTGGTAATGGCAGGAGGTTTGCGTGGCCATGCCATGTTGGTCCGAACTCATCAGCGGCGGGGTCAAATGGGATGGTGAGATGCGGCAGCGGGCGAAAGCCCTCCGTTGACTCTTGTCGACGCCGACGACGGCGACGCCTTTGGGCGTCGTCTTCCTCCTTGGAGGCGTTGTATCAATGCCTGTCACACCTCACTAGCCCACCTCCTCTCCGGGTGAAAGCCCAGACCCATCGGATTGGACGACCGTGGCGTTTCCGACGTCATTGCCTCCCTGGAGGGGTCGTCTTGGAGAGATTGACTACTTGGTTGTTGTTGATGATGCCTCGGTTTGGAGCGTGGCCTGCCAGATTGAGGTCCACATTGGTGGTAGTTGGTGGTGGTGGCTTCTTGGTGGGGTACTCTCCCTCCGTTGTCAAGATGCTCGAGCTTCATTGGAGGGGCTGAAGTCTCTCTTCCGAAGACAGTTCACGGCTCGGGCTAGAGCCGGGTTAGCTTCCCGGGTGTTGACTAGGCTACATGACACCCTTCGATTCCGCATGTGGCTATTTGTGTGAAACCTCGGCATCCCATGGCTCTTCGTCTGGGTGTGGACTCGGCGATGTGCTGCCCTTGGGTAGATCCAACATCATCTTGGCTGATCTCGTCTGATTGAAGCTTTTCGTCTACGCCGGTGCAGCTTCTTGTGCTCTAGCGTCCAACATTAATCAGAAGACGATGAGAGATGAATGCCCTCCCTGCGGGGTTTCGGCTTGTGTCTTCTTTCTCTCATCCCTCTTGTTGTTTATAGCTCTGCTATAATGTCGCCGGCATTTGTCCCGGTTTCCCTCTTAATGAAAATGGAGTAGTACTTGATGTTTTCCGTAAAAAAAAAATGATTCACGTACAATCTTTTGCATACGATTTTCGTCCGGCACTCGTACTAGTTTGTCGGATGCAGACAAGGGTGAGCAGCGAATGGCGAATTTCTCCGTAGGACAACTACAAAGATCGTACATGAATTCGTCGTATGCATAGCAGGGTTGAAACTGACACACATTTTCTCGATGCAGCAAGCAACCCCAACAACACTCATGCAACACTTACGTATTGACCATGTCCATAAAATCACGTTCTCAACAAATCAAGCGAACCTTTTCCGGGATTGACCGTTGGGGGAACTAGATGATACCCCGCACGTTGTTGCGGGATGTTTCAATGATATACATAGAAAAAATTCAAGTACGAAAGAAAACAATTATTTAGATATTTTTTCAAGGATATGTCATAGAAAGACGTATCAGTTTCATAGAATAAAGGCCAAGCGGACAAATACAACACATTCGACACAAATGTCGAGGACGCAATCCACCGGAAAGAAGAACATAAGGGGATTACTCGGCAACCCTCCACCTGTCTACCGGTGCCATTTAGAGAATGGAACATGGCAATACCCATGCATGTAGATTTACAAATACATGCATTCAGCGGCGAACTAATATTCATAATTTCATGCGCAATATATAGATGAAAATATATAATCCAATAGAATTCACAATATCCAAGATAGCCCTCCCCCAGAATATTTAAGAAAATTGAGAATCGTGGGAATATGTATAGCAATGATTGCTACTCGGAACATATGTACCTCTAGAACGATAGGAATGTTAAAATGCGTGGGTACATATATGCAGCAAGGAATAAAACCGAGACGTGTGACTGGCAGGAAATTCGTTAATTATCACACATGTGATCCTGAGCGCTCTCAGATGTCAGTCATTTGTACCTGAAATAGAATATATGGTTTACCAGAATATAATTTAGGAAAACAGAATCATCGAAATTCCTTGGTCATCTTGAAAACTACTTGAAAGTTGAAACGCATTCTTCCAATTTACCTAACATCATCTTGCACGCATGGACACATGGTAGACAACAATAACAACCTTTCATTTGGATAATGCAATCATTCATTTTACAACCAGCCGCATGTTTTTGCGTTGTTTAACACTATCCATAGTCCATACTTTAGATTATGAGTGTGATCCGGAGAAATCCATAAATATGTTTAAAATATGAACTCGGGTCATATGAAAAAACGCAGACAATAACCATTGACATGATATAGTGGAACGGATCGCCGTGATGAAAACACCTACAGACTTGCATATTCGACGTACATGGATGAAGAATGGAATGAACAATAGGGTGACATGGAACCATTAAGAGGGAAGACCTCACTTGCATTTCAGAAACACTTCAGGTTCAGCTGCGCAACAACACATACCACTCGGAAGTTGTAGGAAGTAGAGAATGAAGAAGAAGTCCATGGGCTAAGGCGCCGGTACGTTGGCACCATCCTCGATCTGCAGTGCAGCTTCTGTGATTTTGTTCGCGTGGTGGGAGACTGACAAAGCTGTGAATAAAAGGCAGGAACCAAGGAGTAATATAATACTGACCTAGATGCTTGTGTTACGCACGGGACACAGAAGAAAGCTCATGAGCTGAGTGATCGTTGGTCTATAAATGGGGTTTGGGCCACGTCACAAAAGACCTCTAGAATGCCTACATCAGTTACCTTTTTGTGTAGTGATGCGCACATTCAAGCTTTCATGGGGAAGTTTCTTTACGGATCATTCATGAGGAAGTTGAAGAGGGTACAGGGATGCTTTAGAGACGAATCGTCTGACAGCTAGTGGAAGCAAAAAAAAAATTAAGTGGGAAATAAATGGTACACGCTCTTAGCAGTTAGCATTGTTTTGTGTTGAGCCTCTTCCTTGCAGCCCAACTCGCAGCCAGAAGTGCATGACGGTTCTGTGTGGTGTGAATGAGTGTTTCGTTTTTCTGAATGATTGGCTGACGTTGCAAAATAATATGTGACCATTGGTGAAAAAGTTAATCCTAATGATGACGTGGATGTTTGGTGAGGTGGAGGGGCTGCATGCTTAGAGAAATGAGTTAGTGGGTTGCCTCTATTTAGTTATATAGGATATGACGACCGGCACCCACGTCGCCTGTGTCTGGCAAGCAGGGAGGGGCGAGGAGAAAATGAGGTTAGGATTTTGTTCGGTCCGGTTTTATTCCAATGGAAGACAGCCTGGCTCCAAACACGTGGACCAGAAACCAGCCCGTTGGGCACGCCGTTAGCCCAAGCGTGTTATGCGCTCCGGCCCGTGTTGTCTTAATATGCATGTGATTCTTTTCCCCACTCCAAAAACATAATTCGCCCCAATGTGATGTACATTTGTACTCACTTGCACTACTTATAGTAAGGTGTCTAGCCCGATTATGATCTAACGATCCAGACTATAATAACTCACTATATAGTTTGTTTTTTAAATCATAGTCGATTCTTGCTCGTCGAGATCGAGATGATGACAATGAGGCGGGTCTAAAAAGAAACGAATACGGTGACGGCGTGGAACTTAGACTATTTAAAAAGGTGATCCAAGACCAAGATGGAGTGGAGGAGGATGTGGAATAGGTCGATGCATTAACAATGGGCCAAACGAGGAAGAGTTGAAGCTAGAGTGCGTGTGAAATCAGAACTAGAGGGGTAGCACAGGGGATCGACTAAATTTGTTGTACATGATTCATAGATCACATCATGTTCATGGATGTAAATTTTGTTTATGCACATAAAAAAATGGTTCGTACTTTGAAAACATAAAATAACACGTAATCATAATATTCCTAAGATTTTGTAACATATATAATGATTAATAATACATATATCGTAATTAACAGAGTATCATGCCAAAGAATCAACATGGCTTGCTTATATGAAAACAAATCACTAGAAGTTCAGCGTGAGAATCTACAACTAGCGGCACTCTCCTTGGTGTGACAAAAGGTAGCAAGATCGTCCGCGCAATGCATAGGTTCCAATGATCCAATATCCCATAGCCTACATGTGATATGTCTAATTACACTCCCTTATGCGATACTTTAATATATATATTACCCAATGTTCACTATATATATCTTATTTCATGTGTTTCCTTTAAAATATCAAACACTAACCCATCCGGCGGACCAGAAAGATATCAATGATTGTGCCACCCAAAGTTGGCATGGCCTTCACGCAACTAGATGGAGAATACATTCATGTGATGAAGCTCATGCCACCTACGGTGTCCTCGCCTAGAATATCAGCTATTTAAGATTAAGTGTTACCAATATAATCAACCTACTCAAAGTTGGCTCGATCTTGGAATCCGTATAAGCCAAGAATACACCTACATAATAGCATCTCTAACAACTGCCCCATAATAGAGCATATCCTATAAAACATAACATATAAGGCCGAAAGGGGAAAAACCGCGCTCCATTAACTGCCCTATGTACATCACATGCCCTAAAAAAATAGGGCAACTGCATATTTTGACCCAAAATGCTCCAAATATGCAGCAGCCCGTGTGCTGTTGTAAATGTTTCCCCCACGTGCGTGGCCATCCATTTCCCACCCCACGCAACCGCCCGCAGACACCGACATCCGTCCATCGCCTAAAATCCACCACTCAATCAACATTTCCGAGCAGATCTGCTACGACTCGACTGTCTGCACCACCGAACCGCCGCAAAATCGTCGTTTCCGCCTGCCGCTGCCGCCAACATGCCACCGTGCTGCTTCCTGAAGAGATGCGTTGGCTACCTTGGCGTGAGGCAGCCCCCTTCCGGCTGCTTCCCTGCCGAGTTCATAGAGGACAGTGTCCTCTCGTGTATCGGCATGTTCGACACCACGGAGTTTTCCACGCGCGCCCACGACTCGATGGCGTCGTGGCTCGGACGTCCTTGGCAAAACGAGGGAGACGAAGGAGTTCCTCGTGTCGCCGATGCAGCTTGTCGATTGCAGCACGACCGTGAGAGGCACGTCGCAGATCGACAATATGCGGCTGGAAGTCCTCCGCCATGACCACCCCGAGCTGGTGCAGGCGGAATGAAATTTCTACGCGATGAGGACGAAGAAGAAAACCTGCGGGGAAGCTAGCCCATCCGCTGCGCAGCCGCCATCCACCATCCTAGTCGACGATTCTTCGTAGCTTAGTTCGAGCTTCAGGGACACAACCGACGAGTTCGACTAGGACTAGGTTTAATTTAGTTGAAATCGTCGAATTTTAGGTGGAATCATTGATGTTTAGTTTAGCTTGAGTTATAGGGCAGCCGTTGGAGCATCAATGCCCTAAACATAGGACAACTCGTAAAGTCCGACGCGTTTTGCTGCCCTTAACCAAAAAACAGTTGCCCTATAATGCATAACGGCTGCCCATTAGCCACAACATGGATTCCAAGATATTCCATATTTCAGGAGGGGTGAGGTGAGGCAAGCAATGACTATGGAGCTAAGCATGTTATTTTATGCTCACATCTTTATTTTATGTTTACAAACTTGATAATGCCTACTTGGATAATCACAGTCTAAACGAGAGTTTTTTTCGAGGGAGGGGGGGGCTATCTGGGTTTGAACGAACATTTTTGCCGGGTGATACCATAACGTGTATTCCCTCGTTTGACGACCGAGAGATACACTCCATTATGAGGACCTACTTTTGTGCGTTGATCACTAAAACAACAATAAATTTCTACTCCTAATCTTGTTCTCGATGTTTTACCCCCTAAAATCTTCTAAAAAAAATAGATACACGTGGAAAGAAAAGAAGAAATCGTCATGTATGTAATCTAGACCCCCAAAATCGGCCTCCAAGAATGACTTTTTTCGTGGTCAAAGCGTGCATCAATGTATCTTTGACTAACTTGGAATTTCCCCTCACGCGAGTGATTGTTCTTGTGCAGTCAAAAGGAAAAAAGCAAAGTGCTATGCAGAAATAATATGAAAATAAATCAAAATAACAATATTAAAAATACGAGGGAGAAAGACTTAAAATATGACACGATAAATGTAGCATCTATATGGAGTATTTAATATTCATCTGGTAGTCTTTATTCTGGCACCGATAAACACATATATATGATATGCATGCCTGTCATTTCTAGCCTATTTGTACTTGTTGGCATGCACGTATAATGATATTTCATGCATACAAAGTAGATATTGCCTAAGATAATAACCAGCTGCAAAAATTGGACGCAAAATCCTAAAAAGTATATATGTGTGTTGGTTCTTTCGGCTAGATAGTGAAATGTAGTTGAAAACTAACTCCTCATGATATTTCAATGTCTGTAGAATCAAAGCTATCGAAGTATAATTTTGAGCATAATTTTAGTCATGGAAATTGGACTTGAAAACTGATGTGAAAACTACCAAAATGGAGCCGGTAGAAAACCGCCAAGTCTTTTGTTTATGTTAAAAAAATACTCGATATTTTATGCTTCCATTTGGCATGCTTATATAATTATCCGTCACGTTATTTGGGCGGGAACCCATGAAAACCACGTGTATTGTAGACACTAAATAGGCGGGGAAACTCTGAGGTGTTTCATGCGAGTTTAAATACAATATATTTATATTTATGCTTACAAAGTAGATAGCGCCTACTTATAAAATAATAGTCATTGAAACAACTATGTTTACATATTTTTATTTTGCTCAACTTGCCATGATCTTTTCAGTTCCTCGAAAATGGACTGCATTGAAGCTCACGCGCAAAAAAAAAAAATCCAATGACGGGTAGATACATTGATGATAAAGTCTTTGATGCCTATGTATCTTAGCATGCCCCCATGTCAGCTCCACAAAAATAAAGGTAATAACTATCTCCTATGATACCATAATAACACGCGACAACCAAACCACACATGAAATGATATGTAATGCCTATATCCTAACATAAAATAATGGCATGCAACAACAAAACGACACATGAAATGAGGGGTAATAAAATAGCAGCACGCGAAAACAAACCACCGGCACTTCAACGTGCTTTTTAGGTGCATGGTTCCTTAGGGCATCTCCACTCACCCCCTCCCCCCCTCCCCAAGGTGCCCTAGGCCACTTTTTCGGCCTTTCGGCGCGCCGGCGATAGTTAAATCTCCCGCTCGCCCCCCATCCCCTCCCCCCGAGCCTAAAAACCGTCTTTGAGCAAAAACGCGCGCGGGCGAACGCAGGCCGAAGCCAGCTAGAAGCGAAATGTGTGGGAAACGGCTCTCCCGAAAAAACTAGGAGGTGGCCCCGGCTTGCCAGTGAGCGTGACGGCTTCG
This sequence comes from Alopecurus myosuroides, assembly GCA_028641055.1. Classification (NCBI taxonomy): domain Eukaryota; kingdom Viridiplantae; phylum Streptophyta; class Magnoliopsida; order Poales; family Poaceae; genus Alopecurus; species Alopecurus myosuroides. Next base: position 239,253,415 of record CM054062.1, on the reverse strand, counting down.
TCCTCATCGTCTCGCCTCGTTCCCCGCGAGAATCAATGTACCGATAGCCTTCACTCGCACGCAGCGGCGATCGCAACCTTTTGTCAGCCGATTCGTCCATCCGGCGGCGCGCCTTTGGGATTTCCTGCCGCTGCTACACCGCTCCCTCCCTCAACCAATGCTATAATACGGTGCCCAGTTCACCGGCGAGCACGCACAACTCAGTTTGCCCTCTGAACGCCCGTCTCCTCCGTCAAAACTCGCCCCCTCCTACTCATCCTTCCTCCAATGGCAGAATGTTTCCCCGGCGACGGCGCGGCGACGAACGGCTTCGGTCGCCGCTGGTTGCGCGAGGATGAAGCCTACCTCCCCATGGGCGTGGAGTACCCGGCGTCGCCGGACATGCGCGAGCCGGGTACGTGGCGCCTCAATAATGGCGGTGTCCCCGTTCCAACCGGCGAGCAGCTCCCGGGCCGATGTACATGCTATTAGGGCCGCAATACCCGTGGACGCGCAGGTCGACCCACGTTTGGCAGCCAACAACACGACCGTCTAGACAACGTATTTCGAGCAGCGCCACCGCCAACAAGTGGAGTCCACGAACGGCCGGCGATCGTGGTAAGCCGCCAGAACTCCGGCGGCCTCCAAGTTTGGTGGAGTGTGCCCGGACGCACTCTCTCGGTCGTCCTCGACCACATCAAGGCCGGCAACACCCCGCTGTTGGAATACCCGCCGCCGTCCGCTTCTTGCCGCCGTGGGGCGTCCTAGTTTCTGAGACAATTCTCATGACCGCCCACGTCTTAGCGGTGATCTGGCTCGACCCCACATGCCTCTTTGTTCCCCGTGATGCCGGAGCCCGATTCTTCACCGGAGACGCCACTTCTACGCCACCGCGTCAGCGCAAGCCTCGTTATAAACGAGGGTGGCCGTCGCGATCCCTCGCCTCCCAGCCGTGGCCGCCGCGCATTCCCTCGTCTCCCCGACGTGGCCATAGCCTGGTGAAGCCAAAGGAGGAGCGTGCGGAGTGGGCGCCGGACGACATCGAGATCGGCATCGCTTTGTCCCGCGACCAATACGTCGCCGAGGAGCTAGAGCGCCAGCGTCTCCCTCTCGAGGAAGTCGATGCTCGCCGGCGTGGCTGCGAAGAAAGGGGCATCGTCGTGCTGGACGACAACAACGAGGAGACCGCCGGGCTGGCGAAGAGGCCGTTCAACAACGTCGGAGAGGACTGCAGCTATTCCCCGCCCAAGGACGAGCCGTCGAGCGACGACGACGACGGTGACTACACCCGTATGTACCGCATCTTCGGCATCAACTAGTCGTAGCTATATTTTTAGTTTGAATCGTGCCAACTACGACTATGTTGTAGGTCTTTTAGCCCAAATATTAATGTAACCACCTATGTTCTATCTTAATTTGTTGAATTTCGTCGCATTTTGGAGAACATGAGTGGGCGCGTCCGGGCCGACGAGTAGGAACTATCGTGGCCCAGGCCGAAGTTTACGCCGGCACACCCTTTTTTTTTACCGAAGAAACGGTCCCGGGAGGGGAGGGGGACGAACGTGGAGATGCTCTTACTCTTATGCTTTCTTGGACCGGCAATGGGATCTCGTCTTTGTTTCCCACACGGCATTGACTCGGGTTTGATTCTTATTTCTATTCTTTCCGTGGCTAGCATCACAGTAAGATGGAGGAACATAAGACTTCCTATCTTCAGATCATATTGCGCTCCGGATTGCCTGTCGGCAGATGCAGGGTACAATGTAAGGGCACTTATAAGGCAAACGTGTATGGACATGAGGACAACACTGCCAAACATGGAGGCCACCCCACAATGATGCTACCATTTCGGCGAGCTCGAGATTGTGTTTCCCCCAACACGTCCAACAACTCATTTACTACTACTAGTAGTAGTGCTCAAGGAAATTTCTTTCTTTGCCGTTGCGGCGCGCCACGTTGGGCTCACATTAGCTTCGAAGCACAATGTGAAGTGTTATTACCTGGATCCAGAGTTGCCTATGCATGGAACCGTTTTTTTCCAAAACTTTGGGATCGTTTTCTCTCCTACGACTTACACAAAACACCATGATTATCCATAGGTTAAGAATTAAAAAACAATTTCACTTCTTCATATTAGAGGTGGATTATATGTATATAAGGTTCTTACGAAAGATAAGATGATCTATTATGGCAATATTACTTATTATCATTACTAAAGATATGGGGACACTTTCAGATTCTTACTAAATCCCAAGTTTCCCAATGGAAAATAGAGCCCCCTTAACTCTTCAACACATCCGACAACCTCAAATTCTCCAACAGACCTTCCACCTTCCCGCTCTCCATCCTCCAAGACACCTTCAGATCCGACCTCAAACTGGATGGGTGTTTTACGACAACGTGCTCCAGCAAACACGTCAAAAGCTTATGGTGGTGTGGCTAGGGTTTAGTGGGCGGGAGAGGGAGGGACCCAAGGGAGGGAGGGTACCTACAAGACGCAGGCGATGGCCACGGACGACAACGAGGGGGTGAGAGGGCGTGGCGACGATGAGTCCGATCTAGATCGCCGTCGCAAGCCACAATCGCCACGAGATCGCCCAAGCGTGATTACCGGAACCATCACACACAGGATAAATGTATTAATAAGAAGGATACATAATGTAGTGCCAAACTGTTCAACCAATAATATTTATGTGCACCGCAATGTTGCCGCTCGTCTCATTGTCGGGCTCTCTTTTTGGGTAGATATCATGAGAAAATTACAGGAGGTAATATCAGCCCAGTGGACACGGTACTCGCGACAAAAACAAAGCCGAGGCTTGATTTTGCGCACACAGTTGTCGCCGTATGTACGTGATGTTTCCATGCATGGAGTGTACAACTACGTCTACTATACATGTATTGCACGTTGCTAAAACGAGCGCGAAAACGAATTTTTGGAACAAAGCGCCCCATGATTTTTTTCCATTGAGGCGTCAAAATCCTCATTTCTCCTAGTTCGGCCCGATTTCCCCCAAAAGCCTGTAACCAAATTTGGCCCAACGCACTTACCTGAGGTCCATTCTGTGGTCGGGCGTGTTCGTAGCCGTCCGATGCAGATCACAAAGCCGTTGTTGGTCCAGCCTCAATTTGGCAACGGGGCCCCATTCCCCGATAACCGGTGGTTAATTCACCTATTAGGGGATGGTTTTGGTTGCATATTACTCCCCGTGGGGCTCTTATTAGTATCAAAACACTTCCCAGCGGTTATTGTCGTGACGGTTCTGGTATAGCAGTATCCATACCCGAGATACCCGGTACCCGCTAGATCACATGACATGTGGGACCAAAATAGCATATAGAATCGCTGCTATGTATTTATACCCCCGAAAACCCTAAATCCCTGCGTTTTCCCCTCCCCCTCGTCCATTCCAATCCCTAGCCGCCGCACGCACACAAACAGACGCCCGCAGCCCCGCACCCGCACCCTCTCCCGCACACTCGCCCTAAACCTAGCCGCCCGCCCCGCCCCGCCGCCCCTCTCCGCCCTAAACTGTAATGTCAAGTCACATTTTGCACTTCAATGATGAAGCTTTGGTTGCAGCCTGCACTTTATTCCTGAAGCTAGAGTGTGGAATTCTGCGTTTCATCTTCTGTTAATTTGGATATTGTCTGTTATTGCCACTGTTATTGGCCTGTGGTGCCATTTATGTCATGTAATGCCTAAACTTTATGTCTGTTGAACATCTGAACATGTTATATTTGTGGTTGTGTGCCAATTTGATGTTATGTGTGAACTTCCATCATTTTATTGTGCCTTTTGTCTCTATATGTATTGCTGTCATTTTTTTACTCGATTTTCTTGGGAAGTGCTGTCAAACTTTTCTAAGATAGTGTTATCCGCTACATTGGAGGTTCTTGGATATGGTTATCCGATGGTTATCCACTAGTGGAAACAGGGCCTTTTGTCCCGGGTCGTAAGGGCCAGTTGTCCCGGTTGTGCAACCGGGATGGGCTGGCCGGGACAAATGGCCCGTCCCATTGGTCCCGGTTGTGCCAGGACCCGGGATGGTAGGGATAGGCCACGTGGCGAACCTGTGTCGCACCCGGACTTCTAAAGGATACTCGCCGTTCCGTTGAACAGTAGTAGATTGGATTACGGGGATTACCGGCACCCGCGTCCTCTTACGAGTAGGCCAACACACGTATGTGTGACAACCAACCCCTATCTGTTCAGCGTCGACGTAAACTATCCCATAGAAATCAGGATACTTCCGCTGACGTACTTCAAACCATACACACATGGTACGTCAACGGCGTTTAACAAGTGATATCACAACAGATCTCTACGACACAAAAGATGGAAATAAGTTGCAAATGGCTCTCATTAGAGCAGAGATAGCAAATACAATCATCCAGAGGGCACATGCCCCAACAATTCATCATTACATCACAGCGGAAGCATCCAACATGTCTGAGTACAGACAAGATCCAAATAGGCCTAAGAGGCCGGAAACGAAAAGACGGAGCCCATCCACGAAGTCTCGGATCCTGCCCGGGTCCGCTATCTACTCGTCAGCAGTCTCGTCGTCATACTCCACGTAGTAGTCACCATGTAGATTCTCGGAAACGTCGTCTGCGGAAACCACAGCCCCAAAGGGGTCAGTACATAAACGTACTGGCAAGCAAGACTCACAGTTCACCAAAGTGTAGCCCGTCAACACCAAGCACAAATGCCTTGGGTTCAACGGAAGAAAGGGGATATAAAAGATGCTGCAACTGGCTGCTCTAAACAACTACAGAGATTCTACCACTTCCGGCTAACAGAAAGGAGATAAGATCGAGGATTGTAACCAACTGGAAGATAACTTCAAACAAACCCATCCTGGATCTCGCCCCTTATCCAAAGAAGCAATCCGAGGATAACTCACACAGTTGAAATAATGATGGTTCAAATTATTGTGTCAATAACCCTATTACTAGTCAAGTTATTAACCATTGGGTCTAAAGTTGTTAATCATTAGGTTTAAGTTGTCCTGAGTACTTGTTAGCCAGTACTTTCACCAAGTAATCCATAACCGCGGAAAACACGGCTTCTCGAGAAGATTATCCCTGCAGGGTTGCACCAATTTGGCCGTACACGCATGAATAACCCGCCAGATGGAAAGGCCCTTCCACCAAGCGGGGCACTCAACACAACTCAACTCTCCTTCGCATCAAGCCCAAAGAACCTTGGGCGCACGGCTAATCGAGCCCAGAAGAAAATGGACCCTCATAGCACTCTAAGAACGTGTCCCCCTATATGCCGACTACAAAAGTTCCACCCTGGCCTGGGCTCGCAAAAACATGCATGCGGCAAATGGAAAACACGAACTAAATGAGGCGATTTGGACGAGATGCGAATCGAATCAAATTGAGGGGGGCGCCCATACTCGCTTCCCACATGCGGTTAGTGCGCTCATCATGGATCAGTAGACAAGACCCTTTTCCTATTAGGGTCGACACTAGCAGGCCTCAAAACCACACAGGGCCTCCTGCCGGTGCCTTATCATCAAATTATTATTTAACAATAACAGTAGCATGATTGATTGATTGATTAAACATCGAGCCCCCAGAACATAATAAAATAGTAACAGAAATGTAACGGGTAACAGACTCGAGCAAAACAACCTAAGCATGCTAGTAAGACACGGGCAACAAGCAATGGTTATAGGTAGGGAGGTGAGGCAAATATCAGGGTTCAGGGTATCATGTGATGGGTTCGTAACAGAAACAACTACTACTAAGGCTAGCAAGATATAGACAACGGAAAGTATCGGTAACCAGGGTTGAAAGGAACACAATGGTTCATGTGAGTGATAACTTGCCTGCAAACCCAGTAGCCTGGTACTGAGCTAACTCCTTAGAAGGGGTGTCGTAAGTATCGGCGGTCTCAACGTCGTCGTTTATCCGGGAAGAAGCAAACAAACATTGCAGAAAGATAAACAATCAATATAATGGCATAGGTGCACAAACATGGGATGATGCATGTCATGTTAATAGATGCATCAAAATAAACTACTTGACAATATAACACAATTTAATTGGACCCATATGCAATTGGATTGCATATGGAAAAGATCCATTGAAATAAGTGGAGACAAATGATTTACAATTAATTATTATGTGAGAGTTGTTAGCATGATGCATGCATGATGATAACAACAAAATAACAACAAATAACAATGATAGTTGCAAGTGAAAAAGGATTGGAACAAGTTTTGGAAATCATTGATTAAGTTTGGAAAGTTTGGTTACTTAAAACATGTCACACCAGTAATTGTTGTTTTCAACAAGTTAAAGTGTTCAAAACAAAGAACAAAGTTTATATTTGAAAAGAACATCAAATTTTAGTTGGATTACATGTTTCAAATATTGAAATTTGGATTTGGATGAATTTATTATGAATTAAACAATATTAAACAAGTTTTAATTGAACTTAGAACAAGTTTGAATATTATTTGAATTTTATTTGTTCAAATCATAAATTCAAATGCACATTTGAAAAGTTCACACTTTGATGGTTTGAAAACATATTTTGCATGTTCAAAAATATTTTATATTAAGCAAGTTATGATTTTAGCAATTTTAATTGGATTAAACAAGTATTAAATTATTTAGGCAATTTAAATTATTCAAACCAGGAAACAAAAATTATATTTGAATAGGGTATTCAAAATGGTATGGAAAACATATTTTATTTGCATTTATTGGATTAATAATGAATTAGTTATGGAATTTAAGAAATTGCATTTGAATTATTCAAATTTGAATTTTTAAATGCATTTGGAGTTTCCAAAACAGTACACAAATGGCATAGTTGGAAAGATCTATTAATTTTGGACAGAAAACATATATAACTTTTAGTATTTGGAGTTGTAGATTAAAAGATATGAAAGGTTTAATTTTAGGGTTTAAATCTGTTATTTAAAAGGATTTTAATTTCGAAACAGAGATGCAGAAACTTTTGTTACCGCGGGGCTAGCCAGCCATAGGCGCTGACGAGCGGGCCCCGGGGCCACGCTGGCGCTGCGCGGATGGGTTGGAAGCGGAGGTGGCTTGGTTGGTCACTGACGGGTGGGACCCCGTTGTCAGCGCGGTAAAAGAAGGAAAAACGGAGGCTTTTGCCTCTGCGGGGGTTCGACCCCGGGATCTGCCCGCTGCGCGCAAGGAACAGACCAGATGGGCTGCTTCTGTACTTGTGACAGATAAGAGGTGCGTGTGGTTTTAGGTTCAGGTCCGTGCTATACTGTCAAACTGAAGAAACAACGCAGACACTGAACCACGGCAGAGCGACTCGCCGGCGTGTGGCCACCGTGCGCGTGCTGCGCTGCCGCAAACGTGGAGCTGTGCTTGATGTGGGGGGTGGTGTGCGTGATGCGGACGACCGTGAGCAGAGAGAGGCACGGTGGGGGAGAGGAGAAAGAGGCGATCACCTCGGTGATTGCCGATGGAGACTGACGACGGACAGCGGCGAGGAGGAAAACCGGCGACGGCGCGGCCACCTCGGTCGCTACCAGCAACACGCGGTGAGACGAGGCGGTGGAGGGTACCTCCACAGTTCCATCCCCGCGGTTGGCTCGGCCCGAGGAGGCCTGTGGTGGTCGGGGCGCCGATTCTCTAACGGCGGTTAGGGGGCGGTGCAGGTGGGTTCAGAAGCAGAGGGAAAAAGTTAGCAGAGGGGAGGGAGAATGGCGCCGGTGGGGGAAGGGATCGGCGGCGGCGCGAGGGTAGAGGGGAGTAGGGCCTGGAGCTAGGGTTTGATGGGGATTAGGGGTAGATATATGCATCGAGGGGAGCAGGTGGAGCTCGGTGCTGCGAGCTGGCGTGCGACGACGTCATCGGTACGGAGCTAGGAGAAAAGGGCCAGCAGGCCGTGCGGGGGTTAGCATGCTGGGGTGGTGGGCTGGGCTTGGCCCAGTCTGCTTCTCCCCCTAGCCGTTACTTTTTATCAATTGTTCTGATTTATTTATTTTTTGCAGAAAAGGGTTTGGAAGAAAAGGAGATATTTTAGGTTAGTAAAAATTGTAGGAAAATTAGGTTAAGCTAATTAGATTAAAAGAAAACACTGCCAAGTTTTTGTTTTACAGAAAGTTTGAAAATAAATTGCTGTTTGGGATTTAAACCAATTTTGGGAGAACTTTTTTAATATTAGAGATCATTGATAAAACCAATAGTTAAATAGGGTAACCCCTATGATTAATTTGATTGAAAGTAGTTGATTTGCTTGTTAAAGTTTATAAGTTCAAAAGTGTTCTTGTTTGATGCATTTGATTTGAATTTGAGCAATTTAGAAATTAATAGATTAATATTGAAAACAAGGATTTTAATAGGGTGAACCCTATTGATTAAAGTGATTAAAAAAATGAGTTTGATTGTTTTGGAGATTTGTTATAAACTCAAGTTGATTGATGTTTTGAAGATTTGATTTGAATTTGAAATGATTTGGAATTAATTGATTGAATTAATTGTTTGATTAAAACCAATAATTTAATGAGTGATCAACATGGAATAAAATGGAACAATTTGGTTGTTTTCATTTGTGATTTTTATTCCAAAAGTTGTAACAGAACAAGTATGAAAACAAAGCAGTTGAATTTGTTTGATTTTCATTGTGAAAAACAAAGAATAACAGATGCAAAACAAAAGGAACAAATGCAACAATATGATGACATGATGCAATACCTTAATAACAAGAAATCAAACATTCTAAATGGTAGGTTTTCATACTTGGGCTCTTACAAAACGCCCCCCCTTGAAGGAATCGCGCCCCGAGATTCCTACTGAGAAAAGAAAAGGTCCGGATACTTCTTGGGAAGATCCTCTTGAGCTGTGACACGTGAAACACATCGTGCACATTGGATAGTTCTTCTGGAAGTTCAAAAATATAGGCATTCCTGTCAACTCTTCTGGAAAGATTTCAGGAAGTTGGAAACCACCGGAACATTATCTGTAGAGGTATAGGTTTTGTATGGAGGGTGTATGTCTGGATGGAACTTGATTCATTTGGAGAATAGACTATCTGGCTAGAATGGTGGAACAGAGTTATTGACATCAATCCAACCAAGAATGACATCAATGTCAGAATTGCCAAGCATTATGAGAGAAACAAGGAATATGTGGCCTCCCATTAAAATTTGATTTCTGTGACTCAACTTGGAAGTCAACATTTGATATCCCGGAGAGTGAACGGTGATTTGATTGCTTAGTGGAACCAGAATTAGGTTGTATGTTGTGGAAAAGATCTTTGACACAAAAGAATGTGATGCTCCGGTATCAAATAACACTTTAGCTGGATAAGAGTTTACGAAGAAGTTTTGATTAGACGCCGGTAGAAGATTTGAAGTGGAAACAACAATAAGATTTCAACGGACGAAATGGAAATGTTTAGGAGGAGAGGATAACGGAGCAACACCGGGGAAAACGAGAAGAAAACTTCTGAGGTACTACGGAGAACCCAAAACACGTGAAATCCTAACTTGAAAGTTTAGATGAGAAGGGAAAAATCAATGTTGCACTTCCTTACCAGAAAAGGGAGGGAGGGTGGGGAAAGAAGAAAAAGAACAGAATTCCTACTCTCACGTTTCATTTTTCCTATATAGCTACAAAATAGTTTCTAGACTCAACTACGACCAGTAAAAAGGGATCCTACAGGCAGACAGGCTCTGATACCATTTGTCGCACCCGGACTTCTAAAGGATACTCGCCGTTCCGTTGAACAGTAGTAGATTGGATTACGGGGCTTACCGGCACCCGCGTCCTCTTACGAGTAGGCCAACACACGTATGTGTGACAACCAACCCCTATCTGTTCAGCGTCGACGTAAACTATCCCATAGAAATCAGGATACTTCCGCTGACGTACTTCAAACCATACACACATGGTACGTCAACGGCGTTTAACAAGTGATATCACAACAGATCTCTACGACACAAAAGATGGAAATAAGTTGCAAATGGCTCTCATTAGAGCAGAGATAGCAAATACAATCATCCAGAGGGCACATGCCCCAACAATTCATCATTACATCACAGCGGAAGCATCCAACATGTCTGAGTACAGACAAGATCCAAATAGGCCTAAGAGGCCGGAAACGAAAAGACGGAGCCCATCCACGAAGTCTCGGATCCTTCCCGGGTCCGCTATCTACTCGTCAGCAGTCTCGTCGTCATACTCCACGTAGTAGTCACCATGTAGATCCTCGGAAACGTCGTCTGCGGAAACCACAGCCCCAAAGGGGTCAGTACATAAACGTACTGGCAAGCAAGACTCACAGTTCACCAAAGTGTAGCCCGTCAACACCAAGCACAGATGCCTTGGGTTCAACGGAAGAAAGGGGATATAAAAGATGCTGCAACTGGCTGCTCTAAACAACTACAGAGATTATACCACTTCCGGCTAACAGAAAGGAGATAAGATCGAGGATTGTAACCAACTGGAAGATAACTTCAAACAAACCCATCCTGGGTCTCGCCCCTTATCCAAAGAAGCAATCCGAGGATAACTCACACAATTGAAATAATGATGGTTCAAATTATTGTGTCAATAAGCCTATTACTAGTCAAGTTATTAACCATTGGGTGTAAAGTTGTTAATCATTAGGTTTAAGTTGTCCTGAGTACTTGTTAGCCAGTACTTTCACCAAGTAATCCATAACCGCGGAAAACACGGCTTCTCGAGAAGATTATCCCTGCAGGGTTTCACCAATTTGGCCGTACACGCATGAATAACCCGCCAGATGGAAAGGCCCTTCCACCAAGCGGGGCACTCAACACAACTCAACTCTCCTTCGCATCAAGCCCAAAGAACCTTGGGCGCACGGCTAATCGAGCCCAGAAGAAAATGGACCCTCATAGCACTCTAAGAACGTGTCCCCCTATATGCCGACTACAAAAGTTCCACCCTGGCCTGGGCTCACAAAAACATGCATGCGGCAAATGGAAAACACGAACTAAATGAGGCGATTTGGACGAGATGCGAATCGAATCAAATTGAGGGGGGCGCCCATACTCGCTTCCCACATGCGGTTAGTGCGCTCATCATGGATCAGTAGACAAGACCCTTTTCCTATTAGGGTCGACACTAGCAGGCCTCAAAACCACACAGGGCCTCCTGCCGGTGCCTTATCATCAAATTATTATTTAACAATAACAGTAGCATGATTGATTGATTGATTAAACATCGAGCCCCCAGAACATAATAAAATAGTAACAGAAATGTAACGGGTAACAGACTCGAGCAAAACAACCTAAGCATGCTAGTAAGACACGGGCAACAAGCAATGGTTATAGGTAGGGAGGTGAGGCAAATATCAGGGTTCAGGGTATCATGTGATGGGTTCGTAACAGAAACAACTACTACTAAGGCTAGCAAGATATAGACAACGGAAAGTATCGGTAACCAGGGTTGAAAGGAACACAATGGTTCATGTGAGTGATAACTTTCCTGCAAACCCAGTAGCCTGGTACTGAGCTAACTCCTTAGAAGGGGTGTCGTAAGTATCGGCGGTCTCAACGTCGTCGTTTATCCGGGAAGAAGCAAACAAGCTTTACAGCATCCTGGAGTGCTTTCTGCAGCTGGAGTTGCAGCGTTTCCATCTCGGTAGTGTGTGCACTCTGCAGAGCTGCAGATTGGCTTACTAGTCGCACCTCCACTTCAGCAGGTTTAAGGCAATCCTGATGCTCGAGAACAAACTTCTTATGATCTTCTGAAAAGAGCAAAGCACGGTTAGCAGAGAAGCGAAAGGAAGAAAAGGCAAAGGCAAACCGAGTAGACAGAGGTTTACCTTCAAGCTTCTTGATGGTGGTCTCGGCACTCGCAACAAAGGCACGGCAGTTGTCGTGCTCGTCGGCCAGGGCCTTCAGTTTCCCTGCAGAGTAGAGATGGTTAACGCAAAAAGCGATAGCGGGCGTAAACAAAAAACGCAAGAACCGCGTAAGCGAGAAGCGCACCTTCCACCTCGGACAGCCTCATGGTGCTGTTCATGACTTCCTTGTCGGCTTCCTCGACGATCACCTTCTCCTTCTCAAGGGCGGCAATACGCCTCTTGGCAATGGCGTGGTTCCAGAGAAGTTGGCGGTGCAGGTTGGTCCGTTTCAGTACACTATTCTGAGAAGCAGAAGAAACAAGTGTCAGGCAAAGTACTTGAGATTCCACCCGAGAAGGCGGCTACTCGGGAGAGTGTCCGCCTACTCAGCCAGAATCTCGGGGACTGGGTGATGGATAAGGAAAGGAGGAAGAGAAGAAAGGAAGTGAAGATGCAACTTGGAAAGGATAAGTTGAGGCTTACCGCATAAGACTGCTCGAGATCTTCTGCGTTCTTGCGATGCACGAACATCTTGGCTGCCAGAGTAGCAGAAGTGGTCGAGACGGTCATGGGTTTGCAACCCAAGTCCACCTTGTTCCAATCTTGGCGCATGTGGTCGATATCGCCCAAGTCGATGCCGTTCCAGTTGGGGGTGCCGAGAATCTTGCTATCCCATTTGGCGTCGATGAAGCCAATGAGGTCGAGTACCTGCTCGAGGCTCTGGGATGTTATCGCTTGGTCTTGAGCTCCCCGAGAAGCAATGGAGACGGGGGCCGGGGGCCTGGAGTCCGTCGCCACGGCCTTCCTTCCTCTTGTGAGAGCAATCTTCCGGTCCTCGACGGAAAGGCCAATCTGGCGCTGTTGGCTGACCTTTACCATATAATCCGGGTAGAGGGGCTGATCAGCTATGGTAGCGGCGGCAGGGACCGCACTGGGATTGCGGATAACTAGCTGCTTGGACTGGCCAGCTGATGTCGGCGGCGGCTTGTCGGCAGCCTTCTTCTTTGCTGTCTCTTTCTGAGCAGGTGGCTGCTTCTCGGTGGTTGGCTTCTCGATCTTCGGCGTCTCGGTTTCCTTCTTCTCGGCTGCCCTCTTCTCGACTGCCTCCTTCAGAGCGTCTAGGGCTTGCTTCCTGGTTACTCGCCCGGCAGGAGGGCTGGCTGCGTCCTTGGTCTGTGGCACCAAGGAGGAATCTGGCGGTGCAGAGCCTTGATCAATGGGTGGTACCACGGACCCACCACTTCCTGCAGCATCTGGTTGCGCGCTGCTCTGCGCAGCGCCTGGCTGCGCACTGCTCAGGGGATACTCCTCGGTCATGGCTGTATCTTCTACCCGCTGCTCGACAGCGGGATCCCCTTGTCCGGCAGCATCTGTGGCTGGCTGCTCAGGTTCGGCTTCTTGCCGCTCGACGGCGGCGTCAGCATGGCGCATCTCTGTATCTTGGTCTTGGTTCCCCTCGGCGGCGTCAGCTGGAGGGGAAGGTGGTTTCTCCTGATGAGCAGCATCCTGCGGCTCTGGCTCAGCGTTCTGGGCATCAGTGCCCTCTGTTGATGCATTGGCGGCATTGTTCTCGTCGCCATCGAGGTCGATCAGTTTGTCGACATCAATGGTAGTCTTCTTCTGAGTTTCGCTGGATGCAAGAGCGGCATCCGCGTTCAAGGGGGCTCTGAAGAGGAAGTTGGGATCAAAGATAAGAAAAGGGCAGAGGAAAACAAGAGAAAACAGTGAAGCAAAAGGATTGGGAGTCAACCGAGAAGAGCAAGATAGACAGAAACATGCAACCGAGAAGAAACTTACGCGGTGGTGGAGGAAATTGTTCGCCTGGTTCTCTTCACGACCTGCTTGGTCGTCTTCTCGGTCACTTTCTTCTTCTTGGCGGGGGGCTCTACGGCGCCGCTGCCGGTCCGCTTGCGAGTAGCGGGTGCAGCAACAGAAAGAGGATTGACCTCAAGGGCTCTATCGCCCTCGTTCTCGTCCTCGTCCTCATTCTCGTTCTCCTCATCAACATCGTCTGCGGATTCAGGAAAAGAAGAGGAGCGAATCAGAAACAGCAAACAATGGATTGTTGCTTCTCGCGAACAAGCAAAGTAAGTACGCAGTTACCTTCAAATTCGTCCTCAGGCCAGTCGCGGAGAGACGATTCTGCGCGCTGCCTCTCCATCGTGGGGGAGTGGGGGAGATTGATCTGATCTGCAGCCTCAAAAGAGGCATCATCATCCTCCGTTCGGTCAGCAAACCAATTGCCTTCGAAACGTTCACAGCTTTCCATGAGCTGGCGATTGAGGACCTGAAGAACAAAGAAATATCACATGTTAGCCGAATAGCAGGAAGGCATTCTACTCGGATAGGCGTGCAAACACAAAGCACACTAAGCCTAGGCAAACTTACTGAACATCCTACTCGGGAAGGCGTGCAGCCGTCAAGCATATTAAGCCTAAGAATTGTTCCCGAGTAGGTTACCCGACAAGGCGTGCAGGCACAAAGCATACTAAGCCTAGGCAATTCAGCTAAGTACTCTACTCGGTACCGAATGCGGTTGCTAGTCGCGGCGAGAAGAGGAAGTTCGCTACTCGGAATACATGTACAGAAAGCAGAGAAAGAAGAGCGTACCCGCGGAATCGGCTTCGTGCGGCTGAATGGGATGAACCCATACTGCCAGTGCTCGCCGAGGTTCGTTGTCAGGATGGCCCTTGCGTGCTCAGGAACATCCGCGTTGTCGAGCTCGATGGTGGTCGTTCTGGTGCAGTCTCGGGGGCCTCCCATATAGCACATCAGGTGGCAGCGGTCCTGCAGAGGCAGAACGCGATTCTTGATCCAGCACGCCATGGGATCATCACTCTTGAGGCCCTCGTTAATTAGGACCCCGAGCCGCGCCTCTATCTCCATCGCGTTGAGGTCGTTGGAGGGCTTCGACTTCCAATTCTTCCCGGTGGGAGCACGATTGCTCCAAGCGGGAAGATTGATTCGGTCGGTTACCTTTCCTCCTTCGGTGGCGGGGATGTTCTTGACGTAGAGGAACGTCTTCTGCCACATTCGGACGGATTCCAACCCCTTGATACGGGGATGGTTGGTTCCCGACCGCTGCACCATCATGGCGCAGCCGGTGTCAGTTGCGCGCGGCACGCCCGCGCCTTCCTTCTTCCCGGTGGTCTGCTGGCGGAGATGGAAGTACTTCAGCCAGGTATCCGTCGTGGGATGGACCCCAAGGAAGGCCTCGCACACCACGGCGTGGTAGGCGAGGAAGACGACGACGTTTGGTGGCAAGTGGTGCATTTGGAGACCGAAGTGGTCGAGGAAGCGGCGGAGGAAGTCGGAGGCCGGCAGGCCGAATCCGCGCTCGAAGTGCGACAAGAACACGACGTGTTCGCCCTCCTGCGGGGTTGGCACGAGCTCGCCGTCGGACGGCCGGCACTGAACACCAGGAGGAACCCTCCGGGTGTTCACGAGCCAGGCGCAATCCTCGGCGGTGACGTGCGAGCCAGCCCAGCCGGCGCGAGCAGCCATGGCAAGGGGTGCGCGGATGGTGGAGAGTCGGAGAGATTGGGTGGAAGAAAAAAATCCGCAGCGGCGCGAAAGGTTGCGCGGCGGCGGAGAGCTCGGCGGCGGAGAAGAACAGAGAGACGAAAGGGGAAAAGTGCGAAGGGAGGAGAAAAGGAAGTTACCGGCGGAGGTATTTATACCCTCTCCGCGGTTTACCGTTACCATCGGGGAAGTGGGATCGATCGTGGCGTGTGGTGGGGTCTGTGGCCGGCTGGAAACGCACGCACGCGCGAGGCGCGCGCGTAACGGCCGCAGCAGATCCCACTACCAGATCGTGGCCAATTACTGCGCGTGATGGGACATAACGAGCCAGTGGGCCCGCCCCGTGAAAACTGGGCGCGTGGCACGTCGTGTCGTGGCAGCGAAACGACGGGGTCGCGGATGCTTGCCACGTGTCCAGTTGCGACACGGAAGGCTGGATTATGCTCTGAGCTGCAGAGACGATAGAGGAGAAATTCTCTAAGTCTTTCTACTCGGTTACAGAGTAGAAAGCAGGTGCTATTCGGAAGACAGGAAACTCAAAACTCAAGGTACTTTCTAGAGTACTACTCGGAGGTCATTTACTCGGCATCTTGAGGTTCAAGGGCTATGTTGCAAAAGTTGGTTTCAAGCTGGCAGAGCCTAGTGAACGAGTTCGCAAGACTCAACCAGCTTCGGGGACTGCTGTCGGGGGGTTACCCCCGAGTAGGGTAAAGGCAAGTGGTAAAGGCGACTTACAGAAGAGAGGTTTGGTCGAGTAGCCGACTACCCGGTACCTGCTACCCGGTCGACTGCTACTCGGTCTCATCTCAAGATGACCAGAAGGAGATATCAATCAAGTTCTGTCATTTCGAGTAGAAGAGTTGGCCCGAGTAAAATTGGCGGGAACCTACTCGGGCCAGAAAGTCAAAGGAGCCGTTCTGACACAGGATCCCGCGTATCCTGGGTCCGTACTTGGCAGCATTCGAACTATTGTTCATCTGGGACCGGCCTGCCTGACAGTGACAGCATGGAAGCAGGCCGTCGCAGGATAAGGGGGCCCTACTCTGTGTTTGGCACAGTGATACCAGTCTGTCCCCTTGTTTTGCCCAACGACTTTCCAGATGCAGCCAAGATTAGGAACCAAAGCTGTCAGCGGGAACCCGGAAGAAGGACGATGTGCACACTATGTCGATACTTGTCTAGGTTTGGACGTATCCGGCTGGGCACCAGGTATATAAGGTGCCCCGCCGCCTCCTGCGTGAGGCATCGCACAAGGGATCGCATACTGGAACAGAGGAAACCCTAGATTCTTAACCTAGTTCATCACAAAGAGAGAAGAGGGGCTACTCGGTAGCAAGAACATTGTACTGTGGCTACTCGGTGAGACACCAGAATACATAGAGAAAGGCAGGAGTAGGGGTTTTACCTCCTCACGAGGGCCCTGAACCTGGGTAGATCGTGTTGTTTGCAGTGTTTACTTCGTACCTCACGCGGCTACTCGTCGCGTGATCCCTCCCCGATCACCTCCAGCGTCCTTCGTCCCCACATCTTTAGCCATCCCATGGCATCTGCCGTGACACCACCACGACACAAAGGGACCTTAAAAGAAGGTCCATAGTCAAGTTCCCATATCTCCTCTATGTAACCATAGTATGTGTCAGTTTTTCCATTCTCGTTTGTTGTATCAAAACGGACACCACTGTTTTGGTTGGTGCTCTTCTTATCTTGGGAGCTCGTGTAAAATGTATTCCCATTTATCTCGTACCCTTGAAAACTCCCAATAGTCGAAGATGGTGACCCTGCCAACATGTATAGCTGATCTTCAACAGTGGTGTCATTTATAAGACGTGTTTGCAACCAACTTCCGAAAGTCTCCATGTGTTCGCGTTTAATGCATGAGTCATCCTTCCCCGGGTTTGCAGACCGTACAATATTCTTGTGTTCCTCGACATACATAGCCATGAACATAGAATTTTGTAGAACTGTGTAGTGTGCTTTGGTCAAAGAATGCCCGTCCCTAGGTATCATTGTTTTCTTTCCCAGCGTTCCTTTTCCCCTCAGTCTCCCCTCATGCCGCGATTCAGGAACACCAATTGTCTTAAGGTCAGGAATAAAGTCAACACAGAACCCAATGACCTCCTCTGTTCCATAGCCCTTCGAGATGCTTCCTTCTGGCCTAGCACGGTTATGAACATATTTCTTCAAGACTCCCATGAACCTCTCAAAGGGGAACATATTATGTAGAAATACCGGACCGAGAATATGAATCTCTTCACATAGGTGAACAAGGAGATGAGTCATAATGTTGAAGAAGGATGGTGGGAACACCAACTCAAAACTAACAAGACACTGGACCACATCCCTCTGTAATCTTGTCAGAATTTCTGGATCAATTACCTTCTGAGATATTGCGTTCATGAATGCACATAGCTTCACAATGGGTACTCGAACATTTTCCGGTAGAAGCCCCCTCAATGCAATCGGAAGCAACTGCGTCATAATCACGTGGCAGTCATGAGACTTCAGGTTTTGGAATTTTTTCTCTGCCATGTTTATTATCCCCTTTATATTCGACGAGAAGCCAGACGGAACCTTGATACTGTAAAGGACTTCAAAGAATATTTCCTTCTCTGCTTTAGTAAGAGCGTAGCTGCTTAAGGAATGGCGCCCTGTATCTGTGTGCTTGTTGCTTGGGTCTTTCATACGTTGTTGGTCCTCCCGTGCTTCAGGCGTATCTTTTGACTTCCCATACACGCCCAGGAAGCATAGCAGATTGACACATAGATTCTTTGTCACGTGCATCACGTCGATCGAAGACCGGACATCTAAAACTTTCCAATAGGGTAGCTCCCAAAATATAGATTTCTTCTTCCACATGGGTGCCCGCTTATCAGGGCCGTACGGAACTGGTTGGCTGCCAGCAGCCTTACCAAAGATTACTTGTAGGTCCTTGACCATATCGAATATATCATTACCACTACGGAGCTCAGGCTTCTTTCGGTTATCTGCCTCACCTCTGAAATGCTTCCCTCCTTTTTTCCTTAAGGGATGCTTGATCGGAAGAAATCTACGATGCCCCAGGTATACAACCTTTTTACATTTATCCAAAAAAACACTGTCAGTCTTATCTAAACAGTGTGTGCATGCATTGTATCCCTTGTTTGTATGACCGGAAATGTTACTAAGAGCTGGCCAATCATTGATGGTCACGAAAAGCAACGCCCGTAGGTCAAATGGCTTTTGTTCGTTCTCATCCCACACACGTACACCTGGTTTGCCCCACAGTTCTAAGAGTTCTTCCACTAATGGACTTAGATACACATCAATGTCGTTGCCAGGTTGCCTCGGGCCTTGGATGAGAACTGACATCATAATGAACTTGCGCTTCATGCACAACCAAGGAGGAAGGTTGTACATACATAGAGTTACAGGCCAAGTGCTATGACTGGAGCTCTGCTCCCCAAAAGGATTAAAGCCATCTGTACTTAGACCAAACCATAAGTTTCTCACCTCTCCTGCAAAGTTTGGAAAGTCTCTCTCGATCTTTCTCCACTGCGATCCATCGGCGGGGTGCCTCAACTTTCCATCTTTCTTACGGTCTTCTTTGTGCCATCGCAACAACCTAGCATGCTCTTTGTTTCTAAACAGACGTTTCAGCCGTGGTATTATAGCAGCATACCACATCACCTTAGCAGGAACCCTCTTACGGGGGGGCTCGCCGTCAACATCACCAGGATCATCTGCTCTGATCTTATACCGCAGTGCAGTGCATATCGGACATTCATCCAAATTCTCGTACTTCTCACCGCGGAAGAGAATGCAGTCATTAATGCATGCATGTATCTTCTGCACATCTAATCCTAGAGGGCAGAGAGCTTTCTTTGCTTCGTACGTACTCTCAGGCAATTCGTTATCCTTTGGAAGTTTTGGCTTCATTAGTTGAAGTAAACTCTCAAATGCCTTGTCAGTCACACCGTTTTGTGTCTTCCATTTCAGCAACTCCAGTGTGGTACCGAGTTTTGTGCTACCATCTTCGCAATTTGGGTACAACAATTTTTTGTGATCCCGTAACATGTTGTCCAGCTTCAACCTCTCCAATTTATTTTCACAGTCTTCCCTTGCATCAGCAATAACTCGGCCAAGATCATCATCGGGCTCTTCTGATGCCTGTTCTTGATCACCTCCTTCTTCTGCATTCTCTTCCATTGCAGTATCGTCGTATTCAGGGAACAAAGGATCTTCTTCTTCTTCTTCATCGTCTTCCATCACAACCCCTCTTTCTCCATGCTTGGTCCAGCAATTATAGCTGGGCATGAAACCTCTCCGAAGTAGATGGCCGTGAAGGATTCTTTCGGAAGAATGTTCTCTGACGTTCCGACAATCAACACATGGGCAACACATGAAGCCATTATCTTTGTTCGCCTGAGCTACAGCAAGAAATGCATTCAGGCCTGCCATATACTCGGAGGTGCGTCGGTCACCGTACATCCATCGCTGCCGTGCATCCATCTGCATCATATAATTAAGTTTATCAAAATACATATTAATACAGAGATGACCACAGTACATCGACAAATAATACTTTTTTATGTATCAGTTACAGATGAAAAAGATAATTTGTTAACCTCGGTCGAAGATACCATTTTCAGTGAGCTTGTGTGCGCCTCGGGAATTTCGTCGAACACCTCGTGTGCATAGTAAAAAAAAACACTATAACACCACACTCTCTCACACCTCCAAGGAAAAAAAAGATGGAAGGAGGGGGGCTGGGGCAGTATATATAGGGGAAGGGGGCATTGGTCCCGGTTCGTGGACTGAACCGGGACAACAGGTCATGCGCGTGCCACGTGGCCTGTGGCTAGGCATTGGTCCCGGTCCGTGGCAAGAGCCGGGACCGATATGCCCCCCACGAACCGGGACCAATGCGCCAGACGATTCCTGTTGCCCCGGGCGCACGAACCGGGACCAATGCGGGGCATTTGTCCCGGATTTGGTTGCAACCGGGACAGCTGCCCCCGGCCCCCTGGACGAGAGGGGTTGTTTCCACTAGTGATCCGATAACCCGGTGGGTACGGGGATGGGAGTATAGTTGTCCCCGTCACAGTTAATGGGGATGGGGATGGAGAAGAATTTCCTGCATGGGGATGGTTATGGTTAGCCAATAACCTGTGGTTAGTGTCCCCGTTGCCAAATTGAGTCCAGCCGGACTAAAATGGTGGACGCAGAAAACCCTACCGCCATTTGCCTTTCCTCTCTCCCCGCTCCAGACGACTGGCGGCCCCCATTTCCCCTCCCGCCTCACGGCGACGGAACCATGGCGGCGCGGCTGGCGTGCTTGCCAGCGCCGTCGTGCATCGGTAGCCGATGCGCGCGGCTCCGTCGAGCTCGCTTGACCGCTTCGCGCGCATGGACGCGAGGGAGTTGGGGTGCTCTGCTGCACGTTGGCCACCAGGTCGGGCCGGCGGCGACGCGAGACATGGAGGGCCGTCGTCCGCCACGTGCACCTCCGGGTCGGCACCCATATTACTCGTTCGCAAGCTGAAGCAGCGGATAGCCGACAAGCAGGGAGATGTCGGCCGGCGCAGTGCTTGGACTCCGTCCTGGCCGTCTCCTCCGGCGTGCTCGCCGCGGGCAAGGCCGCTCCCCGCATGGATACCCCGACGGAGGTACTCCTCGTCTTCCTGGCTAGGTTTCCGCCAAAAGGTTCCAGCTTTGACCCTCCCCGTCTCCCCCCCTCTCCTCTTCGCTCTCCTCCGTTGAACAGGGACTCGGATGAGGCCCATGTTCTTGGGGAACCTGGACTAGGGCACCCGCCACTCGGAGCACGATAGCCTCTTCTACCGCTACAGCAGGATGGACATGAAGCTAGGTCTACATCTTGCCCTAATCCCCATAGATTTTCTTCCTCGGTTTAGATGCGTATTTACAACTGCCAATTCGTACAAATGTAGCTGTACATGAGATGTAATTGTTCTGACCGTGAATGTCTCAAACTCAATTGGGAAATGATTGATATGTGTGTTCGTTTTGATTGTTTAAAGAACACTCAATTGGGGCATCACTTCTGTTAAGATTTTGTGATTCCATCTTTGTGTCCACTGATTTGTTAGGGTGTCTATTAATAGGTTAGGGTGTCTGTTAAGTTGCGGTTCCATCTTTGTGTCGGCTGACATGTGCTTCTCTTTCGGAAAACTTTGTTATGATCCAAGCGGACTTCCTAGATGTATGTACTGTACTTGTGGCAGTAGTTTTTGTCCATGTGAGGTTGGAGTTTGTGTGATATATTTGATAATTTGCTGAGTCTATAAAATTTCGAGATACAATCATGATTTATTATATCCACACTACAAATATATGGTATTTTTTTTATTATTATGCTACCCTGTGTGAAGATATATCGATTTTTTTTCTACCACTGCTATCTACATCATTTTTTAATTGTAATCTAACTCACTATTGATTCATCTGAACTACGGATACATTCTTGTATACAGCATTAGTTGGCTGTTCATCGTTTTGTACCGGCAACACTATGTAGTGATAGGTAAACTACCAGAAATCAAGAGCCCTATAAGGTTCCTTCCTATATTATGTTAGTCATCCCACTAAAAGTTTGATAAGTGGTTGCTGTGTAAATCAAACATTCAGCGTTTTGTTGTAAAGTCTCTTACTGTTTACTTAATATGATCTAAGCTACTACTTGCTCACAAACTTATACGGCCAGTCAGTACATGTGAGCATAAGAAGCTATGAACACCTGATGATCACTACTTACTGTACATTTCGTGGAGCCTGTATTGATCCTGGCCTAGCCTAGTAAATATTGTTTGTGTGTCGAGCAACATTTTGCTGTGCTGTAAGCTCTCAGATAGATTTGGCTGTACTGTGCTCCTTCCATTGAGCCGATGACATGATGATCTGCTGTGATGTTAGAACGGCTAGGCTTTTGGTTGTTTAGGATTATTAGGAATGGTTCGATTTAATTGCTAGCTGGTATCCTGGTCTTAATTTTCCTATCGCTTCTGTCTTTATAGAGATTTGCAGCTGGTCATGTTTATTGGTGTGTTATATGTCCTGAAGTGCAGGTTCATTGTCTTTGTAAAAACATGTTGGTTGAAATCTGGTTGAATATTGCAAGTACTTACTAGCACTGAGTTTTTATTTGCCTACTTGCCATGTGTTGTTGTCGAGCTACCATTTTTAAGATGGCATGTATTTGAGCTACGATTTTCAAGAGAATATCTGCTATATACCCTACTGGTTTGTAAGATGACTTGTATGCATTGCTATTTGTAATTTGATTCATCCGTTCCTCTTCACCATTGTGCTAGTCCTTAACTTGCTGTGAAGTTTGTCTCTTTCTACAAATATTTGCTCTTAGTTTGTGGAAGAACTCTGTAACTGTCAGTGTGTTCCCATTAGAGAAAGGTGAGGCTGTTTGTGAAACCCATGTTTTTTTATCCATTGTAGAGATCAGCTAGGACCCTATCTGTTCCTCAATTGTGTGATCTACTTGTGTAGGAAGGAGTGCCATTGCATGTTGTAGTGATGGCGGTGCTGGCCGCGGCCTCGCATGCAGTGATGGTGCTATTTTGGCTCCGGCTACAATTCTGTCACGTGATTCATGAGGTTCCCCTTTGATCACCAGCCCTCCTCTTGCCATGTGTTACCGTGGCTTGCTGCTTCGGGCCATCAATGGATGCCCTTTGATCTGTTGAACTTGTAGGAATCTTTGGTGCGTAATGGAATGTGTTGTTGGCAGTGTAGTTGATCTGATTATCAGCGCGTTGTCTATCCTTAGTTTACTCTGTTTTAGAGTGGCATGATTATCCTGCCTTTTATTTTACCGGTATCTGCCCTGATGACGATATGCTGGTTGGTCCCTCTTTTGATGATATTCAGTATCATGGTTGGAATCAATGCCCCGTGAAGATTCCTCGGCCTCCCTAATATTGCAGAAGTTGATTTACGTAACTTGTGTAGTCACATTTCTTGCCTGATCATCAAGTCGTTCATTCTTTGTAGCAACTGTTTTGTTTACTATATAGCCTCTGCTTGTTAATTCTCGAGTGTCATTAGTAGTAGTAATACTGTGTCGTCCGGTTGTGATGATGCATTGCTATTTTAGTTACGGGGAAACGATCAAGTATGGAGTGTATGGTGGTGTTCTTACAGAGTTTGCTCGTGCGTCTATTGCAGGAGATTTGGTGGAGAAATCTGTCGGCGGCCGACAAGTGCAGGGAGTGTCGGCGATGCTGGGCATATAATAGCTTTGGGTCCTGAACTAGTAGCGGGTGTGTGTAGTAGCGTAGTCGAGAGCAGAGGTAGCGTGATAAAATCTAATTTTGTACCCCAAAACAAAACTTTGGGTCCTGAACTAGTAGCACGACCTGGGCATATATATAATAGCTGGTTCATATGTATCCAAGTCTGTTTGTTTGTTGTAACTATATTTTGTCGAGCGAAGTGATGCGGGAGCCAAAGAATTGCGAGTTGGCCGTCGTCGAGCTCTTGTTCTTCCTCGTATATATCTCATCTCTCCAGGATCCTGCGGGTAATCCATGAATTACTTGACTTGACTCTATGCATGTTTTCTTGGTTGGGGCCGGGAATGGATCCTAAAAAAAAGCAGAGAGAGCAGCTGCTCCGTTGGGTTGGGTTTTGGGATCCATGTGTTGACCCAAAGGGAGCTAGCAG
Source organism: Alopecurus myosuroides (assembly GCA_028641055.1). NCBI lineage: Eukaryota > Viridiplantae > Streptophyta > Magnoliopsida > Poales > Poaceae > Alopecurus > Alopecurus myosuroides. The sequence continues at coordinate 239,229,414 of CM054062.1, read as the reverse complement.
CACCTGCTCGCGCGAGTTGAGTACAGTAAAAAAAAAAAAAAAAACACGATAAATCACGAGCGAGGGAGCTAGCTCGTACGGGACTCTCTCTATTTTTTTTCCCCTTCCGTGGTTAGCTTGGTGTTCTTTTTAGGAGGGGTGAGCGCGGACACGAGTTGTGACCGTGCACGGGTACAGCTAGCACACTTATATGAGCACGTAGTACGTGTGCGTACGTGTACGTACGTGTGCGTTGTATGGACTCCTTTTTTTTTCCCCCTCCCGCGAGCCATGAATCCATCCTTTTTTATAGGTTGACGCTCGTACACGCAAACAGCAGGATGAGTCTATCCACACGTACGTGCGCGTCCAAACGGAGCCAAAACTTTATCTATCGATCGACACTTGAGCCATGCATGGATGGATCGATTCGCCTCCTTTTCTTTTTCCAGGCTCGCGCGCACACAGGATGAGGATTGAGGAGTAGGTACCGGAAAAGAAAAACCGTACGTGGGTTCAAGCGGAAGGGGTCGCGCGATGGAGCATTAATCAAGGAGGATGACACGCATATGGTGCGGCTGTTAACCACCGAATGTGGCCACATTCCGAAGTTTTCTTCCAAGGCAGGATCACAGTGAAACGGAGGCCGTGGTAGGGTGTGCCAGCACCAGTCCTTGGTAGAGGTGCAGAGATCACTCCGGGTGCGGGCGAGGACCTCAAACTCAGACCAGGTACTGCTATCGCTGGACGACAGAGACATGACGTAGAGGGACGGAGATCCCGTGCGGTCGTCTTGAGCCATGGGGAGGCAGATGGGGTTCTTCCCCTTGCCAGAGTTGGTACTGGGCATGGGCGCGATGCCCTGCAGGTCAGCATTGTAGAGTGCTGTCTGGCGGTCATCGTCGGCGAAGAGGATTCTGCTATCTCCTCCTCCCAGCAAAGAGAACCAGTAGCCAAAGCCGCTGTTTTTGGCAGTTTGCGCGCCGCGAAATCTGATTTCCGGCCTAGGAAGCAACAACGAGCTCTTTATCTTGTGCAGCAGCCCTCGTCTTCCCTTGTACTTTGCTTGTGCTTCTGCTGTACATCGATAGAACAGGTGGTTATCGATGTTCATGCGGTGCAGCGAATATATGCGAGTGCCGACGCGTTGCGATACAAAATACAGAAAACGTCGATACATCGTCTCGAAAGAGGACAATCAGATCCTCTCGGTCTAGCCTGGCTCACAATAAAGAAAAGAAAGATGTTACCCGTTGTTGGGACTAACAAATCTGGATTCTGGATTACTGTGAAAAGAAACATCAAAAGGACTACAAGATGTTGAGACGAAAAAAATTCACACCTGCAGCAAAATCCGATATGCCTAAGATTCCTGATTATCTAGGACGCGAATTCCTTCCTAAATCCCGGGCAAGCAGTGTGCCGTCAAAACTAAATAGGACATAGGCACTGGGGTGAATAATATATGAAGGGAGCTCCTGCCTGAAGCTGCAGTCTATCAGCAGGGTGAATCAGTCTTCTGCGCTTGAAGAAGGTGAGGGAGCCGTGAGCACGATCAGATGGCGCCTTTTGGTTGATCTGGGTTGAGGAGCATATGGCAGAATTGCGGCGGCCGAGGAGCAATGAGATTTCGACGGGAAACTGCCAGCACGAGGCATGCCGTGTTTATTGCTGGGCCGGGTCAGCGAGGTATAAATCCAACTGCTAATTCTAGCTACCGGCGAGGGTCTATGTTTTTTTTTAGGTAAATACTACCTATCTGATGCCGATGGGAAAGAAAGTCTCAGACTCCTTCGATGCCGTTAAGATCATATCCATCAAATGGTCACAATTTTCTCCCTTTTTTCCTCATTAACCACGGGACAAATCCCATTAAATCCCACAAATGACGCTAGGTCATATAGATCCCAAATCTCTCCTTACGATCACCTCTCCAATGGGAGGCAACAGACACGACGCCATGGAATGGAAGCATGCACCTTATCCACCTGATCGGCAAACCTGCAACAAGAAGCCCACTGCTAGTCCGCAACGCGCCCATGGCCGCGCCTCCAACCTGGCACCATACCTCCGCACACATCATCGCTATGTTGTGCCGGTGAGCTTAGGGCATTTGCGAAGCGCCTCGCCACCGTGCTGTCTCGGCGTCTGAGAGGTCGGTCAGCGCTGCACTCCCATCCCATGAAGCCTGGCCTCAACCAAGGCCACCTGGTGTCCGCGACACCCTCATCGCACTCTACTCCACGTGCGGCCGGTGCCACACGCTCCTATCTACGCCGGTGGTGGTCGAGTGCCGGACAAGGTCTTTCTGGACATCCATGTGGAACGGGCATCCACGGCTTGGCCTGTTCCACGGGGCCGCGATGTTGTTCTTGGCCATGGCCGAGGATGTGGCGCGATCGTCGCCGGTGTTGTGGGATTGTGGCTGGACCTCGCACCGCGTCATCGCCTGCAACGTGATGGTCAACATGTACGCCAAGTATGGTGACATGACGACTGCACTCCAATGCTTCCGAACCATGGCGCTGGCTAAGTATGTGGTAGTACCTTGGAACATGATGATCTCTGTGCAACGGTGAATGCCGAACGACGCGACGTTCGTCGCCATCCTTGGCAGATGTGCGCAGTGCTTGGCTCCCTCAGCGCTGGCATGTTAGGGCACATGTAGTACCTGGGTCAGTGGACCAGATGGAATGCTGCCTTGCCCGACGACGTCTTCGGCAAGGCGCTGGTGGACATGTCTACGGTAATTACAAGTTGTCTACACCAAGATTACCATGTATATGACATATGCTTTCTCAATTTTGAATAGATGCTTCGGTTGTTTGTCACACATGCTTTCTTATTCCTTCCATATTTATCCCAGAATGTCGCTCAAAGGGACAACGTTCCGGCACACTTTGTTGATCGTTTCAAAGGCCGCACATGTTTGGTGCTTCCCGTGACACAAGTGAGGCAAGGGGATATCCAACAACCGGAACACACCTTCAGGGCATTATCCCGCGACCACATCTACGCGACACAGCAAGAAAACTTGGTTAACATATGATGCATCTAGGAAACATATAGAATGAAGCGGATTTGTAACATGTAGGAAATATGTGATATGATCGTACAAAGTTGTGAATTCTAGCGACTTGAAGGAAGCGAATCTGTATGTTGTTCAAAATATGTTAACTGGATGAATGAAGCACTAAAATCTTCTCAAGTTTAGGAATGAAACTTCTATACTCATAGGGAAAACAAATGTTGCAAATTTCACAATAGACGTATGCTTCCTAAATATCCGAACGAAGTTTTGTTAACTCACTAGTTATGCTTTCAACAATAGTTCACTATGCTTCTTAGCCATATGAATGAAGTTTCTAGCCACGTGCTTCCATATATCCCGTCTATTCTAAATCTAAGAAATCCACTCACCATGGAAGAAATATTGTTCACTATGCTTCCTAGCCATATGAATGAAGTTTCTAGCTATGTGCTTCCATATATCCCGTTTATTCTAAATCTAAGAAAATCCACTCACCATGGAAGCAATATTGTACCATCCACAAAAACATAGTTTGATAATTCTTTAATAAATATTTTAATATCGATGCAAAATTCAGTTGTAACCAAAGCAAGCATTGCTTACAAAGGAAGAAGAGAAACTAATGACATTGGGAGACCAAAATGTTTGCTTCCCGTATAACCAAATTTACATGCCTGATATTTTGCTAAAGTTACTGGTTCACTTCGAAATACGATTTCATTTCCTATATACGTGAGACAATTAGATTGAGCAGTAGTTGTATATCCCACAAAATAAGCAATCGTTTACGGAAGCTTGTTATTAGGAAGCATGCAACCTGGGCCTTATTTCATGGAAATAGTAGCCGGAGCTGGTCCAGCGTTTACGCTGTTTCCACAACGCATTAATTACGTGGTTGTTTGTAACGAAAGCGCGCATTTATAACGGAAGCACGCATCACGCGCGGGTCCAGATAGTGCATCACGCGGAGGTCTTCCAGGAAATTAGTCGAGCAGGTCCGGTTGAATCGAACGGTCTGTTTGCTTCCAATCCGATGGTGCAGGAAGGATCCGATGGGAATTAAACTATCGGCGTCCGATTCCTAGTAGCGGCCTTTTTTTTAAGCAACCCCGTATTTCATTAATCTCTACTACTATAAAACAAGCAAACATATTCATCCCTATGGTCACCCCACAAAGTGTACACAGATCGCTTTCCACCTATAAAATCAGGCCCACCAAAAATATCTAACGGTCCGCAATAAGTCTCCCAGCATGTTGTGTACATCTAGCAATTTACATGGCGAACCATTCCCAAGCGGACGAAAAGTTCCGCACGTCTCAGTTTCAGAGGAAAAAAAAAGTATGCATCCCGCATCCACATCCTTAATCACGTATACATGGGGCAAAATTTGCGGACATGCCCGTTCCAGTCAAAAATAGACATGCACGATTACCAGGAATATTAAAATAGACATGCATAATCACGTATATACATGGAACTAAAATTACGGAAAGATTTGAATTTGATCAATTTCATCTCACGTTCATCGACGCCTCTATCAATCATTCAGCGGCGCCCTGCCGCTCTCCTACCATGCGCCGGTGAGATTCGATCAAATTCATCTCACGTTCATCGACGCCTCCATCAATCGTTCAGCGGCGCCCTGCCGCTCTCCTACCATGCGCCGGTAAGATTTGATCAAATTCATCTCACGTTCATCGACGCTTCCATCTGTCGTTCAGCGGCGCCCTGCCGCTCTCCTACCATGCGCAAGTGCCGCCGCACTTCATAGTGCCAGCGTCGCCGACCCAGTGCGCTAGCTTCACGCCGACGCCGAGATTGCCGCACTTGCGCCCTCGCCGGCACGTACCGTCCGACCCAGTGCACTAGCTTCACGCCGACGCCAGGTGCAATATCGTCTCTTCTAATCTCTTATTATGTATAACCAATACCGGTCATCAGGAGAAAATCATATTTCAGTACACCAGCATGCACCACAAGACCCAAGTCAATACATCATTCTTTCTTTACTCCTTGGTTGCGTTTTCTTAAAAGAGCAATACTGCACAGTTAAACAATCTAATGATTAGACTAGGCATGCATATATAGAGTGCACTGGTAGAAAATAGGCCTTCCATACGCCCCCATTAGTCCCCAAAATAATCGACCCGCGACCATAGGGGTCTTTAGTCTCGGTTCGGTAGGAGACCCGCGACCAACAGTCTGGGCCCAGCGCGCTCGGTCCACAGCTGACGGACGGGAGGGGTTTTAGTCCCGGTTGGCCAGGCCAACCGGGACTAATAGGTCCTCAGGCTGGCCCGAAGGCCTTTAGTCGCGGTTGTCCACGCCAACCGGGACTAAAAGCCCATCCCTATATAGGACTCAGCTCGCTGCACTTTGCCACATTTGGTGTCACTTCTACTCACAATATTCACAAGGGGTGGTGGGTTTGCTTTTGGTTCCTACTATGTACACAAGGTGTTCGATGAAATGCCCGAGAGCATGAAACACACATGATATGAAGTGTCCGAGCCACACTTGAGCATTTTCATTTATTTTTACTGCGCGATCGCGGTTAGCAACTTGAACCTTTCATGATTTGTATTATTTCTAGCTAGTTAGTTTAACAAATGCATGATGGTTAATTATATACTTTATATAATAATAATGCAGATGAATCGGCAATGGATGTACGGTAACCGACTCTCCGGCGAGTTCACTACGGGTTTGAAAGATTTCCTCGTAGTGGCAAATGCGAACAAGCATCGAGGTTTTATTATCTGTCCATGTGCTGAATGTAAGAATCAGAAGGGTCACTCCTCCTCAAGAGTCGTTCACATGCACCTGCTTTGGCACCGTTTCATGCCAAGCTATAATTGTTGGACCAAGTATGGAGAAAGAGGGGTTAGAATAGAACAAGATGAAGAAGAGGATGATATCGATGTCAACTATCATGAGGCTTTCATGGAGGATGATGCTGAAGGTGGGGAAGGTTTTGGTGAAGGTGAAGAAGAGGCACATGATGAGCCCGCTGATGATATTGGTCGGACCATTGCTGATGCACGGAGACGCTGCGAAACTGACAAGGAGAGGGAGAATTTGGATCGCATGTTAGAGGATCACACGAGGTCGCTGTACCCAGGATGCGACAATAGTCTGAAAAAGCTGGGCTGCACACTGGATTTGCTGAAATGGAAGGCACGGGAAGGTGTAGCTGACTCATCATTTGAAAATTTGCTGAAAATGTTGAAGAATATGTTTCCGAAGAATAACGAGTTGCCCGCCAGTACGTACGAAGCAAAGAAGGTTGTCTGCCCTCTAGGTTTAGAGATTCTGAAGATACATCCATGCATTAACGACTGCATCCTCTACCGCGGTGAATACGAGAATTTGAATGAATGCCCTGTATGCACTGCATTGCGTTATAAGATCAGAGGCGATGACCCTGGTGACGATGTTGAGGGCGAGAAACCCAGGAAGAGGGTTCCCGCCAAGGTGATGTGGTATGCTCCTATAATACCTCGGTTGAAACGTCTGTTCAGGAACAAAGAGCATGCCAAGTTGTTGCGATGGCACAAAGACGACCGTAAGTCCGACGGGGAGTTGAGACACCCCGCTGATGGAACGCAATGGAGAAAGATCGACAGAGAGTTCAAAGATTTTGCAGCTGACGCAAGGAACATAAGATTTGGTCTAAGTACTGATGGCATGGATCCTTTTGGCGAGCAGAGCTCTAGCCATAGCACCTGGCCCGTGACTCTATGCATCTACAACCTTCCTCCTTGGTTGTGCATGAAGCGGAAGTTCATTATGATGCCAGTGCTCATCCAAGGTCCGAAGCAACCCGGCAACGACATCGATGTGTACCTAAGGCCATTAGTTGATGAACTTTTACAGTTGTGGGGCAGACCTGGTGTACCTGTGTGGGATGAGCACAAAGAAGAGGAATTTGACCTACGAGCGTTGCTTTTTGTAACCATCAACGATTGGCCTGCTCTCAGTAACCTTTCGGGACAGTCAAATAAGGGATACAAAGCATGCACGCACTGCTTACATGAGACTGAGAGTGTATTTTTGGAATATTGTAGGAAGAACGTGTACCTGGGACATCGTCGATTTCTTCCCCGAAATCATAACGTAAGAAAGAAAGGCAAACATTTCAACGGCAAGGCAGATCACCGGCCGAAGCCTGCGGAACGTACTGGAGCTGAGATATTTGATATGGCCAAGGATTTGAAAGTCATCTTTGAAAAGGGTCCTGGCGGACTATCAGTTCCGCTGGGAGTTGACGGGCACGTACCCATGTGGAAGAAGAAATCAATATTTTGGGAGCTACAGTATTGGAAAGTCCTAGATGTCCGCTCTGCAATCGGCGTGATGCATGTTACAAAGAATATTTGCGTGAACCTGCTAAGCTTCTTGGGCGCGTATGGGAAGATAAATGATACAAAGGAAGCACGGCAGGACCAGCAACTTTTGAAAGACCCAGATGACCGGCATCCGGAATGGTTTCAAGGTCGTGCCAGCTACGCTCTTACGAAAGAAGAGAAGGTCATTTTTTTTGAATGCCTGAGCAGTATGAAGGTCCCGTCTGGCTTCTCGTCGAATATAAAGGGAATAATAAATATGGCGGACAAAAAGTTCCAAAACCTGAAGTCTCACGACTGCCACGTGATTATGCCGCAATTGCTTCCGATTGCTTTGAGGGGGCTCCTACCGGAAAATGTTCGAGTAGCCATTGTGAAGCTATGTGCCTTCCTCAATGCAATCTCTCAGAAGGTAATCAGTCCAGAAGATCTACCACGGTTACAGAACGATGTGGTCCAATGTCTTGTCAGTTTCGAGTTGGTGTTTCCACCATCCTTCTTCAATATTATGACGCACCTCCTGGTCCACCTAGTCGAAGAGATTTCCATTCTCGGTCCTGTATTTCTACACAATATGTTCCCCTTCGAGAGGTTTATGGGAGTATTAAAGAAATATGTTCGTAACCGTGCTAGGCCAGAAGGAAGCATCGTAAAGGGCTATGGAAATGAGGAGGTAATTGAGTTCTGTATTGACTATGTTCCTGACCTTAAGCCGATTGGTATTCCTCAATCGCGGCACGAGGGGAGACTAAGTGGAAAAGGCACGATCGAAAGGAAATCAACGATATGTATGGACGGTCATTCTATGACTGAAGCACACCACACAGTTCTGCAAAATTCGAGCTTGATGGCTCCGTACTTCGAGCAACACAAGAATATTTTACGCTCGGACAACCCGGGGAAGCCTGAATCATGGATTAGAAAGGCCCACATGGAGACTTTCGGCAGTTGGTTGCGAAAACATTTAATGAATGACAATGATGTTGGAGATCAGCTGTACATGTTGGCCAAGACACCATCTTCGACTATAACGACTTTCCAAGGGTACGAGATTAATGCGAATACATTTTACACGATCTCCCAAGATAAAAAGAGCACCAACCAAAACAGTGGTGTCCGCTTTGATGCAGCAACCGAGATTGGGCAAAAGGTCACATATTATGGTTACATAGAGGAGATATGGGAACTTGACTATGGACCCTCCTTTAAGGTCCCTTTGTTCCGGTGCAAATGGTTCAAGCTAACAGGAGGTGGGGTAAAGGTGGACGAGCAATACGGAATGACAATGGTGGATTTCGACAATCTTGGTTACCTTGACGAACCATTCGTCCTAGTCAAAGATGTCGCTCAGGTTTTCTATTTGAAGGATATGAGTAGCAAACCGAGGAAACGGAAAGATAAGAAAACGATCAGTACATCATGCGATGATCCAAAGCGCCACATTGTTCTTTCAGGGAAAAGAAACATCGTGGGAGTGGAGGACAAGACAGACATGTCAGAAGATTATAATATGTTTGGTGAAATTCCGCCCTTCAAAGTCAACACTGACCCAAGCATTAAGTTAAATGATGAGGATGCTCCATGGATACAGCCAAATCGTAAGAAAGCGGGGACACAAGGGAAGAATTGATGTGTAATAATTTATTGTACCAAACTTTCTTGAATGGATCATGTGAATTATATTATCTCTGATGTGTTTAAAACTAACTCCTTTGCAAAATATTTGAGAAAACGAGTGGAAAACATGGAAAACAGAAGGTTACTTAAATGTCTCAAAACCTTGTGAGATAAAATATCTGATTTCATAACTTTTATTAAAAACAGAAAACAGACGCGCTAGCGCGCCGCAGTGTCGCCGGAATACAAATTCTTTTATTAAAAAGAGAAAACAGACGAACACTACTCCTCGTCGTCGTCGTCGGGGAACCCGTCGGTGAACTCCTCCGGGTCATCGTCGTCGTCGAACTCGTCGGTGACCTCCTCGTCGTCGTCGGAGGTGCATGATGGTATGTCCGAGATTGGCCCCCACCTCGGATCGTCGGAGGCCCGAACTTCGCCTGCGTGGTCGGCCCGACGAAGCTCTTGCAGCGCCTTCGTCCTCGCCTCCCGAGCGGCATCTAACGCGAGGTGGCGTTCGAGGCGGCGCTCCGCCCTCTCAGCCGCGCGGGTCTGCCAGAGCTCCTCGTTGGCGTTCTCCTCCCCCGGGTTGTTCCGGTAATACTCGCGGACGACGCGGTCTTCCCTGGCGTCGACTAGGCCCTGAAACGCGCGGTGACGGAGGTGGAGGTGGTCGGCGGCAGTGACGATCTGCGGCTTCGGCGCCCTGGCTTCCGCTTCCCAGACGGTGTGGCAGTCGTTGAAGTTCATCAGCGACCGCGGGCAATTGAGGCGCCAGGCCGCCGCGTCCCAGGCGCGGGCGGCCTCCGCCGCCGTCGCAAAGGAGCCGAGGGGGATGCGGTCGTCCCCCCAGCGGATATCTGCGCTGAACATTTCGTTCTGCCGTGCTCGGACGCCGCGGAAGCCGGTGGTGTTGTTCCTCCTCGGAGGCATGGTGGAAGTGCGATGGTGCGTGGAGAGGAGTGGGCGCGTGGAGAGGAGAAGACGTGCTAGAGGCGCGACAGTTTATACCGCGCCCTCCTGGCCACGCGTCACAACTCCCGCGCCACGCGCCACCCTAACACAACCAAGCAAATAGTTGCACATTACTACCCGAGCTCAAAGTGAACACTGACCCAAGCATGGATGGATGTGTTAAAGGGGGGGTGTAGAACAAAACAATCGGTATCACCATCATACAGCCCTACCATCGCTACTCGGTGCAATATGCATACCAAATGCACGGCAGGACGTATGATGGCGAATCCGGATGTTTTGTATTTGCTCGATGAACTGAATATATGATATATCAAACCTTAAAGGGGGATGTAGAACAAAACAATCGGTATCGCCATCATACAGCCCCACCGTGGCTACTGGGTGCAATATGCATACCAAATGCACGGCAGGACGTATGACGGCGAATCCGGATGTTTTGTATTTGCTCGATGAACTGACCGGTGTATGAAGGTGGGCTATATATAGGGTCCTCCGGCTCACAAAGTGTTGTGCTAGGGTTTTGATCCAACGGTTAAGAAACACCCTCATCCAACGGCTCACAACAGCTCGAAAGAAACACACCGTAGCCCTGATCAAACGGCCCACAACAGCTCGAAAGAAACACACCCCGGATCCAACGACTCACAAGCGCTTGAAAGAAACACACGATCTGTGTGATTCTATCTGATTGGTCCAAACGAAACCCTAACCCATTTAGTCCCGGTTGGTGTCCCCAACCGGGACTAAAGGGATGATCCGTTTCCCAATGAAACCCGTACCATTTAGTCCCGGTTCGTTAAACGGGCCGGGACTAAAGGGATATATGTTTTCTTCTCGCTATATATATGTATGCATTGCCACACCATTGGCATAAACACATACAAACTCACCACTCTCTCATGGCTTCTACCGTACCCACTCTAACATTCATCCAGGCGGAGGCACTTTCCGCCGCGAACTACCCCTGCCCGTGCGGCTACAACGTTCCCGCCGGTTGGATGCTGAGCGCCGGAGGAGTGACGGTCCCTCCTCTTCCTCAAGGTGTGGCGCGTCGGGCGGCCATCACGAACCACTACTACCACGAGCTCACGCCGGAGCAGCGGAGGAATCCTAGTTGGCATCCCGATAACCAACATACTTGGGATGTCTTCTTCATCAATCGGCATGAGAGGGCGCTCGCCAGGTATGAGGAGGACGGTCTGCCTCCTGGGAACTTTCACGAGGCCGGTCGTCGGCTATGGTGGTACGACCGGACTCTACAGAGCGTCATGGACTACATCAGGGTCGGCGATATCCCCCGCCTGCGCTACCCTCACGCCCAGTCCTGTAGTCGTGATCCTCCGAGGGAGTGCAGAGCACCGTCAGACGATAGTGACGACGACGACGGTGACTACGACGACTACGAGTCGGAGTACTATAGGCCTAGGAAGGAGTATGACTAGCAGATATCAGATCCACAGTGTCTTGCCATTATGTAGATCGATCATGCATCTATGCTCTCCGTTTAGGTTTAGATCCACTCTTGCCATTATGTACTGCCTTTTTTATCTATATATATATCCAAGATGTGTGTGAATCTTTCTGATTGGAGGGAACAAAACCCTAACCATTTCGTCTCGGTTGGTAAAACATGCCGAGACTAAAAGGGTTTTATTATTCTGAATTTTCTGATATATTATTTGTATTTTTAAGATTTTAAAATGAAGAAGTTTTATTTTTCTGAATTTTCTGATATATTATTTGTATTTGTAAGATTTTAAAATAAATTAGTTTTATTTTTCTGAATTTTCTGATATATTATTTGTACTTTTAAGATTTTAAAATGAAGTAGTTTTATTTTTCTGAATTTTCTGATATATTATTTGTATTTGTAAGATTTTAAAATGAAGTAGTTTTATATATCTGAATTTTTTGATATATTATTTGTATTTTTTAGATTTTAAAATGAATTACTTTTATTTTTCTGAATTGTTTGACATATTATTTGCATTTTTAAGATTTTAAAACGAAAAGTATTTTGAAAAATCACCTTTAGTCGCGGTTCGTGACACCAACCGCGACTAAAGGTACCCCTTTAGTCCCGGTTGGGGACACCAACCGCGACTAAAGGCCCGCGGAGGGTACTCGGAGGGTACCTTTAGTCACGGTTGGTCTCCTCAACCGGGACTAAAGGCTGGCCCTGTAAATTCCCGCTCCCCCGAAATTTTTCTAAGGACCAACCGCATCATCTTCTCCGCGCCGTACTGCTCGTCTTCTCCGCGCCGCCGACGCCGATTCCGCCCGCAGAGACACAGAGAACGCGCCGCCGTCATCTCCGGTAGGTGCCCGCCGCCCCTGCGCCCGTCATCCCGCTGCTCGTCCGTTCCCGTCGCCGCTCCTCGGCCGTGCAACCCTCCGTGACCGTCCTCCCGCCGCCGCCGCCACGCGACATCCGCCCGCCGCGTTTACTTCACGGCGGCTCTCCGTCGTCGACCTTCCAAGGGCGGCGCCGCCAAGTAGAAGTAGATTTCGTCAAGGACACCAACCACGTGTCCTGTGGTGGCCAGAATCGCCACCGGCGATCGACCGAATCTGCCACCGCCGGCCACCGTGTGACGCCAGGGTGACGTCATGATGATGACGTCACCTGGCCAAGTGTTGGCGAGGTTTTTTTTTTAGAATGACGTCATCGTGACACGTGGGGCCCACTATATATAGAATTACAGAAAATAATTAAATCTTATAAATTAAATAACTTTTAATTTATAATTCCAAAAATTATGGAAAAATATGCAAAATGTTCACAAAAATGTAAGCTATCTGTTTATATCATTTTCAATCATGTTTGACAAAGTTCAAAATGAGACCATATTTGAATTTGAATTAAATTCATTAAAATAATGAAAATAACTTTTAATTCAATAAATTCAGAATATTAAGTGTAATATACCAAAATGACCAAGAAAGCAAATGCAACCTAACTATGGGGTTCTCCAAGTCATTTGAGCAACTAATCTTGGACACGCCTCTAAAGTATGGTTTTCCCCCTCCGGTGGTCATCTTTCTTCCACCCAAAACCCTAGCAATCTGTTTTCCCTCCTTCTACAACAATATTTGCTAAGTCTCCTATATACTTAATTAATTTTTACTACATGCATGTCTGCAGGAGTGACATATGGCGGACAATAGAGCCTTGCCGCTTACGGATCAGGAGGCTGAAGGTATATATTCGACATCATAGCCAACGAGATCCCTTATGTGCCGAGCCCAAAAGATGATGTAGTCTCTTCTTATCTGAACCTTGATGATCAAGAAGGTGGATAAACGGACATTGTCGATGATCAAGAGGGTGAAGGAACGGACATTGTCGACGAAGGTGAACCGTCGACAAACGACGATCTCCAATTGCAAAGACCAACCACCTCCGGCGAGGTATATATATATATATATATATATATATATATATATATATATACATTGAGCATCTCGTGATACAAACTTACTGAAATGTGAATACATATGCATTAACGCGCGCGACTCTCTTTCTTATTTTAGCCCTCGGCCGGATAGAGTACGACAAAGCGTGGCAAATCTAGGGCGATGAAAGAAGGAGAAACATATACCATCGAATCAGTCGGTGAAACCGGCAAGCCCCTACAGCACACCACAAAGTTTATCAACCAATGCGGAGTCATTGTTAGAGACAACGTCCCGATCACCGTCCAGGAATGGAAGGAGACAAAGAAAGCACGTCTTGGTTTCAGTTATGTCGACAAGAGAACGAAAAAGGATCTGTGGAGAAAGCTTATGGTACATTTCATTCTACCTCCGAAATACAACAAAACAGATGAATTCGATAACGAGATTCCGGGTGGACGTCAGAGGAGGAGGCTAGTCAAAGAGTTCGCTCTTCAGAAGATGGCCGAAGCATTCCGGAACTTCAAGAAAAAATTGTTCCGTGAATATGTCAGCAAGGGCAAGACTCCGATTTTCACTGGACAACATGAGAAACTGAGAGCTGATTGGCCAGAATTTGTGACGCAGAAGAAATCGGAGCATTTCAAGGAAATATCGAAAAAAATAAGGTTAATGCGGATAAGAAACAGTACCATCATGTTATGGGGCCAGGAGGATACCGTGTTTCGGCGCCTAAGTGGCAGAAGATGGAGGACATCCCGAGGGCGCGAGGAATCCCTCTAGGTATAGAGGGATGGGACGAAAGAGCCAAAATGTGGTGGTACGGGCATGGGGGATCGCTAGACCCGGAGACAGGGGCGTGTGTTCATCGGCAGAAAACGTTTGCTCCCACCCAAGCCCTTATTGACGCAATGGCCAAAGCTCAACAGGGCGTGATCACGTTCAACAGAGAGAGAGACGCACTGACCCATGCCCTCGGGAATTCTGAACACGGAGGACATATATGAGGCAAAGGCAGAATGCCGTCGAAAGTAGGGTTTTCCCAGGAAAATGACCCGTACTGTTATAGAAGTCGTAAGAGAAAGACGGACCGGGATGCAGATCTTCTGGCGAAGCTTGCATCGGAAGTTAGTGAGTTGAAGCAAGACCGTGCATGGAATACTTGAGAAAGAAATATCGACGGCTGCAAGGCCGCATGAAGATCATGAAGCGGATGTCGGAAGCCAGCATCAACGGAGAAGCAGCGTGGCTTCCACGGAGGCCCTGCCTGCAGGTGCTAATGCACCGATGATCGAGAGTCGTGCACCGGAGCCTCACTACCCCGTGGATGATGTAAAGGAGATGAAAGAATGTGATCTGCATTATCCCGTGGGGAACATTTCCACGAAGGTAGCTACCGGCAGTGCTTTACCCTACACACCTGGAGCACTCCACCACAACAACCCCATTCCATATGGCTATGCTCGTGTCACGGTGGAATACATAGTCCAAGTGTTTGAGGACCTGGAGATTGACATAGCTACACCCGAAGGGGAGAGAAGACTTGGAGATGTAAAGCGCCAGTTCATTCTATGGAAAAAGAAGTACATAGTGTTTCCAGGCGAGACGCCAAGGCCAGCAAGTCCACCCCCCTCCGATGGTGCAGGTGGTGGTGGTGGTGTTGGTGCTGGTTCACCTACGCCTCCTTCACGCCATTCGACGCCGTCCCCCGATCCACAATCTCCGGCGGATAAGCAGCCGCCGCCCCCCAATCCTCCTCCGGCGGATAAGCAGCCGTCTCCCCCCATTCCTCCTCCGGCGGATAATCACTCGTCGCCCCCCATTCCTCCTCCGACGGATAAGCAGCCGTCGCCCCCCATTCCTCCTCCGGCGAAGAAACAGAAGCAGGTGGACAGCAAGGAAACCCGCTCTTGGACTATTAACCCGGAGGCTTATGTACCTAAGACCACACGGGTACCGGAGCCATCACTGAAGCCTATCCCCCCAAGGGCTTGGGAACTTAGTGATGCTGAAACCAAATTGGCCGCGAAGGCTGAGTATGAGAAATGGTCGGCTGATCGGAAGGCGCTAAGGGAGCCTAAGCCCAAGGAAGTATACCCTCCGTCGGTACAGAAGTGGGCTACGAGTTTTTTGTCGACACCGTCCCAAGCCGAGAAGAATTTTCCTAAAGACTATGAAAGTGAACTTCGTAGGCAAGCAGATATATTGATGGAGGAGAAAGAAGAAAGGAAAAAAAGCGGGAAACAAGTTGACCAGCTCGGGATGCAGAGTAAACAATCGACCCCCCCGCTCATAGTGAAAGCCGGTCCGGAACAGGACCCCGAGGTCAGAGCAGCTGCGGCAGCAATGGGATTGACTGTAGCTACTGCCATGAAAAATGCGTCCGAGATGGGTATGTCTATTCGTGCCTTGTTAGGCCTGGACGATGCGCCAATGGCTGAGGTAGCATTACAATATGTGAAGAAAGGGCCTCTCGTCGAGTCTACGCAGGAAAAGAGTCTACCACCAGTAATGCAAAATCTGCTACGTTGGTACAAAAATTTCATATCATATTCCGACAAAGAATATGTTCATGTTGATGTTACAGAGGAGCATCACACCAAAAAGTACTATGTAGCGGTTGAGATGAGTGAATTGTTCCAGCTGTTCAATCTGCGCGAGCTCGACAAATCTATCCTGAGTTGCTACGTTCTGTAAGTGATTTATTTTTACCTCATCTCGTTCTTCATTGTCTGCACTCTATATATATATATATATATATATATATATATATATATATATATATATTCCTAACTATATTGTTGCGCATGCTATTATGCAGATTGAAGATTTGGGAATGCAAAATAAGACACATCCATGATATTGGGTTCATTGACCCACAAATAATTAATGGACATGTGTTACAATATTACCCGCTAGACGTGGAGAAAGATTTGTACAATTTTCTTAAAAAGCATCAACTCAAAAGTCATATTCTATTTCCTTACCATTTTGGGTGAGTGTTTCTCTCTTGTTCCCATTCTCTTTTGTTTACTCAATGCATGGTATGTCTAATCGATAAGTTATGCATGACTGTGCATGTAACGTGTCCGCAGGTTCCACTGGATGCTGCTAAAAATTGAACTTCACACCTCCACAGTTTTTATCATGGACTCTATGGATTCAGATCCAAAGCTTTGGATTGACATGAGAAAAATGCTGCAAAGGTAATTATTTTCAATCATTTGCGCTCTATATCGATCGGTCTCTTTTGTTCATTTCCTAATATGCAGTAGCTAATAACTCCCTTGTTCATTTAATTTCCTTTCCCCTGTAGAGTTTGGAGACGGTTCTCAAAAGAAATTGTCGGTGAATTCAAACATCAGCTAGAATTTAAAATTTTAGTTCGTGTGGATAAGCAGCCACCGGGGACCAATCTATGTGGATACTATGTTTGTGAGAACATACGGAAAGAAACCTCTGAGAAGAAGAAGTCGGAGAGCACATGGAAGAGTCTCAATAACTTGCGAAGGACGCTTAGTCCAGAAGCTCGCTTCCGACCAATTCAAGAGGAAATAGCAGGATTTTTCCTTAGGCATGTCATCGATCCTAAAGGAGAACACTATACGTCCGACGAAGACCAATTCAAGAGGACTGAGCAGGATTTTTCCATATGCATCTCCTAGATTGAAACTTGTTAGAAGTTGTGTATATCCATCGTAATTGTGTATGGAAACTTGTTCGAAGTTGTATATGGTCACCCGAGATTGAATATATATTATATATTCCTATTGAATTCTTCTTGTTTGAAATTTCATATATGCATGTATATAGTACCGTACAATGTACAATATATATGTGTACTGAAACTTCATCAAAATTAAAATAAAACACAAAATAAAATATAAAATAAATAAAACAAAACAAATTAAAAAGAAACCAGGTTTAGGGGGGGCTAAAACCCTAAACCTGCGGAGGAGGCCTTCAGTCCCGGTTAGGCACGAGAACCGGGACTAAAGGTCCTCCGCCCCGACGGACTCCTGGCGCCCACGTGGACGGGGCTTTAGTCCCGGTCCGTAAGAGGCGCGACTATAGGGGGGGTCTTTAGTCGCGCATATTTAGTCCCGGTTGCGCGGCCGGGACTAATGGCCATTGCGAACCGGGACTGAAGGCCTATTTTCTACCAGTGGTGGACAATAGGTATCAAGACATGTTTCCTCTTCTCATTCAAGGTTTTCAGAAATCCAGCAATACTGATTCGCCAAACAATATGGAATCTTCCACTCCGAACGCTCCGCACACCCTTTTCCAAGATATAAGCAACATTCAGTCCTTGGGTAAGTATCCGAAAAACAAGAACTCACATCCTGTAGTGTTGCTAAACTACTGACCCGTGAGATGTGTATCTATGTAGACCCCAAGGAAATAAAGAGGCAACGGGACCGAGAACGGTATGCACTAAAAAGAGATGATATACTAAGTCAACGACGACAATCCCGTGAAAAAAAATGAAACCTGTCTTGCTCAATGACACAAACACTATACACCATACACCGGTCGCCATGGCACATGGTAATGAAGACCATCTATCGCATGTTATTATGTCGTCTTCCACTCCAACTGCGGGAAACACCTCATTTCAGGACATAACCAATACCCACGAGCAAGGTAATTACTAAACAAACTACTCCTATTGCTTGTTGATACTGAGTACATGCTAAAATGTGTCATATATGCAGATCCAAGGGAACTAAAGAGACTGAGGGACAGAGAGCGGTATTCGCAAAGAAAGGATGAAATTAATAAGAGACGACGTGAAGCCTATAAACAGAAAAAAGCTGGGCTTACAGATGTCAATTACCTAGATAATGGAGGACACACATCGCAAGCTATGCCACATGGTAATGATGATTCACTTGTCAAAAATAAGACACACTATGGTATATTACACCTGCATAATAACGGTGTCTTCATCGATGCATACCCTACTCAGAGAAAACAAAATGTGCCCAGGAGAGTTCGTTGGCGATGAAGTAAGTGTTTATTTATGATAAGAAAATAATTTTTAATACGAACATCTAATCTCATATGTCCAATGTGTTTACTTGAAATGGTAGATCATAGACGCATACATACACTGCATAAGTGCTAAAGAGCACCTACAAGTGAGATCGGGTGGAAGCATCTTCCTAGAGAATGTGTGCATCTCTAAGATAATAAAGACAGGTAGTTGTCTGCCTGTAGATTACAAAGATGATGCACCAGGATGGGTATTAAAAAGGGCCAAAACTTATTTGGGACATGATATGGTTAGTCTCAATTTCTTACATATATATTATAAGAATTCAACTATTCTTGAATGTTCACCTATGTGGGACTGAAACTAACATGTACCTTTTCCAGATATTTGTTCCAGTAAATATTGAAAACGTTCATTGGTACGTAGCAGTTATAAATTTCAGAAAACGATGTATCCAAGTGCTCGACTCACTAGGCACAGGAATGCACCGCAAAGACCTCATTGCCATGGTTGGTTATTTGTCCCACTGTCCCATCTTTTAATAAGAAGATTTTTGTTATTCTTCAACTCTGATGCTAATAGTTTGTTATTTATTCGTGCAACAGCCGGAAGAAGTGGAGAATTTATTCAAATATGCATCGCAGCACATGGAACTCAAGTCTGACAAGTGGAAGGACCTTAATGTCACAATATGGCACCGGGAAGAGTTTATAAAGACCAGATTGCAGACAGATGGGTACACCTCCTACCTCAATGCAATCGATATCATGTTATTTTTGTATGTCCCCCTTAGTCGCATTAAATAAATAATAAGAATGAATTATGCTTGCACGTACCAGTTGAGAGTAGATGACATTGTAGTGTAGCAAGTGAAGTGAAAATCACCAAATTTGATTTTCTGAACCTTCATCCATACCAACATCCAAATTAGAAGTATCTACATAAATATCTATAATTAAGAAAGTCAAGCAAAAATCAAATAAAAAATAGATCTGAAGTATTGAAATATGATGTGGTTCCATCACAATAATCCACTTACAAATCACATCCAATAGGTTGAACCGACACAAGGATCTTCTTGATGCTCCGCACCATTATGATGTCATCAGAACTACACCATCAGGGTGAACCATGAAACATTCAGTATGCTCAAATATAGAAAGAGTTATGTGTTTGGTAAATTAACACTACTGAATCAGTATGACAACAATATTTTGATAAATTAGTAAAACTCTTTTATTTATATAAAGCATACTACTGAATTTAAATCTGGAGCTAAACCTAGGCCCCATTCAAAAATGGGTTACAGTAGAGCGAAATACCTTTCACTCCTCCCAGCAGCATATAGTTAACATTAGAGTGAATTGCCAATAAGTTCATTCCTCCAAGCAGCATATAGGTTACGGTCGCTTTATCCAACCACTAGTAGAAAAAAGGCCTTCCATACGCCCCCATCAGTCCCCAAACGTCGCGCACCGTGACTAAAGCGCCTTTAGTCCCGGGTCGGGAGGAGACCCGCGACAGAAGGTCATGCGTTGCGGGTTGGGAAGCGCGTTGAGGCGCGTGGAGGGCATTAATTCCGGTTGGCCTGGCCACCCGGGACTAATGGTTCCCGGCCGCTGACCTCCCTGCCTTTAGTCCCGGTTGGCCTGGCCACCCGGGACTAAAGATACAAACTGCTCGCCTCCCGCGCGGCGGTTTTATTTCGCGAGCGAGAGGCAGGAGGGCGCCATTGCTACAGTGCGCGTCCGAGTCTCTGTTCTTCTTCTCTCTTCTCTTCTCTTCCCTCTCTTCGATCTTCCTCCACCAAGCACCATGGCTGAAGTTTGGAAGAGATATGGTGTGCCCACACCATGCGGCAAGCGTCTCGACGTGTGCTACACCGACAATTGCGAGAGGCTCCCCGGTGCTCTTGCGCATTTGACCAATCTCTATTTCTCCTCTCCCGATGAACACCGGTTCTTCGGGCTTGATTTAGAGTATACGGCGGATAAACGGGATGTTTCCGTCATCCAGATTGCATTCAAGGAGGCCGTTTTGGTCTTCCAATGGTCAAGGTAACGCACACGTACAAAATTGCATCTTCGATTTGTTTTTTGCATCTGAAGAATACATGTGTTGCAACATATCTAACACGTATCAAATTTTTGTTGTTACAGTAGTTCAAAGCATTCTCCGGCACTTGTTGATTTTCTTGTCAACAAGGGGTATGACTTTTGCAGCGTTGACATCACTCAAGACCGTCAGAAGTTGATGCGCTTGGGTATTGTGATACCTGAAGATCACTACATTGATCTTCAGGACCTTATCCATTTCGATGAGTTGCCCGGGCCCAAGACCGGGATGGCTCCGATGGCAACTGCCTTCATCCACGAGGGCTACGAAACCATGAAGTCTCATTTCCCCTCGAGGAATCACTGGTATTGGGAGAAGACCCCACTGGACTGGACCAACGTCAAGTATGCAGACATAGATGCATACGTCTCCTACGAGTTGTTCCGCATCTACTCGACGGAGCCATAGATGTATGCGTTCGATATATGCATGTAATGGATATCTTAGTATGTAATGGATATCTTAGTATTGTGAGACTTATGTTTGTGTTATGTGTGATCGTAAGACTCTATGTTATGAATGTGATATGATTGTGTTCTATTGATGATTGTGATGTCTCTACTCGTATTTTACTTGTGATTTAATTATCACTTGTCTTTTGTTGTTCATAAAACTATTTTTGTTTCCTAGTTTTAAATGACTTGGAAAAATTTGCAAAGTGTTGCAAAGTGTAATGGATATTATTTCTATATTAATTCCTAGCTATACTATTTCTATATTATGTCAAACACATGTTTCAAAACAAGCAAAAACAAAAACACATCAAGAAAACAAACAAAAACACATCAAGAAAAACAAAACAGAAAAACTACAGTTTCTATATATCTGTTCACCAAAAATTAATCTAAGCCAGGAAAACATATATCTAGTCAATACTAAACTCATCCAGTTGGATTTATTTCAAAATACATTTTTGTTTCCTAGTTTTAAATGACTTGGAAAAATTTGCAAAGTGTTGCAAAGTGTAATGGATATTATTTCTATATTAATTCCTAGCTATACTATTCCAGTTGGATTTATTTCAAAATATATTTTTGAACTCATTCTAAAAATAATAGAAGAGCCTACTGGTCTTTTTAAGATTTTAAAATGAATTAGTATTATTTTTCTTAATTTTTTGATATATTATTTGTATTTTTAAGATTTTAAAATGAATTAGTATTATTGTTCTTAATTTTTTGATATATTATTTGTATTTTTAAGATTTTAAAATGAATTAGTATTATTTTTCTTAATTTTTTGATATATTATTTGTATTTTTAAGATTTTAAAATGAATTAGTTCTATTTTTCATAATTTTTTGATATATTATTTGTATTTTTAGAAATAATACAAATTAAAAAGTTAATGTTTATTTATTTATTCAAAATTATTAATTACATCATTACTTTTGTTTATTAAAAGATTTATTTGAAATTCAAACAATAAAGAAATGTGGCATCAACCAACATGTTAATAAGATTGATATGATACTACTATCACATACATGCGTGCGAAACACTTGGATACGGGACGGTATGGAACTCGGAAGTTAAGCGTGCTAGTGCTAGAGTAGTGGGAGGATGGGTGACCGAGCGGGAAGTTTGACCATGAGTAAGTAATTTGACTAGATATAATTGTAGTTAGACACTAAGCAAATAATACAAATTCTGAAAAAAAAAGGGAGAGAAAAATTGGTGTGAAAAATAATTAGAAACCCAAATGAATTAAAAAAGTTACGAAATAAAGTCTAGTCCCGGTTCATGTTGCCAACCGGGACTAAAGGGGTCTTTAGTCGCGCATAGCTAGTCCCGGTTACTCGGTCGGGACTACTGGCCCTGGCGAACCGGGACTATAGGCCTATTTTCTACCAGTGAACCATAAATTCCAGCTCCTATTTAAAAATTGTAACATGAAGAAAGTCACTCAAAATGTAACCTACTCCCTCCGTCCACTTTTATAAGTCACACTTCTTAGCATTTAAATGTGAAGAAGTCTGCCTTATAAAAGTGGACGGATGGAGTACATGAAAATATATCTGAACCTATTCTAATGGGGATCGCGGATTTCTCACCGTCGACGAAGAACGCCAAGAAGGGTACCCATGGCCATCCTTGTTCCCGGAGCGCGCGCAGACGCGGCAGCGCTCCTTGCCGCCGGAGAGCACGGGCGGACGCGGCAACGCTCCTTGCCGCCGGAGCACGGGCGGACGCGGCGGCGTTCTTTGTTGACTGGAATCCCGTGGAGGCGACAAAGGGTGTTCTGTGCCGAGCTCAAGGTGGCCCAGGGCGGCGCCGGTGGTCTTTGACGGCGCGAATTAGGTGGTGCCGAGCCATTTGGGCTCGGACAGTCTGGCCGCCGTCGATTGCCTCCAACAACCATAGAGCCCTCCAAAGTGCGCGCGGTGGTCGATTCCGAGGATGCAGTGAAGAATACTTCCACGCCTCGACCTCCGTCGGCGGGAAGGTAGGGAAGGGGCGGCCATGGATGCAGCAACGGGAGGAGGGGGCAGGGAGGAAGGGGAGGGAGCAGTTTTCGCGGCAACGGCCGGGGGACAGGGGAGGACGACGTCCTCACCGCAACAGCGCGCAGGCAGGGGATGGGGTCGGGGTCTTCTCGCCGGCGGCGGGAGGGCAGTGGAAGCTTGAGAGTGGGAGAGATGAAGTGGTTGCGTGAGTGAGAGAGCAGATGAGGACTGGAAGCGGTGTGTGTCCCCGATGGGTTTCCATCCTTTTTTTTTTTTCCTGAAAATGGTTCGTATTACCTGGAGATTGACCCCCACGTTCAGATTTTGGCATTGAACAAACAGGAAAGCAGACGCCTCTGCCCTTAAGGTAAGTACTGGACGACCATCTCTAGCAGATTAAACCTGAGTTTAACAGCCAGATCTAGCAGTATGACAAGCTCCTATCATAGGCTTTCTCTCTCAAAAAATAAAAGTGTGAGATTGAGAGTGCTATAGGGAGCGTGTCTCATTCTTTTTTCTTTTTTTGATAGGATTTTTTTTACAATTGTGGTTGCAAAACATATATTCTATCATGGTGATTTTGCATACTTTTTACCATATACGATGTTCTGTATAATTTAGTTTATTAAAATGTTAAAAATTG
This sequence comes from Alopecurus myosuroides, assembly GCA_028641055.1. NCBI lineage: Eukaryota > Viridiplantae > Streptophyta > Magnoliopsida > Poales > Poaceae > Alopecurus > Alopecurus myosuroides. The sequence goes on along the minus strand of CM054062.1, from coordinate 239,205,861 downwards.
TAAATCATGCAGGTCATCGTGTGGTATTTGGATGTTAAATTTTATGGAGTACATTACCGGAGATATCTTGTCTCCTGAGCAAGTATAGTTTTACTTCATATCATGATATTTATTCTATGTTGTATCATTATTTTGAAAACTAACTATGATTACTATTTGACTTTAGGTTCATATGACACACTTTAGAACAAAATTGGCTGTCATATTAGTTGACTCAGAATTGAATGATGATGAAATAAGAAATCGAGACTTGAAAGATCATGAAACCAGTTGGGGCCCTATTTATTGTACGACTCTGGATAGACCCACTAAGAAACCTAAAACATCAGTCTCATCATCAAAAGTTGAGCTCTTGTCGCACTTATTGGTGATTTCACCATCTGCCAATCCAACAAACTCCGACTTGATAGAATCTTTAGAAGATGAGGCTTTATCGCAATCATCAGTCCTTTCACCATATGTCAAACCAACAAATGCCGACTTAATAGATTAACTTTGCTTATACATATTCATGGTTGATGATGTTGCATCGTTGGAGTAAGTAACTTTTTTTCTTGTCACCTCATTTCGTGTTATACATGTGTCATGGCAGCCACGAATTTCTCTCTTCCACAGGACCGAATGGGTGATAAGCTCTAAGACGTATCCTATTAGTTTAAAACTAAGACGGATAAAGAACATATTGAAGATGGATCAATATATGGACGCAGATTGCTTCAATATGGCTATGCGCATACTAGCGTCCCCCGAGATACATCTATTCCATGACATTCCCGTTCATTATATGGATCTAAACATATTGTGGAAGTTTTCACTTAATTATAACCTTAATTTATCTGTTCAACACTCAATGTTACATTTTATATGAATGCAGTGATATGTCTGGTTATTCGGTTTTTAATTTAATGCTTTCATGGCACGATGAAGCGTCATTTGTTCCGGTACCCAAGGTGAATATTCGCAACCTTACTCATTTGGTACACTTTAAATGTGAACTTTATATGATAATGGTGTATAATGTATATGTAGGATGATTTTGAGTCGAGGAAGCGCTTTTTGGTACGGCTTCTGAAGTATCAAGACAATGAAGTGATAAACAATATTCCTATATTGCAACGAGAAATTATTGAACGTATAAAGAGATGGACCTTATATGATGTAATAATAGTGGATAATGCTACTTAGAACTTGTTATTCAACTATCGCTTCGAACTGGTATTGCATTGTACTATTTAAGCAAACTATTATCTTTGTGTTTTGTGTAATTGAAATGATGTGGGGAGTGGAATGGATTGCATGGTGTTCCCACATCTTACCTTATTTACATTTGAGAGATGAAATTTATATTGCTCCGGTAACAATAAGAGTCACTAAAATATATATAGGAATTATAAAATTTTTATAGACGTGCATTGCACGTGCACGTATACTAGTTAAAAATTAAGTTACATGAACAAAAAACATGGAACTATTAAGGGCCCCTTTGATTCAAAGGAATATCATAGGAATTTTGTAGGATTGGATTCTATGGAAAATTTTCTTATAGAAGTTGTTTGATTCATAAGTTTGTATCCTATAGAAAAATTTCCCATAGGAATTTTGTAGTACAATTCCAACAGGAAAATAACACGAGCTCCAACTGAACGGAATATGCCCGAGAGGCAATAATAAAATGGTTATTATCTTATTCCTTGTTTATGATGAATGTTTATTTCTCATGCTAGAATTGTATTAACCGGAAACGTTGATACATGTGTGCTTAATAAACAAACAATGGTGCCTAGTAAAGCCTCTCTTTTAACTAGCTCGTTGATTAATAGATGATCAAGGTTTCCTGATCATGAACATTGGACGTTATTAATAACGGGGTCATGTCATTAGAACAATGATGTGATGAACATATGCCCAAAGAGAATATAGCAATGCGATCAAGTCATTTAGTTTACATTGTTATATCAAACATACGAAGTAACTTATTCCTTAGACCATGAGATCATGTCAATCGCTGATACCGGAATAGTGCTTTGATGGCATCAAACGTCACACCGTAACAGGGTGACTATAAAGGTGTCGTTAAGTATTCGGAAAGTATTAGTTGAGGATCGTGGATCAAGAGTGGGATTTGTCCATCCAAACGACGGAGAGATATACTCTGGGCCCTCTCGTTGATATCACATCGAAACCTCTTGCAAGCACGTGATATGATCACAAGGATGTTATATCACGGGAACGAGAAAAGAGTACTTGTCGGTAACGAGATTGAACAAGGTATGGTTGATACCAATGATCGAATCTCGGACAAGTAAAATATCGCGAGACAAAGGGAATAGTTCACGACGTTGTTGGTTCACACGATCACGAGAGTCATCGTTGAATATATAGGAGTCATCACGGATCTCCAGATCCCGCTGTTGATTATTGATCGGAGAGGAGTCTCTATCATGTCTATCTTATTCGCGGATCGTAGGGTGACACACTTAAGGTTCGATGACGCGTTTGAGAGGATACGGAATATCGAAGAATATTTTGGGCAGCACCGAAATTATTTCAGGGAAAATTGAAATAGTTCAAGGGGTTTTTCGTCGAATGGTTGTTAATAGAATTAACAAATGATTCGAGGTGCTATATGAAAATGTTTGTTAATGGTATTAACAAATATAAATAAAGAAATAAAAATGTTTTATTTATTTATTAAAAGAAAACCTTTGGATTTTCCAAGTTGGAAATAATGGGAAAGTGAGTGGAGGTGAGTGGAGTGTCCACTCACATGATGAGGGAAGAGGTGGGGGCACACCCATGGGCTGGCCGCACCCCCCTTGGGCTGCCTCCCCCATCTCCTATAAAAGGAGGGTGAGAGATCTCCCTCTTTCACACACTTGGCCACTTCCCTTTCCCTCCACCCGCTGCTCCATTTCATGGTCTCCGGCTTGGCGAAGCCCTGACCGTGGGATTCTTTACCACCACCACGTCGTCGTGCTGCTGGAGTTCCGAGGGATCCTCTACTTCCGCGCCCCGCTGGAAAGAGGGAACGGAGGTCGTCATCAACCGTACGTGTGACTGATCACGGATGCACCGCCGGATTGCGGTGCCCATCTTCTCGCTATCGGGATCGGTGTGAGTACGACTACGCCAACAACGAGATTTGATCTCGTACCACTTTGAGTCTTCGAGGGTATGTGTTCTCCTTAACCCTCTTGTTGCCCGTTACACTTCGTCTCCTAGATTAGATCTTGGCCTTTCGGGTGTCTCTCGCGTAGGAAATTTTTTGTTTTCTATGCAACGACCCCTTCACCAACCTCATGGAAAATTTCCTTCACCACAATCAAAAGAATTGCTCACCCCATAGGATTCACTTAGACATGACATTTCAATCCTACAAGTTTCCTATTCCTATACATTTCCTATCCCATGAATCAAAGGAGCCCAAGACAGACCATGAAAACATGTTTGTCTTGAAAAATTTGCAAATAAAACCATAAAAGACGAAAAAGAACCAAAATATCCCTAAATTTTTCCGCACACACCGAAACCAACAGCCGTCGCCATATTCTAGCACCTTCGAGGCGCACATCGGAAGAGAGCAGTGTCAACCATTGCCAAATCCAAAGAGGCACACTCGCCGACGAGGCTTTCTGAGTTGATGAACACGGCAAGCAGCAAGCCACGTGTCAATGTGACACATCAATCGGGGGACGTCCTCGTTGTCGTGGTTTTGACGACACGTGCACCATCTAGCGTTACCAACGAGCAGTAGAGAGACGTGGGATGAAGAGCGAGAGGGATTTCGGTGACGGGATTGCACACACGATTTACCCAGGTTCATATTCCCCGACGTGGAAGAACCCTACATCCTGCAATCATCCAGTATATGGGCAAATATGTGGACAAGTTACAATGAACTTCTGTTCTCCTAGGCCTTGTCCTCTAATGCTTCCGTAGGCCGGCTTATATGGGAGGCCGAACCTAGGGCTTACAAGATAGAGACTTGACAAGCAAGAAAAAGGAGTACTAGACTAATCATGCTACGGCTCCGCCTTATGCCGTAAAGGCGGTTGCTTTTGGGCCTCCATATTATGCTTCGGCTAACTGGGCCGCCCGGTAAGCCTGCCAGCATTGCCTCCCTTGGGCCACCCTTGCTAGCCGGAATATCTCCATGCCGTAGGATACCCCTATTCGGAATATCTCGACAGCAGCCCCCGGGAAGGTTTAAGATCTTCAGACTCCTTCATGTGCAATCCGACAAAGTGTAAGGGCGGCTACAGGTATTGAAGCTTCCCCAGAGAATCATTATGCCGAATCCGTCGTCCGGTAAAGCCTCCGAGTTCTACGCGAGGGCTGTGTCGATGTCAAGCCCCCGAGCGTGGTTGGCTGATTTTTTTTTGACAAGCCCCCCTGCAGTCCCCGAGCGTTGAGTCGATGTACTTGAAAGTCGGCTCGAGGCTTAGAAGGACTTTCCTAGTTGTGGATAATGTGGGTGCAGCACCTGATACGTCCATTTTGCATCACTGTTTTATATTGTTATTTTCTGTTATTCATTGATGTATTTCATGTTATGATGCATCACTTATGTTATTTTATCTTATTTTGCATGTTTTATAATTTTTAGAGAATAAACACCGGGATCAGAAATCTGCTGGAAAAAGCACCGTCGGGATACCCTAATTCAGAAGATCAGAACAAGAGGGGGGGATACCAGAGGAGTCTTAGAAGTATCGAGGAGGAAGTCAGCCAAAAGGGCACCCGGAGGGGGCCACCTGGGGCCTACATCACCAGGCGGCACCCTCCCCTTCTGGCTGCGCCTGGGGGTGGTCTGGCCCCCTTTGCCCACTCCTGGGTGCCCTCTTTCGTGTACTTGACCCCAGGGAACCCTAAGACCGAGAAGACCATCGACGAATTATTCCGCCGCCGCCTCGGGGCGGAAAACAACAGGGAGAGAAAAGCTCTCCGGCAAGAGAAATCTGCAGGGGAAATTCCTCCCCGGAAAGGGGGAATCATCGCCATCGTCACCGTCATTGCTCTAGGCATCATCAAGATTGTCATCATCATCATCATCACCAGCGGCACCATCAACCTCATCATCCACCTTCGTACCGCTGTAACAATTAGGGGTCTTTATCGTTGCTCTTCACTAGATCTCTCTCCCGGTGTGGATTACTTGGTAGTAGTTGATGCTTGTGAGATTTATTGGTATTTACACTTTATGACCAGATTGTTATTATCCATTATATCACCTCTGATTATGATCCATATGATGTCTTGTGAGTAGTTTGTTTAGTTCTTGAGGACATGGGAGAAGTCATGATGTTAGTAGATGAATTATGTTGAAGTAATATCTCGTGGTTCGGTATATAAGTTGAGGTGTTTTTCTTCTAGTGGTTGCATGTGAACGTAGACTACATGATACTTCACCTTTATGGATCTAGGAGGATGCATTGTGTATTTGTCTACTAATTGTGGGGTTGCCGGAGTGACAGAAACCTAAACCCCGTTAGGAAACCGATGCACGAGGGAGTGTAGGATCCCGGAGTTTTAAGTCTGTGGTTAGATTTATCTTAATTACTTTCTTGTATTTGCGGATGCTTACGAGAGGTATAATAACAAGTATGTATTAGTCCTAGTTGGGTGGTGCATTAGCATAGGTTCACCCACACAACACTTCACGAACCAATAAATATTAGTCAACCGTATGAAGCGAAAGCACTTGACAAAATTCCCATGTGTCCTCGAGAACGTTTGGTAATCATAAGTAGAACAACCGGCTTGCCCTTTCCTCTCAAAAGGATTGGGACACTCGCTGCAATTATTATTACTGTTATTTATTTACTCGCACTTTATTTATCTGCTATATCAAAAACCTCCAAAAACCCGTTTGCTAGTGTTTACAGTGAATCCTCTATCCAACCTGCTTTGTCAACACCTTCTTCTCCTCATTGGGTTCGACACTCTTATTTATCGAAAGTACTACGATACACCCCCTATACTTGTGGGTCATCAAGACTATTTCCTGGCGCTGTTGCCGGGGAGTGAAGTGCTATTGGTAAGTGGAATTGGTAAGCGAAACTTTTACTCTAGGTGTTGTTTTTATTTTTGTCTGCTGTTTTATTTCATTAAGGAGAATACTTTTGGTTCTCTGTTTAGGGGTACTTCTACCATTACTGCTAGGGTAGTAGGTGACCCGTTATCTGCTGAATTAGATCCTTATAAAATACCTATGAAAATTGTTGGGCGTGTTATGGATAACTGCTATTATGGAGATGGAACTATCCATCCCGGTGACCATTTTCTCTTTATACACGAATTATGTGATTTATTCAGTTGTGCAGGTATTACAATGGATCAAGTTAAAAGGAAATTATTTTCTTTATCCCTGAAAGGTAGAGCTGCTGAATGGTTCAAGTTACTGAAGAATAGTGAATCTATTGGATGGGAGGAAATTGTTCCTCTCTTCTATTCTAAATTCTATCCTCCTAGTGAGATTCATAAAGACCAGAATCAAATATATAATTTTTGGCCTCATGATGGAGAGAGTATTTCCCAAGCGTGGGGGGGGGGGGTGGATTTATTAATGCTCAAATGTCCCGTTCATGAGCTCCTGAGTAATATTGTTATCAATAATTTTTATGCAAGAATTTCTCTTCATGACAAGGATTTATTGGATGCTTCTTGTTCCGGATCATTCACACGTATGAAGGAAGAAGCTAAATGGGATCTTCTTGACCGTATTCAAGAAAACACTGAAGGATGGGAGAATGACAAAGGTAGAAAGTCCGGTATAAATTATGATTATGAATGCATTAAATCGTTTACGAGAACTGATGATTTCTATAATGTTAGTGTTGTTTGTGGTATTGATTCTCAAATATTTGCAAACTGTCTTAAAGCCTTTGCTTCCTATCTTGATATTCCTAAAAAGGAGTATCACAAGTACCATGCACCTTATAAAGATATTGTTCCTGCTAGAGATATAGAAGTGCATGCTGCTAATCCTGCTGTTCCTGAGCCGTATATTGAAAAATCGCCTTTCCCTGCTAAGGTGAAAGAACACTCTATTGTAGCCAGTGTGGTTAATAAGAGCATTAAGAAATCTATTAAACCTGATGAACAAATAATTGTTGAACCTGTTGCAGCAATAGTGAAAGATCTTATTTGTGGAAACATAGAGGATGAACATGTTGTCTTTTGTGAGGATGCTTCTAATATTGTCTCACATCCAAATAGACCTAAGAAAACTAGTGTTCATGTGCTTTCTGTTAATATTGGTGATCATTGCTATTATGGTTTGTGTGACATTGGTGCAAGTTCAAGTGTTATTCCTTATGAGCTTTATAAAGAAATTATGCATGAAATTGGTTCTTGTGAGCTTGAGGATATTGATGTGGTTATTCAGTTTGCTAATAGAGAAACTGTTTTTCCGATTGGTATTGTTAGAGATGTGGAAGTTTTATGTGGTAAAACTAAATATCCCACTGATTTTCTAGTACTTGATAAGGCTGCTAGTAAAACTTGTCCTATTATTTTTGGTAGACCTTTCTTGAAAACTTGTGGTGTTATTATAGATTGTAAGAGGGAGAAGATATTGACTAAATTTAATGGAAAATCTTATGAGTTCAATTTCTCTAAATTTGCTAGAGCACCTTATGAATCTGAATTTCCTAATGAGAATTTTAAAGTTGAACAACTTCCTCTATTGATCTTTCTCCTAACAATGCTTTGCAGCAATATATGGAGGACCATGAAAGTGAAGTCTTTATGGAAGAGAGAAATGAGATTGACGATGTTCTTCTTCATCACCGGTGATACTGAAACATAATTCACCTGTGGAGGACTTGGGTACCACATTACCACCCAAGGAGGATTATGTTTTTGGTTTAAAACCTTTGCCTGATGATCTTAAATATGCTTATATTGATGATAAGAAAATATATCATATTATTATTAGTGTTGAACTTTCAGGTGAAGAAGAGGAAAGATGATTGGGAATATTGAAGAAACACCATGGAGCTATTGGATATAATCTTGATGATTTGAAGGGGATTTCTCCCTCTATATGTCATCATGTTATTAATACTGAACCTGATGCAAAGCCAGTAGTTGAACATCAACGCCGTTTAATTCCTAAGATGAAGGAAGTGGTAAGAAATGAGGTATTAAAACTTCTTGATGCTGGTATTATTTTTCCTATTGCTGATAGTAGATGGGTGAGCCATGTGCATTGTGTCCCTAAGAAGGGAGGAATGAATTTTGTGCCTAATGAAAATAATGAGCTAATTCCTCAAACAGTAGTAGTTGGTTATAGAATGTGCATTGATTTTAGGAATTTAACAAGGTTACCAAGAAAGATCATTATCATTTGCCTTTTATTGAGCAAATGCTAGAGAGGATGTTTAAGAAACTCATTTTTGCTTTCTTGATGGTTATTCTGGGTTTTCTCAAATGGTTGTTAGGAAGCAAGATCAAGAGAAAACAACCTTTACTTGTCCTTATGGTACTTATGCTTATAGACGTAAGCCTTTTGGTTTGTGTAATGCTCCTGCTACGTTTCAAAAATGCATTTCTGCTATTTTTCATGGTTTTTGTGAAGAAATTGTGGAAGTATTCATGGATGATTTCTCCATCTATGGAACTTCTTTTGATAATTGTTTGCACAACCTTGATAAAGTTTTGCAGAGATGTGAGGAAACTATTCTTGTTCTTAACTGTGAGAAATGCCACTTTATGGTGAATGAAGGAATTGTTCTGGACATAGATTTTTTGAAAGAGGTATTGAAGTTGACAGAGCTAAAGTGGAAGCCATAGAGAAAATGCCATGTCACAGGGATGTTAAAGATATTCGTAGTGTTCTTGGTCATGCTGGTTTTTATAGGAGGTTTATTAAAGATTTCTCTAAAATATCAAAGCCTCTTACTAATCTTCTTCAAAAAGATGTACCTTTTGTTTTTGACGATGATTGTAAGGAAGCTTTTGAAACTTTAAAGAAGGCTTTAACTACTGCTCCTATTGTTCAACCACCTGATTGGAATTTACCTTTTTAAATGATGTGTGATGCTAATGATTTTGATGTAGGTAATGTTCTTGGACATCGAGTAGATAAGAAGTTGAATGTTATTCATTATGCTAGTAAGACTCTTGATGCTGCTCAAAAGAATTATGCTACTACTGAAAAAGAGTTCTTAGTTGTAGTCTTTGCTTGTGATAAGTTTAGACCTTATATTGTTGATTCAAAGGTTACTATTCATATTGATCATCTGCTATTAGATACCTTATGGAAAAGAAAGATGCTAAGCCTAAGCTTATTAGATGGGTGTTGCTTTTACAAGAGTTTGATTTGCATATTATGGACAGGAAGGGTAATGAAAATCCTGTTGTTGATAACTTGTCTAGATTGGAAAACATTGCTTTTGATCCCATTCATGTTAATGATAGTTTTCCAAATGAGCGGTTGGCTGCAATAAAGGTAAAATCCCAAGATAGTCCATGGTATGTTGATTATGCTAACTTTATTATTTCAAGGTATTTGCCTCCAACATTTACAGCTCAACAAAGAAGAAAAATCTTCTATAATTTGAGGCATTATTTCTGGGATGACCCACACTTATATAAAGGAGTGGATGGTATTATGAGAAGATGTGTTCCAGATCATGAACAACGTGAAATATTGAAAAATTGCCATGGTAGTGCTTATGGAGGACATCACGCTGGAGATAGAACCACACAGAAGGTTCTACAATCAAGTTTCTATTGGCCCACTCCTTTAAAGATGCACATAAATTTATTTTATCTTGTGTTGAATGTCAAAGAGTTGGTAATATTTCTAGACGTAATGAAATGCCTATGAGTTATTCTCTTGTTATTGAACCTTTTGATTGTTGGGGATTTGACTTTATGGTTCCTTTTCCTCCTTAGAATGGTTACACTCACATTCTTGTTGGTGTTGATTATTATACTAAGTGGGTAGAAGCTATACCTACAAAAAGTGCTGATGGTGAGACCTCTTTAAAAATGCCTAAAGATGTTATTTTCCCTAGGTTTGGTGTGCCTAGATATCTTATGACTGATGGAGGTTCTCACTTTATTCATGGTGGTTTTAGAAAAACCCTTACTAAATACGATATTAATCATAGAATTATCTCAGCTTATCATCCTCAAACCAGTGGGCAAGTAGAATTATCAAATAGAGAAATTAAATCTATCTTGCAAAAGACTATTAATAAATCTAGGAAAAATTGGTCTGACAAGTTGAATGATGCTTTATGGGCTTATAGAACTGCTTATAAAAATCCTATGGGTATGTCTCCTTATAAAATGGTTTATGGAAAATATTGTCACTTTCCTTTAGAATTAGAACACAAAGCTTATTGGGCAGTGAAAGAACTTAATAAAGATTTTAAACTTGTTGGTAAGAAAAGAATGTTTGATTTGAATCATCTATATGAATGGAGATGTGAAGCTTATGAAATTCCTAGGCTCTTTAAAGAGAAATTTAAACAATGACATGATAGGAGAATTATTAAGAGAGAGTTTCATGTTGGTGAGAAATTTCTATTGTATCAATCTCGTCTCAGATTTTTTTGCAGGAAAATTACTCTCGAGATGGGAAGGCCCCTATGTTATTGAAGAAGTGTATTGTTCGGGTGCAATCAAAATTGCTTCCCTCAAAGATACCACTACACAAGTGGTAAATGGGAAAAGACTCAAACATTATATTTCTGGGGATTCTTACGATGAAGATGTTGATCTTATTCAAGTAATGACTCCGGATAAGTTCATTAGAGGGAAGATTCCAGAATCTGCCGAGTCTGTTTTGGAATATGTAACCGTTCTGTTAAAAAAAAGTTCGCGGATTACCTTCCAAGTTATAAATTATTGGTTTTTGGAAAATATGAAAAATACCGAGCCGAAGAAGGGTAGGAGATTGTGCCCGAGGGCACCACACCACCTAGGGGCACAAGCCCACCCCTGGTTGCGCCACCCTATGGTGTGGCGCCCCGGAGCCCCTCTCCAACTCGTTTTGACCTGGACTTTCCTTTCGTTGCGTATGTTTCTAATATTTAACCCCCCGAACTCCCCGAGGTCCGTATATCATTTTCTCGTCGTGTTTCTGTTTTGATCTGTTTCTGCCAGGTTACATCCTCAGATCTAGAGCCACGATGTCCTCTTCTAGACCTCCCAAAGACAATTCCTTTGCGAACGTCGTCAACCCATACATGAACGAGTTGAAGATGCATCCCAAAGAGTTGTTTCTCAAGGATGGGGAGGTGCAGATAGAATATGTTCGGGGCGCTAAAGGAGAAGGAAGTATGGAAGCTAGGATGGAAGAGATGGAGCAAGAAGTCTTTAGGTACAAGAAGATGGTAGATCATGAAGTTGACATCATCCACAGGATGAAGACAGAACTGATCGCCGAGCACAAGAAGGAGACTTTAAAGCTTTTGGAGGAGATCTTCTCACTCACCGAGACCACCAACAAACTGCAAGCACAACTCTACGATGTGCAGAATCGGAACTGTGAGTATGAGAACATGTTCAAACGTATAACTCTGCTGCTAGTTTAAGGATATTGGAGACCAAGACATCATTTGTTGATGGAGAGCCTTTACCTTGGAAGTCTGATGATGAAAAGGACTCACCACCACCACCACCAAATAATTGATTCGTCATTGGCATTGGCATCCCCTTGGCTTGTTCCAAGCGTGGGGGAGTGCCGCGGTATCACACCTTTATCTTTCATCTTTTTACCTTTTAGTAGACTCATATCATGAGTAGAGGAAATATCATATAGTATGGTTTGCAGTATGGAAGTATCACTCTTTAGTTGGTTATCGTTGTATACCTTAGTTTGAGTTGCCGTAATGAAATTAATGAGAAGTTTCATCGTTTACTTTCTACACTTTATTTTAGTTTGCAATTTTTGTTATATGGTTGATCTTGTTATTAGTATTGGTATCAATTTTGGAGCATAAAGTTAATCTAGTTGGTTTTGGCAAACTTAGCATTGGTCAGTAGCAACAATACGATGAGACTTAAGTAGAAAAGAGGGAGTTGCATGTAGATATATTATTCCATGATCTTTCTTTCTTGTTAGCTCATAAGCTTAGTATTATCAAGTAAGATTGTGTGTACCTTCAAGGAAGATTGCATGATTGGTTTTATCATATATGTATTTGTTTGTTTTCCCTCAACTCTTATGATTGCTACCCAGCCTTGCTAGCAAAAAACCTGCACTGAGAGGGGATGCTTCTCGTGCATCCAAACATTGAGCCCCAAAACCATGACATTTGTGTTCACCATACCTACCTATATGTGGTATTTAACCGCCACTCCAAGTAAATTGCTTGTGTGCTACCTCCAAAACCTTCCAAATTACACATGTTTTGTGCTCCTGTTTTAGCTCATGAGTACTCAATAGAGAATCTTTATCTCACCTGTTGATTGGACTTTACACACCTAGACTAGTGGCTTCATCCGCTTATCCAAATGCTAGAAGAGCTGGCAGCGGGGTTCCTAGCCCCAAATAATAATAAAAATTCTCTTCACTATTTTTGCCCCCGATTTATTAGTCAAAGCATAATTGTGTAAACAAAAGAGAAAGAGGGATGACCTTCTATACCAGTTGCGTCCTTCAATGGGAGCCGCTCTTGTGAAGTCTAGTTGACTTGTGACGTACTGTATTTTCTGTTTGCCATTCATTGACATAAACTTACACCACTCTCAAAATTGTTTTCAATACTCTGTTTATCAAATGAAAAGCTCTAGCACATGAGTTAATCCATGCTTTCCTCTACGAAGGGCCTATCTTTTACCTTTATGTTGAGTCAGTAAACCTACTCCTTTCTATCTTAAGCAAGCATTTGAGTTGTTGTGATCCATCCATCTATATGTTGATTTACTCAATCATGTTCTTTATTCTTCCTTGTTTAGTACAAATGTTTTTATCTATTTGAATACCACTTTGAAAGTTACCAATGTCTGCAAAGAGACTGTTATAATTGAACATGATAAACTCTGCAATATAATCTCTAGTATAAAGACTCTAATCGAAAGATAAGTACATTGTTAATTGTTCTCTGACCAAGAATGAAGTTTTCCTTCACCAATTATGATTCCCTTTTTGCACCTTTATTGTGATTTCTTCTTCTTGTTTCAAGTTTGATTACATGAGACGAATTTGCTGTCTAAAATGACTTGTTCTTTGTTGGATGTGATGCTTCTTGTCCGTATTTTATTTATCGACACCTCACTCCATAAACCTATGGTCATGTTTACTGAGTTCAGTTTTGCTTGGGGACAAGCGAGGTATAAGCTAGGTGGGAGTTAATACGTCCATTTTGCATCACTATTTAATATTGTTATTCTCTGTTATTCATCGATATATTTCATGTTGTGATGCATCACTTATGTTATTTTATCTTATTTTGCATGTTTTATAATTTTTGGAGAATAAACACCGGGACCAGAAATATGATGGAAAAAGCACCGTCGAGATACTCTATTTCAGAAGATCAGAAGAAGAGGGGGGGATACCGGAGGAGTCTTAGAAGTCCCGAGGAGGAAGCCAGCCAGAAGGGCACCCGGAGGGGGGCCACCTGGAGCCCACACCACCAGGCGGCGCGCCCCCCTTCTAGTCGCGCCTGGGGTGGTCTGGCCCCTGGCCCACTCCTGGGTGCCCCCTTTCTCGTACTTGACCCCTAGGGAACCCTAAGACCGAGGGGACCATCGAAGAATTATTCCGGCGCCGCCTCGGGGCGGAAAACAATAGAGAGAGAAAGGCTCTCCGGCAGGGAGAAATTTGTCTGGGAAATTCCTCCCCGGAGAGGGGGAATCATCGCCATCGTCACCGTCATCGCTCTGGGCATCATCAAGATCGTCATCGTCATCATCATCACCACCAACACCATCACCCTCATCATCCACCTTCATCCCGCTGTAACAATTAGGGGTCTTTATCGTTGCTCTTCACTAGATCTCTCTCCCGGTGTGGATTACTTGTTACTAGTTGATGCTTGTGAGATTTATCGGTGTTTACATTTTACGACCAGATTGTTATTATCCATTATATCACCTCTGATTATTATCCATATGATGTCTTGTGAGTAGTTTGTTTAGTTCTTGAGGACATGGGAGGAGTCAAGATGTTAGTAGTTGAATTATGTTGAAGTAATATCTCGTGGTTCGGTATTTAAGTCGTGGTGCTATTCTTCTAGTGGTGTCATGTGAACGTCGACTACATGATATTTCACCTTTATGGTCCTAAGAGGACGCATTGTGTATTTGGCTACTAATTGTGGGGTTGCCGGAGTGACAGAAACCTAAACCCCCGTTAGGAAACCGATGCACGAGGGAGTGTAGGATCCCAGAGTTTTAAGGTTGTGGTTAGATTTATCTTAATTAATTTCTTGTAGTTGCGGATTCGTACGAGGGGTATAATCACAAGTATGTATTAGTCCTAGTTGTGCGGTGCATTAGCATAGGTTCACCCACACAACACTTCACGAACCAATAAATATTAGTCAACCGTATGAAGCGAAAGCACTTGACGAAATTCCCATGTGTCCTCGAGAACGTTTGGTAATCATAAGTAGAACAACCGGCTTGTATTTTGCTCTCAAAAGGATTGGGTCACTCGCTGCAATTATTATTACTGTTATTTATTTACTCGCACTTTCTTTATCTGCTATATCGAAAACCTCCAAAAACTCGTTTTCTAGTGTTTAAAGTGAATCCTCTATCTAACCTGCTTGTCAACACCTGCTCCTCGTTAGGTTCGACACTCTTATTTATCAAAAGTATTACGATATACCCCCTATACTTGTGGGTCATCATCCCCCGAGTCTCGTTGGCGGAAACAACAAAGAAGAGGTGGAGTCTGAATACGACAACACCGAGTCCTGAAACTCTGCATATCAAAGAGCACAATTGCATTAATTTGTTTATGCATAATTCATATCAAAGGTATGAATGTATGATTTTGCGAACACTTGCAAGTTTATGTAAATATTTTTGTGTTTCCTCCCTTAAGTTCTCTGGTCTATGTGTATTAGCTTTTCCTAGTGTTAGCAAATCTAGCAGTACAGAATCTGCACGCTGAGCAACAAGGTTCAAAACCAATCTGTCTAAACTCAGAATCATGAGCCGTCTTTTTGTGCCATTAACATCTAGTCCAGCGACCTAACACACAAACACTCAAATAATACTTATTAAGGTGAAAGAAACGTTTGACTTAGCCAAAGGGGAAAACTCTGAGAACGCTGGCACAATTCAGGTTGAGATAAATAACTCCGAGCATGCATTCAAAATTCGGCTTAACATTGATATTTTGAGATCATATGATATATATGAAATAAAAATAAAGACATCTTAATGCTCGATAAACATGAGAAAACCACAGCTTTATGACTATACAAAAAAAATGAAGTGTATGGTGAACTTAGCTTTTGGATACTCTTGGTGTTGATGACTGATGACCCACAAGTATAGGGGGTGTATCATAGTACTTTCGATAAATAAGAGTGTCTAACCCAACGAGGAGCAAAAGGTGTTGACAAGCAGTTTCAATGAAGGAATAACTGTAAATACTGGAAAATAGATTTGTAGGGATTTTTGATATTGTAGATAAATAAAGTGCGCATTAATAAATGCAGTAATAATAATTGCAGCGAGTGGCCCAATCCTTTCTTCAGCAAAGGACAAGCTGGTGAGTTTACTTATGATTAACAAATGTTCTCGAGGACACACGGGAGGTTTCTGTCAAGTGCTTTTGTTCCATGCAGCTGAATAACTTTGGTGTTTTGATAAGTGTTGTGTGGGTGAATCTATGCTAATGTACCGTCCCATCCAAGACTAATACATACTTGTGATTATACCCCTTGCAATCATCCGCAACTACAAGAAAGTAATTAAGAAATAAATCTAACCACAGCTTTAAACTCCGGGATCCTACGCTCCCTCGTGTAATGGTTTCCTAACGGGGGTTTAGGTTTCTGTCACTCCGGCAACCCCACAATTAGTAGCCAAATACACGATGCATTCCCCTAGGCCCATAAATGGTGCAGTATCATGTAGTCGACGTTCACATGACACCACTAGAAGAATAACACCACAACTTAAATATCAAGCATTAATATTATTCAACATTACTTCACTAGTAACAACTTGACTTCTCCCGTGTCCTCAAGAACAACACGAACTACTCACAACACATCATATGGATCATAATCAGAGGTGATATAATGGAAGATAACAATCTGGTCATAAAGTGCAAGCACCGATAAATCTCACAAGCATCAACTACTAACAAGTAATCCACACCGGGAGAGAGATCTAATGCAAAACAACGATAGAGGCCCCTGATTGTTACAGCGGGATAAAGGTGGATGATGAGGGTGATGGTTCTGGTGGTGATGACGATGATGATGATGATCTTGATGATGCCCGGAGCGATGACGGTGACGATGGCGGTGATTTCCCCTCTCCGGAGAAGAATTTCCCCGGCAGATTTCTCCCTACCAGAGAGCTTTTCTCTCTCGGGTGTTTTCCGCCCCGGAGCGGCGGCGGAATAATTCTTCGAGGATGGAATGGGGCTTAGTTTTTCCTCAGGGTCAGGGGCCAAAAGATGACCCCCAAAGGTGGGCCAGGGTGGCCACACCCCTAGGTGGCGCGGCCAGGGGGAGGGCGCGCCACCCCGAGGTGTGGGCCCCTGGTGGCCCCTCTCTGGCTCTCCTTCTGGCTGTGTTCCTCCTTCGGACTTTTAAGAACCCCTGGATGTCCCCCATCTTCTTCTGATCTTCTGGAATATGGTATCTTGACGGTGCTTTTTCCATCAGATTTCTGGTCCCGGTGTTTATTCTCCAAAAATTATAAAACATGCAAAATAAGATAAAATAACATAAGGGATGCATCATAACATGAAATATATCGATGAATAACAGAAAATTATGATATAAAATAGTGATGCAAAATGTACGTATCAACTCCCCCCAAGCTTAGACCTCGCTTGTCCCCAAGCGAAACTGAACTCAGAAAACATGACCACAGGTTTATGGAGTGAAGAGTCGATAAATAAAATACGGATAAGAAGCATCACATTTACCTATGCACTCATCATTACAGACAGTAACTTCCTCTCATATAACTTAAGTTGAAACAAGTAAAGGGAGTCACAAACAAAGATGCAAAAGAGAGAATCAAAATTGGTAATGGCAAACTTCGTTCTTGGTCAGAGAACATTTAATGAAATTATACTTATCTTAGGTAAAATCTTTATAACAAGGTTTATATTGTAGAGATTAATATGCTTAATTGTAACAAATATTTTACAGTGATTCATAGCTTTAAAAGTAATATTCATTCAGATAATTAAGCATGTGCTAAACAAAGAAGGATAGAAAACATGATTGAATAGATAAACATATAAATGATGTGATCACAACAACTCAAATGCTTGATGGAGACAGAAGGAAATGGGTTTACTGACTCAACATAAAAGTAAAAGATAGGCCCTTCGCAGAGGGAAGAATTGACTACTCATGTGCTAGAGCTTTTATTTTAATAAACAGAGGTATAAAATGCATGACACTCCTCCCATCCATCTTACACAAACCATGGCTAACCGAATCCTTGGGTACCTGCCAACAATCACAAACCGTGGAGGAGTGTCTATATTTTGAGAGGTGTATATTTATGTCAACGAATGGAAAACAGAAAATATAGTACGTCACAAGCCAACTAGACTCACAAGAGCGGCTCCCATAGAAGGACGTAACTGGTGTAGAAGTTCATCCCACTTTCTCTTTTGTTTACCAATTATGCTTTGGCTGATAAATCAGGGGCAAAAAGAGTGAAGATAATTTGTATTATTATTTGGGGCTGTGAACCCCGCTGTCAACTCTTCTAGCATTTGGATAAGCGGATGAAGCCACAAGTCCAGGTGTGTGAGTCCAATCAACAAGTGGGATAAAGATTCTCTATTTACGTCCTCATGAGCTAAAACAGGAACACAAAACAGAAGTAATTTGAAAGTTTTAAAGGTAGCACATGAGCAATTTATTTGGAGTGGCGGTGAAATACCACATGTAGGTAGGTATGGTGGACACGAATGGCAAGGTTTTGGGTTTAAGGTTTGGATGCATGAGAAGCATTCCCTCTCAGTACATGGCGGACCAATGCGTTTCTCTAGTCATATAGATACTTACTCATCAAAACTTACTATTCCTCTATTTCATTTCGGCATGGCAGGAGTCCAAAAACAAAAGTACATGATATCAACCAAATGTAATTTTTTTTGTGCAATGTTGAAAGCTTTCCGGTGATACACGTTTATAGCTAGCTCCCAACCACACACTTGTCAAACGCAAAACTTGTGGCTCCCATTATTCGGTCATGTTTATTAGATGCATAAAAAGTAAAGTATGCCTTCAAAAGTTCGTGAGAGTCATATCCCAAGTTCAACCCATGACAATTAATAAAGTGAATATCTTAATTTAGAACATAAATAACACAATAACATGGTGAACATACTCGGAATAGCAATGAAGCTAATGGGAAGATATGGTGGACTCACTGGAAATACTTGGCTAAGGAGTGTTGGAAACAAGTTTTTACTTGTTGGAATTTTTAAATTTTTGGGCTAGCAAGAGGGAGATAGTTGACCAGCTACTATGCATGCATATGTCCATAGAACTACTCATTTCATGACAAACTAAATAAACCAGAAATTAACATCAAGGACATGAATAAGAGATAGCTCAACACAACATTATTGCAAATTTCTACACATAAAACGCCTATAAATCATGCAAACATATGTAGCTCTTCAAATCAACCATGGCATCCCTATTCCAAGTCATAATACTAGCATCCAATACATTCCAAACCCAAACTCCAGTAGCTCAATCTCATATAAAATGATGGTGGTGGTCTTATGAAAACAAAAGTAAAAACAAAAACTAGACGCTTCAAGTCTCTACGATAAATGCTTTGCTTAGAAAAACAGAAAGTAGACGTGTGCTAACCAAAAGAGTGTAGATCCAGTGGGGTGTTCATCACATCCCCAAGCTTATGGCTTTCACCATTCTTGGATGTCTTGAGGCGCAGCTCCTCTATTCCCTGTGAAAAAATTTCACAAAACATGTTTCTCTCATTCTTTTTCTGTGGGGTGAGATTAGCAAGGACAAACAAATCACATGCTTGCTGTGCAAAATTCCAAATCAAATTCTCCAGTATATATAAAATAAGGTTCATTATGTTGTATGTTCACTCTCTTGCTTGAAAGAATCATGGAAATTCGATTCCCAAGCCCAAAGAGTGCATAAAACAAAAGAAGGCAGAATCTGTCCAGAAAAGCAACAGCATCAAAACGAACGTTTTTCCCTAAGCTAGACTCGTCAAAAAATTAAGACAATTTTTGTGCTTACAGAGTATGAAAATTTGCAGAACATACTAAAAAATTAGCTCAATCCTACATACCAATAAAAAACGTAAAATTATACGGTGAGCAGACTCGTGCTGAAACAGAAATTTCATGCACTAGGATAGCAACTTATAAGTCCAAATGGGTTTGACTTGACTCTTTATTGAAAACTCCAGAATTGAAACAAAAAAAACTAATCTCTTGAGACAGAAATAGGACACTAGGAAACTCCAAACAAAAACAACCGGGTTGCCTCCCGTAAAGCGCTTTCTTTATAGCCATATAGCTAGGCTTTACTTACTTGATAATCAAGAGGGATAAAGCTCATGAGGGAGCTTGTTCTTCAGCGTGCCCCTCTTCCTTGGGAAGTGCTCCATGCTTTTCTTGTGATGGAACTGAAACTTGACATTCCCTTCCTTGGAGTCTATGATTGCACCTGTAGTACGAAGAAAAGTTCTACCCAAAATAATAGGACTAGGGGATTTATCCCCCATATCCATAATAATAAAATCAACGGGTACGAATGTCATGTGCAATTCAATCATAACATCTTTACTTGTCCTATAACATGTTTAGTAGAGTTATCAGCAAGGACAAATTCACTTCAGCACTTTTCTAAATTTTCTAGTTCTAGCAATTCATATAATTCTTTAGAGAGTACCGATACACTAGAACCTAGATCTAACATAGCATGGTGAATTTCTTTTCCAATTGAAACTAGCACCTTGGGGATCCACGCATCCCCAAGCTTAGGAGGTATCATGGCCTCATTCTTGTACCTAGCAAATTTTTCTTGCAAGACATGACTAGCAATATAAGATCCAAAGCCAGGTTGATTAACATTTATAGTGGGATCACTAGCAAATTTTTGTAGAGTAGCAATAAGTTCTTGCAAGCTACTTTTTTCTAAATCAAGCAATGGATCCTTAATTTCAGTAAGAATCATAATTTCCTCTACTTTACTTTCTAATTTAGCTAGCATGCTTGATTCATGAGGACTAATTTCATCTTTGCTAGCAAGATAAGACATATATGGAAGTAAATATTCAGGGTACTTCACTATTTCATTCAAAGTTTCTTCTAAGCTAGTAGGGACATGCTCACTTGTATTCTCAGAAATATGATCAATATTTTCAATAATAGGAGCAGCAATAGTAATAGAATTCATTCCTACACTAGGTTGTGCTTGTGGCTTTCCTGCTGACATGCTTAATAGAGTTGCTTGATTATCAGCTAATTTTGACAATGCTTTATCTAAATTCGAAGATTGAAGTTGCAATCCTTTAATATCACTACTAATGGATGCAATAGACTTATTTAACTCATGTATCATAGCATTGTGACTAGCAACTTGTTCCATAAGCAATTTATTAAATTCAGAAATTTCACTAGAAGGCTTCCACTTATTTTCATTAGCATTAGGATATGGCACAAAAGGTTTATTTGGCACATAAGGAGGTTTACTATATGAATTGTAAGCATTACCAAAACCATTGCTACCATAATTCCTAACAAAATTAACATCCACACTTTCAGAATTACTACCAACTAGCTCCTGCAAAGGCACATTCTCCATATTTTGTTTATTAATAAAAGCAAGAATAATGTCCATTTTAGAAGACAAATCATTGGTTTCTTCAATTGAGTTTATTTTCTTAGTGGGATTGGGTGCTCTTTCAGTATTCCATTGACTATAATTTTGTAATATTCTTTCTAACATGCTCTTAGCCTCACCTATAGTTTTACTCATAAAGGCACCTCCAGCAGCAGAATCAAGTATATTTCTAGACATGTAGTTTAGACCATTATAAAAAGAGTGTAGTATGGTCCGTTCATTTACTCCATGTGATGGGCATGTTCTAATCATTAATTTAATTCTATCCCATGCCATGGCTACATGTTCATTATCATTTTGCCTAAGTGAGAGGATATTATTCCTATTTTGCAAAATTTTAACGGGAGGATAATATTTCTTAATGAAAGCTTCGTTTAAATCATCCCAAGACTTTATACTAGCTGTAGGTAGTGAAAGTAACCATTCTTTAGCCTTTCCTCTAAGTGAAAAAGGAAATAATTTTAGTTTTAAAACACTACTTTCCACATTTTTAAATTTTTGCATATCACATATTTCCATGAAATCATGAAGATGCATAGAGGCATCCTCCATAGCACTACCACCAAATTGCTCTCTAGTAATTAAATTCAATAAACTAGAACTTACTTCATAGCTTTCAGCTTGTATTTCAGGTGTAGTAATTGGCCTAGCAATGAATTGGTCATTGGGTGTATTTGTGTAGTCACTTAATTTAGTTCTATCACCCATTTTAACAGTTTTTATGTAGTTTTTAATTTTTTATGAAAAACTGAAAAGTAAAGTAACTAGGCAAATTCGAAATACTAAAATAAACTAGATAACTAAATGCAAAACTAAAATGCAAACTAAAATAAAATATGCAAGACAAAACAAAAACAAGAACAAAAACAAAACAAAAACAAAAACAAGACAAGAAACAAAACAATCTACTTGAAAGAAGGTGGAGATAGAAAGGACGGTACTCACGTAGGTGCAACCTCCCCAAGCTTAGGTGTTTGCACACCTTGTTGGTGATGAAGACTTCTTGTGAGCTCCCTTGGACAACTCCTTCACCTATGGCTCCCCGGCAACTGCGCCAGAAAAACGCTTCATGGCTAGGTTGAGACTCCAAGTGCAGAGTGTGTAGCTAGTGGCA
Organism: Alopecurus myosuroides; assembly: GCA_028641055.1. Taxonomy (NCBI): domain Eukaryota; kingdom Viridiplantae; phylum Streptophyta; class Magnoliopsida; order Poales; family Poaceae; genus Alopecurus; species Alopecurus myosuroides. The sequence continues at coordinate 239,183,727 of CM054062.1, read as the reverse complement.
AGCCTTCTTCCCCACGAGGGTGACTCGAGGGTTTATATCGAACTCTTGGGGAGCCAGTATTTCAGCAGTTGTCTTCCAAGCTTCCTCCAGGATCCTGCAAACAAGTAGAGAATTTTGTGCCCTCAACCTCACCAAGCGGTTGTCAAGCACAAGGTGTGAGACTTCTAAACTGCAGTGCAAAGCTGAAAGTAAATGTACAATAATTAAATCTACTACTAAATGCAAATGAGAAAATAAATATGCAATGGATTGTTTTTTGTATTTTTGTGATGCAAGTGGTGATGGAGATAATGTAAATTCGAATTGGAGATGCAATTAAAGTAAATTGCAGCAAAGTAACTAAGGTGTTTTCTTATAATTAAAATAGGACCGGGGTTCATGGTTTCACACTTGCATTCTCTCAAATAAAGTAGTAGACGGTGGACATAAAGAATTACATGTGAGATTACAATAACATGTTTAACATTGAGTACTTTCATATGGGCATCACGTCCTAGCATAGAGATCTCTACGGTCATATTGATCCCTCTTATACTCCACCAAGATGCGAAATAAATCATAACACCTCGATAATTAAGGAAAAACCAGAGTATAGCTTTAAGCAATGTGACATGAAGTTGAAGTAAGAACTTGCTAGATCTAGTCATGGAGATTGATTAGTGTCACTTCAAATCCCCGGTAACAAGGTACTCCTTTTTATCCCTAGTGAGGTAACTAAGAAAGGTTTAACAAAACCTAAGTGGGTCGCTGAACTTCTGTCACTTTCACAGCACTAGCCACCCCCCCGTTACTCCAACTAATGCACCCATCACCCCACACACGCTCTCAAGAACAAGATTGATCAAAGCTAGCAAATAAGAACGGGGTACATAAGATACATCTACTCAAATAACTCAAGAGAAACAATTGCAATCTCAGATTCAATAACTCATAGAAAAGATCCACCACATAGGAATTACAACGGTGCCCGTAATCATGTGAGGCAGCTCATACGGATCTAATTAGTGAAGCACATAGAGAGAGAGAGATACAAGTGCTACTTCCACAAACCCATTGCCCTGGGGTGGACTACTCCCTCTTCATGGAGATGTCGATGGAGATGACGTTGGAGGGGTAGGAGATCACACCGGCGGCGCCCCGCCGGAGTTTCCCCCCTCCAATCTGGAACTCCAGGTCTCTGTTTCGGTGTTTCGGTGTTTCGACGGCGCTCCCCTCCGTAAGGGTACGGGGGACCCTTTTTATAGTCGGTTTTGGGTCAAGACGGAGTCGGTAAGTCGAAGATGGAAGGAATTGGGGCCACAGGGGCCAAAAGGGGGCCTCTCACGCGGCCAAGGAATCTGGCCGCGTGGAGGGTCCTCTTTTGGGCCTCCTTGCCCAATTCTCGTGGATTCTTCGCCCGCAAGTCTTCTCCTTCCAAAAAAATGACCCCCGCAGATTTTCAGGTGATTTCGCGGAAGTTTGCCCCCTGAAACGTCAAAAATATAGAAAACGGGGTTTCTAACAGGCAGGGTTAATTCCATAAAAGTTGGGGGACTTTGTAATTTAACCCCAAAATACTATAAAACATTGAATTATACCCTTATATGATGCAATATGTAATAGAAAACCATGTGAAAATATGCAAAATTCATCTATGCATTTTACATGCATCAAGCTTTTTTTATTTTTGTTTTAAGTTTGTTTAGTTTTCTTTTCTGTAGTTTATGGTTGGATCTTATCATACTTGTGTGGGAGAGAGACACACTCCGTTTTCATTGCTTAGAACACTCCAGTTTTCATTCTTATTGTTCTGTGAGTGTTCACTTTTTGCTAGTACTGCGTTTAGCCTTTGTTTTCATGCATCTCTTATTCAGAGATGTTAGTTTTAGTAGTGTTATGTGATTACTCTCATGTTTGCTTGATGTATCAGGTAGAGTATTTTTTTTAAACATATCTTGTATGGTGCTTGTTGTAAAAAGAAATTGCTGCTTGAAGTAGAATTTTTAATGGTGCAAGTAGAAGCTTGTATAGACCGTGGCTAGAACTTTTTCATATCATGCTAGATGTTATTTTGGTTTTAAAGCATTGTGGTTATTGAGTAGCATGATTAGCCTCAAATATCTGAGAGTGTTTAATGTGCCATTGAAAGATTCATGAGTTGTTCTTGTCATGTTGAAGCATAAATTTATGGTATTCTCTTTCGAATGTTTTATTTGGTTGACTTGGCACATGCTCACACCATGTTTATGACTATGAACCAGTCACTTAGCCTCTATGATCATTTATTTTTTGAACTTATGATACCGCTTATGCTTTAATTAATGATGTTTATGTCGCTATGCATGATTATGGCTCTTATGCTCTCTTGATTTGTCGCTCCCAGTCTTTTGCTAGCCTCCACCTGTACTGAGTATGAGCTCTACTCGTGCATCCAAATCCCTTAAACCAAAGTTTTCCCATTGTGTCCACCATACTTACCTACATGTGGTATTTAACTGCCACTCCAAGTAAATTGCTCATGTGTTACCTTTAAAACCTTCAAAATTAGTCCTGCTTTATGTTCCTGTTTTTGCTCATGAGGACGTAAATAGAGAATCTTTATCTCACTTGTTGATTGGATTTCACACCCTGGACTAGTGGCTTCATCCGCTTATCCAAATGATAGAAGAGCTGGCAGCGGGGTGCCCAGCCCCAAATTAATACACACAAAATCTCTTCACTATTTTGCCCCTGATTTATCAGTCAAAGCATAATTTTGTAAACAAAAGAAAAAGAGGGATGACCTTCTACCCAGATGCGTCCTTCATATGGGAGCCTCTCTTGTGAATTCAGTTGGCATGTGACGTACTGTATTTTCTGTTTACCATTCGTTGACATTAGCATCCATCTCCCAAAATATAGTCACTCCTCCACGGTATGTGATTGTTGGCAGGCACCCGAGGATTTGGTTAGCCATGGTTTGTGAAAGATGGATGGGGGGAGTGTCAAACTTTTAATACCTATGTTTAATAAAATAAAATTCTCTAGCACATGAGTGATCCCTGCTCCCCTCTGTGAAGGGCCTTTCTTTTACTTTTATGTTGAGTCTCCATCTTCTAACTTTATGCACAGTTGAGAGATCATTTTTTCCATTCTGAGTTTTATGTGCATTTGTCCCAGAAACATTATTAATTGGTTCATGATGTGTTATTACTTGTTCTCAAATTATTTGTTCTAGTCTTCCTCATGAACTTTGAAGGTGTCCTGGCATTTATGTTTTGCCCCATTCTTAAGGACTAGCAAAATATCACTTTGCCATGCTTTCTCTATACTTGAAACAAACATATATCTTTCTTTGCATTGTTATTCATGACCTTTTATTTGAGATACTTCTCATGATGCAATGTGATTGCTATGATTTATTATTAAAGTCCTATTTTACCATGTTTGTGTTAAAGTTCTATGATCTCACTTACATATGCTTTTACATACTATGATCAAGATTGTGCGGTAGCATTTCACCTCAGAAATTATTTTGTTTTATCATTTACCAACTCGTGGACGAGTAGGAACTAAGCTTGGGGATGCTTGATACGTCATAAACGTATCCTTAATTTCTGATGTTACATTTTGTTTTCATGTTGTTTCCCACATGTTTTCCTTACACTTTATGTCATTTTTATCGATTTCCCGGGGCTAACCTATTGACAAGATGCCACAGAGCCAATTCATGTTTTCTGTTGTTTTTAGTTTCAGAAAAGTTGTTCTAGAAATATTCTCGGAATTGGACGATTCGAAAGCCGGAAGTCTTAGAAGTCCCGGAAGCATCCAGAAGTCCCGGAAAGCCCCAGAGGGGGGCCACAGGGTGGCCACACCATAGGGTGGCGCCACCACCCCCTGGCCGCGCCACCAGGTGGTGTGGGCCCCCTGGCCACCCCCCGGCATCGCCCTTTCTCCTATATATACTCCCCGATGCATAAGCACTAGAGGAACCGACCTTTCCCACAAAATACATTTGTAGCTCCGCCGCCGTCGCCGACTAGTTTCGGGGGACAGATCTCTGTTCTGGCACCCTGCCGGGTCAGGGAAGTGCCCCCGGAAGCCATCTCCATCAACTCCACCGCCATCGCCGTTGCTGTCTCCTATGATGAGGAGGGAGTAGTTCTCCCCCGAGGCTGAGGGCTCTACCGGTAGCTATGTGGTTCATCTCTCTCTCTCCCATGGTGTGATCTATATGTGATTGTGAGCTTTGTAATCTAGTTGAATAAGTAGATGTTACTCTTCATCTTGTGCTACTCAAGTGGTTTATTAATATGAACTTTGGAGTCACCTTGTCCCGCCGTGTGAAGGTGACAGTGTGCACATTGTGTGTGTATCCTCTATGAATTGTGGTGTTTGTCTAGTACCTTATATGGTGCTCATAGTGACAGCGTGGGGTTAACTAGACATGCGAATGCTTACTTTAAGGAATGCTTTTTTTGCAGCCCTACGCAATGATTAGTGTTCGTTATCTAGCCGGAGAGGGTTAAGAGTAGCATAGTGAAGAGAAGATATTTAGTTATTCGATTGTGTGATCATTGTTGAGAGTGTCCACTAGTGAAAGTAGGATCCCTAGGCCTTGTTTCCAAGCATTGAAACACCGTTTTCCGCCTGTTCTGCTACATGTTTGCTTGCTGCCACATTTATTTCAGATTAATATTATTACTTATAACCATCCATATTACTCGCATTTCACTATCTCTTCGCCGAACTAGTGCACCTATATACCTGACAAGTATATTGGGTGTGTTGGGGACACAAGAGACTTCTTGTATCTTAATTGCAGGGTTGCTTGAGAGGGATATTGTCGAATATGCATCTCAACAAGTCTGTAGAGGCCCCAGACCGGTAGGTCCAGAACCCCTCATATGCATTCATTCACGATCCCAGAAGAACCAGTCGTGAACAACATACGTAGTTGGCATACAGAATACATCATCCATTACACGAATATAGAGTCTTACATAAATGGTCACATGACCAAGTTCTTAATAACTGTCACGCAGGACAGACATTCACAGTAAACACAGCGGAAGACGATAAGCATAGCGTAGTAGAACCAGAGTCACGCCTCATCCTACAGGCTGCTGACTGGGAGACGATCCTAACTCGCAGGGCCATCAGCGTAGAACTCCTCCTCATAGTACTCCTCCTGAGGTGGCTCCTCGTAGTCTGATAAGTAGATACCAGGGGCGAAACCAAATGAGTACATTTGAATTTACTCAACAAGACATCCTTTATTAGCTTACAATAATGCATACATGCTTATTTGGTGGAGTGGGTAGGCCATACATATGGTTCAGCTACCCATGACAGATAAAAGATTTGCCATGGTTGATTCTTCAAGTTTACCTCTTTGTAAACAAAATCATTTAAAATAATGTAGTTTTGCTCTCGTAGATATCACATATCTTGGAGGTTTTATAATTCTTTTGGAAAAGAAAGTTTTTCTTTTCAGAAACTTTTAGTAATAGTTTCTTTCTCATCGGTATCTCACAGATACCAAGTCATTCCTCCATAGTACCTCTCAGGTACAAAAGCCTTCCTTCAAAAACCTCTTTTGAAAAGTTGACACAATACTAGCTACATGGCCATTCAACCGTCCATATCCGAGGACGCGGCTATCTCGAAATAGTTTTACTCTGCAGAGGTGTACACATTTCCACTAGATCCAGAGTCCGCCATGAAACAACCATGGACTGTTCCCAACCTATGAGAACATCAGATAACTGGTCTTGACTATCCACTCTGTACAAGCTAGTACATGACTATCTCTTCAATTGGGGTTCCCCTCCCTGGCAAGCCATGTCCCACACCGCCCAAACAGGAGACCCAACTGCTGCATCCGGAGGGAAAATTAATCCCACACTTTAGATGTCCCGTATACTCACTCCTAGCGACATTTCGGTTCGGAGGATCCAATCCCCTATAGCCTTTGAGATAGCACATATACTAACCCTAACAAGTTTTTAATCAAGCCCCTACCCATATTGGGGTAAAGTGGCAGTACGATAATGGTTGTCCAGCGAAGACTAGGTTATGTGTCTTTTGTAAACATTTCTCATAAAATTTCCCATCATAACAATCCTTCCGGCAGACAGGGTCTCACCCTTCCTCCGGGATTTTCCTTCCATAAGGCATTTGTTTACAAAAACACCTTTTATTTAGTTCATTTAAGAACTCAAGTTTTTAAGTAGGTGTATGGTATTTATATACCATTTAGTGTCTAAGGGCTTGGTAATACCAAGTTGACTATTATTATGAGTCCTTATACTAGTAGTATTAATAGTAGTAGTAGGATTCACACAAAAATAGCTTTTGAAGGCATAGTTTTGTAAAACTTCAGAAGTGAAAAGCATGCATGATAGATAATGATAAGTAGTTATACAGCAAGCATTAGGATGGCTTGCCTTGGTACAAGTGATGGTCCTGATCCTGAAAGTAACAGGAGTTGCAATACCCTTCCTCAGCAATTCCTTCCTCCTCGTTTTCTAACGTCGTAAAAAGAAATAAAGACACACTTTCAGAACCAAATAAGACAAACAAGGCTACAAGCAATACATACAGCAAGCAATCAAGAAGTACCACCCAAAGTTCTCAATTTTTCCCTTAAGAAAAATTTGCATAAAAATATAGTTGGAAAAATCTGCTTTTTCCTAGTGCTCATGTGTGGCCAAAACAATGATTCTTAGTTAAGAACATTATGGACCAGTGGGGTAAAGCACATGTTTCTAGACAGTAGGGTGTCATATAAAACACATTTTGATGTCTAAAAAATTCCACAACAATCTCTATGGCTAGCACCTATAATTTGCTAAACTACTCAAGTGGTGAAATAAGCTCATGACAACTAGTCAAGCCTGTTTTCCACCATGAGGCAAACATACCAGTGGGTGCTCCACTAGCAAAATGCTCGCCAAGAGTTTAATAAGCCTCTGGTCACTTTTATAAAAGTGCTCAAAACAAACAAACAAGCACCCAAAAACTCCTACTCATACTAGTAGAAAATTTAGGGAAACTACTAGACTATTTTAGGCTATACTAGCTAACTTTATGCACAAGTGTGCAAGCTTTCAGAGGCAAAATACCCCTCTAACCAGTACCATAAATGCTACTGGATCTCACAAAAATATCATAAAAACATAGCTAGGAAACAAGGAAAAACTATGCTTAAAAAGCTACACATGTGAGGAGATTAATTCCTAGTCATCCAAGTGCTACTCATGCTTTTGTGCTACTTAAAAGGAAAACTATCAGAGGTGAAAACCCTAAGGTAATAATGCCACAAGGACATTCCATCCTCTGGTTTTCAACACCAAGGATCCATATTTTTCCCTAAGGGAAAATAAGACAAAAAGCATACATGAATATCCTAGTGTGAAATCTAGTCCTTAAACATTTCTATTTTAAACCTATTTCAAACACAACCACCAAGCATCCAGAGGTGCTATGACCAAAATAACAGTACCTAAATGGTACTGGTTTCATGAGAATTAATCTAGCAATAAGCCTAATAATCATTTAAAGATCTACTCAAAACATACATAAGAATCTAGCTATTAGCATGACCTATGCATGAAAAAAAAAATAGTTCTAAAATGCTATCACTCAAACCAATTATGCTAACATGTTCATGTAACTTGTAAACATCATAACCACAATGGAAAACAACCTCACAAGCAAGAACACATCATTTGCACTTCACAAAATTACCATAAAAAGCAAGATCTAGAATTAAAATTTAGACAGAAAGTAACCAAAACTTGTTCTGCCTCTCTAAATTTTTCTGTGGCTCCAAAAAGTAAATCCTTCTAGGATGTGATAGCCCTTATCACTACAAAGCCTCTCCAACTTGCCTCACTCAAAAATAATATCCCAAACTCCCTCTAAAATTCATGGAATAGCCCACTGATGTTTTACCAAAATGGATGGCATTTCCAAATGGTAACTCACCTTGATGTAAGCTAAAATCCTACTGGTAGGTATTGAAAAGGGCTTTCCAAAACAGTTGAGTTTGCTCAAAAATGTTCTGTATTTTTGAAGTTCTATTCATTTAAATTTTTAGGGTACTGTCTGGCATATGATTTTTAGAAAAATCATAAAAACTCAAAACAAGTTTCTGCCAGTGGGATATGGTTGTAATTTTGCATGGATAGTAGCACAAAAATTAGCAAGGTAAAATAAAAAGGTTTGCTACCTTTTCCAAGGCTAAAGCTAAGACCTAGTTAATCTGCCAGAATAAAAGCATTTTTATTTTTAACAGAAACTTGCCCAAACGGGCCAAATCCGCAGCGCACGGCCCAGCTAGCACGCAGCACAGCCCTCCTGCGCGCGCGCGCGCGCGAAGCGATACGTTCAAAGGGGGCCGTCGATTCGCAGATCGACGGCTCCTGTGCGTTCTTCCTCCCCGCGCCCCTCTCCTCTCTCTCTCTCTCGACCCGCGGACGAACACGTCACGGGCGCGCACGGCACGGGCTAGTGGCTCACCTAGGGGTGCTGTGGCGCGGTGGGTGACGGCGGCGGTGCTGTGGGGTGCCGGTGGCGCGGTGTCGGCGAGGATGGAGCTCTCCACGTCCGTCTCCTCTCTGCGACGGCGAGGCGGGCACGGCGACGACGGCGCGGGCCAACCTGCAAACGATCGAGGGCAGGAGGATGTCAGGGGGGTAGGCACGAGCTAGGGGATCGCAACGGAGGTGAAAAAAGGTCGGGAGGTGCAGTGGTTGCGGTTGCCACCTCGAGCTCGATCTGCTCGGTCTGAAAATGGCCACGGCCTGCCTCGCTCGCAGAGAGAGAGTGAGCAAGCGAGAGCTCGATGGGGTGGGTTAGTGTGGCTAGGTGAGTGTGCTGGCGAGAGGGTTTGGCCACTAGGGCTATGTAGGCACGAGGCCAAGGGTGGTGGCTCGGGTTGGCAATGGCATGGGCATGCCTTGCCCTTTGGGGTTTCTCCAAGGGTGGCCACGGTTCCAATTGGTTCCTAGGGGTCAAGCCAGTACAAATGGATGAGCTAAGTCACAGCAAGGGCCAAGGGATGGGTAAAAGAAAGAAAAACCACTATTTCAACCACTATTGTGACCTCACTCATTAGTCAAATGCCACCTCATATTTCTCCCTCCCTGGTCAGCCAAAGTAGGATCCAATGCCACCTTCTAGAAGTTTATAAACTAGGTTTTCGAATAGGCAAGGTGGCCTGGCTTGGATCAGTACACACAAGCTAAAAACATCAAGTCCAAAGGTGTAATCACTGTTCTGTCAGAAAAATTCAGTTAGGCAGTGTTTCTGAATTTTTCTAAGTGCTGGAAAAACAGACAGAGATAGCAAAAGTTGGGCTTGTTTTCACCAAGCAAACAAGCTCTAAAATGAGTGATTTAAAAAGCTAATCAGAGAGAAACTATCCAAGTTTCATAACCAACCATTTGATTTGAAAAAGGATAGGTTTATGGCTCTGAAAATAAATGGCAAAGTAGGTACATTCTCTGTTTTTAAAATGCTCAATTTTCTGTCTTAACAAGATGGCTCAAAAACCCTCATGGCATTGTGTGTTAATTTTCTTTGTAGGTTTTTCCAAGAGTGTAGTTTTGTTGTACTCATAACAGAGAGTAGTTTTGATCAAAGAAAATCCATAATTGGATAATCCTTGTGATGGAAAACAAGGGTTGAAAACAGCTACTTGGCTGTTTTTCAGGGCAAAAATTATATTGGAAGATCTAATGAAATCTTTTCCAATTAATTTTATTTCAAGTTCAAGTTGATTCCTAATCATTAATAACACACTTTCAAGTTGAAACTAAAGGTCACCTCAAGTCTTGAAAAATAATCTCTTAAGAGCCTTAGTGGAAAACATAGGAAAACAAATATAAAGCAATGTGTTTCTTAGGAGAAAAACTCCTCAAGTGAGTGAAAAGAAACACACCATTAATATTGCATAGATAAACATCACTACACAAACATGTTGTCCACTTAATTGCATTACAAAAGTCTTAAGAGGCTTGCTAAAATACTATTATACAAGTGCTTAAAAACAGGGGTGTGACAAATCTCCCCCCCCCTTAAAAAGAATCTCGTCCCGAGATTCGCGGGTCTAGGCTTTAAGAAAATCAGGGAACTCCTTCTTGATATCATCCTCACGCTCCCAGGTAGCTTCTTCCTCAGAGTGATTGGTCCACTGAATCTTAAGGAATTTTATAGCACGCCTCCTGGTAGCACGCACAATTTCCTCGAGAACCCGCAGGGGTCTATCACGATAAGTCAAATCATCATTTATGTCAATGGTCCTGAAATCCACGTCTTGATACGAGAGATCTTTCTCCGGTACTTGCAGACATTTCCGGAGCAATGACACATGGAAAACATTGTGAAAAGCAGATAGCTCCTCAGGTAATTCTAACTGATAAGAAACTTCGCCACGACGTGCCAAGATCTTAAAAGGGCCAATATACCTGGGGGCCAGCTTTCCTTTGACATGGAAACGCTGCATCCCTTTGAGTGGCGTAACACGAAGGTACACGAAATCTCCAATGCTGAAAGAGACATCACGACGCTTCGTATCAGCATAACTCTTCTGACGAGATTGAGCTGTCTTTAAACGTTCCCGAATAAGTTGGACTTGCTCCTCTGCAGCCTTCAAAGTGTCCACACCAAAAACCTGACTGTCTCCAGTCTCAGTCCAATTTAAAGGTGTACGTCATTTACGCCCATACAGAGCTTCAAAAGGGGCCATTTGCAAGCTAGACTGATAACTGTTGTTGTAAGAAAACTCTGCGAAGGGCAGACAGTCTTCCCATTTAATTCCATAGGACAACACACAAGCACGGAGCATGTCTTCCAGAATTTGGTTCACGCGCTCTGTTTGTCCATCAGTATGCGGATGATAGGCTGTGCTAAAGGCTAATTTGGTTCCCAAACTCTCGTGCAACTTCTTCCAAAATCTAGAGGTGAACTGTGTACCTCGATCAGATACAATCCTGCTTGGGACTCCGTGTAGGCTGACAATCCGAGAAATATAAAGGTCAGCAAGCTGATCTCCACGATATGTGGTCCGGACAGGAATAAAGTGAGCAACTTTCGTGAGCCTGTCCACGACAACCCATATAGAATCATTTCCTCGGCTGGACCTAGGAAGTCCAGTGATGAAGTCCATTCCCACTTCATCCCATTTCCAAACAGGCACTTGCAACGGTTGGAGCAATCCAGCGGGACGCTGGTGCCCAGCTTTACTTGCTGGCAGACATGGCACTTGGCTACAAATGAAGCAATCTCTCGCTTCATTCCATGCCACCAGAATCTCTCTTTCAGGTCTTGATACATCTTTGTTCCTCCAGGATGGATAGAATACATGGTCTCATGAGCTTCGACCATGATGGTCTGCTTGAGATCAGATTCAGAGGGAACACAAATACGGCCTTCATACCATAATCCCCCATCAGCATCGATGGTAAACCCAGCAACCTTTTCCTTCTCCATGCGGGCCTTAATCCCATCAATACTTTTCTGGCCTTTCTGCGCTTCTTTGATTTGGTCAACCAGGGTCGGTTTAAGCTCTATGGCGTCTAACATGCCATAGCTGACCACTTCAATGCCAAGATGGTCCAGCTCTTTCCACAACTCGGGTTGCCTTACTAGAATCATAGCATTTAGGGAGGCCGGCTCTCGACTAAGAGCATATGCAACCACATTTGCCTTTCCCGGGTGATAATGAATACTCAGATCATAATCTTTAATGAGCTCAATCCAGCGGCGCTGCCTCATGTTGAGCTCACGCTGAGTAAAGATATACTTTAAACTCTTATGATCCGTGTAAATTTCCACTCTTCTTCCCATAAGAAAGTGCCGCCATGTCTTGAGAGCATGGACAACGGCAGCAAGCTCTAAGTCATGAGTGGGATAATTCAACTCGTGGGGCCTTAACTGGCGGGATATGAAAGATATCACCTTCCCTTCTTGCATAAGCACGCTTCCAAGACCAAGCTTAGAAGCGTCACAATATACGTCGAAATTCTTGGTGACATCTGGCATTATAAGGATTGGGGCAGACACCAGTCGGTGCTTCAACTCATTGAAACTTTCTTCACACTTGTCCGTCCATAGGAACTTGCTATCCTTCTTGAGCAACTGGGTGAGGGGTCTGGCTATACTCGAGAATCCCTGAACAAACTTGCGGTAATATCCTGCCAAACCCAGAAAGGATCTGACTTCAGTCTGGTTGGTCGGAGCAGCACGCTTCTCCACAGACTGAACTAGAGCAGGGTCAACAGATATTCCTCCCGCAGATACTACATGTCCAAGAAATCCGACTTCCGTCAACCAGAATTGACATTTACTAAACTTAGCATACAATTGATGCTCACGAAGTGTTCCGAGCACAAGTCTCAGATGTTCTTCGTGTTCTTCCTCACTCCTCGAATATATAAGAATGTCGTCAATAAACACCACGACAAACTTGTCTAGAAAATCCATGAATACCTTATTCATGAGATTCATGAAATAGGCAGGGGCATTGGTTAGACCAAAAGACATTACGGTGTATTCATACATCCCGTAACGAGTGGTGAAAGCAGTCTTTGGGATATCAGTATCACGGACTTTCAATTGGTGATAACCAGTCCGAAGGTCAATCTTAGAGAAGATTACAGCCCCATTCAGCTGGTCAAACAGGTCTTCAATTTTGGGCAACGGGTATTTGTTCTTGATGGTAACATCATTAAGCTTGCGGTAGTCCACACATAAACGAGTGGTACCGTCCCGTTTTCCCACAAAAATGATCGGAGATCCCCATGGCGATGCACTAGGGCGAATCAATCCCTTCCTTAACATGTCCTCCAGCTGAGTCTTCAACTCATCTAATTCCTTCGGGTTCATCCGATACGGCTTCTGTGCTATGGGTCCAGTTCCGGGCACTAACTCGATCACAAACTCGATATCCCGATCAGGGGGCATACCGGGTAATTCTTCAGGAAAAACATCCGGGTATTCGCAAACTACCGGAACTTCCTCAAGGACAGGGTGGACTATTCCGGTGTGGCAGTGAACTTGTGACGAGGGTCGAGTTGCAGTGTACGCAACCTTTTCCCCATCCTCTGAGATCATTTCAATAGATTTCTTAGTGCAATCGATAACTCCCTTATACTTGGCCATCCAGTTCATACCGAGTACCACTTCTATCCCTTTGGATCCCAGCACTATAAGATCAGCATGAAAAGTTTTCCCTTGAATTTCTACTGGTACCTCATTGCAAATTAGGTTGGCTTTAGTACTATCCCCAGGTATTTGTACTAACATAGGGTTATGCATACGGGAATGCTTCATACCACTTTTCTCAGCAAACGGTTTAGTGACAAAGGAATGTGATGCACCAGAATCAAACAGTACTGCGGCTGGTACCGAGTTGACAGGAAACATACCCATCACCATGTCTGGTGCCTCCTGAGCTTCTGCAGCATTGATATGGTTCAGGTGTCCCTTCATCCTATTCTGTCGTCCAGTGGAAGGACCATGGTTCATCTTGGTTGCAGCAGGCTGGACTAGAGCAGTAGCTTTGTTGGGGCACTCACGAGCGAAGTGGCCCTCCTTTCCACAGGCAAAGCAACCTCCAGAAGGCTTTGAGCTCGGGTTTGGCTTGGGAGCATTGTTGGTGTGGTTCCCATTTCCTCCATTGTTACCTCCATAGCGGTTTCCATGATTATTCCCAGAGTGATTACCATGGTTACCACCATAGCTGTTTCCTCCGTACCTTGGTGCATACGGTGCAAGGTGACTGTAGTTGTTGGGCCTTGGTGCATAGTTGTGGTTGGGGCGGGGTGCATAAGCAGGCGCCTTGTGGGTTGGTGGCCTCGCATACGGAGTGTTGCGAGTCCTCTGAGCACTAGGTCCTCCATGAGCAGTCATCTTCCTCTTGCGGTTATCATCAGCAGATTTCCGCTTGTGCTCCAGCACCATAGCGGCATTAGCAAGGGTCTCCATGTCCTGGAATGGAACCACTACTAGAGAGCACTGGAGCTCATCATCCAGCCCATTTAAGAACCTCTCCTTCTTCTTAGCATCAGTATTAATATCATCCTGTGCATACCGGGATAGAGTAGTGAAATTCTCCCAGTATTCAGACACCGGCATACTTCCCTGCTTCAGATTCAGAAACTTCTCCCGCATAAGTGCCATCATTCCCTGGGGAATGTGATACTTGCGGAACCTTGCAGAGAATTCCTCCCAGGTGAACACGTGACCAGCAGCAACAGTCTCACGTGTAGTTTCCCACCAAGTCCTGGCAGGACCAGCGAGAAAATGGGAGGCCAACAGGACCTTATCATTCTCCTCAACTGAAGCGACCTCCAGTTTGTTTGCAATGGTGCGGAGCCAGTCGTCAGCATCGAGAGGCTCCACAATCCTTGTGAACACTGGGGGGTTGGTGTGCTGAAAGTCTCTCAGTCTCGAGCGAGCACCATTTCCATTGCCATTGCCATTATTGTTGGCGGCAGCAGCTAGTTGTTGCAGAGCGGTAATGGTAGCTGCACTCTCATCTCGGCTGGCCTGGCGATCTTCCATCAGCAGGGCCAACAGCGCCTCCACTGTGGGTGGTGGTGGCGGTGGGGGTTCGCGACGGGGTGCCATGCTGAAGTGAAAAATGTGTAAGTCTAAGAATAAATTCTTGTTTTTGAAAACCCAGTACCTTAATATTTAAACAAAAGGAATACTAGCGATAAGTTTCAAAAACAAGAGCGGGGCAGTCGCAAACTTGAATGAAATGAACGCAAGGTAGTGACAATCAACAGAAAACCAAGCCAACATTTCATTCATCACCATAATAAAACAGAGTTTCTTACAATACACACACACATCACAAGCCATATCATACAAGGAAGGCTTCATCGAGCTACAGGGGGTGCGATTGGTGGGGTCATCGCAAGGCTACTACTAGCAAACTACCTAGCAAAACGATCTAGCATACCTAACTAGTATCTAGACCAGCACCATATGCTAAGGGTGAGAAGGCAGCGACTACACAGAGTCGTCGCTGTCCCCAACGTCGAAGATACGCTCCTCAGGGTCCTCTTCCTCCTCGTCAAGCAGGTCATCATCATCCTGCTCGCTAGCCTCGCTCATATCCATCCCCTCTAAGTCGGAGGGAACGTCCTCAATAGGCAGAAGATCCTCAATCTCCCTGTGGAGCTCTGCGGCCTCCTCCTCCAGCTCCTCTACGGCAGCGTCTCTCGTGGCTATGTCGTCACGAGCTATCTGAAGCCTGCCGCGCAGAACAGCGTTAGCCCCCTCCAGGGCCGTCAGTCTAGTGGTGAGGCGTGCACGGCCAAGGCGGGTGGCCCTCAGCTGCCTCCGTAAGGCACGGTGCCTCGCGGTAGTAGCCTCCAACTGCTCCCTCAGCTGGGACAACTGCTGAGCCAGAGCTCCACTCTCCTCCTGGCTGTCGTGAAGCTCAGCCCTCAGCTCGTCAGTCTCGGCTATCAGTGTTTGGTGCACCAATATGCCGTGGAGGGTGTCAAGCCGCTGGTCGTCCAACCTGAGCTGAGTGCGGTGTAGCAGAATCTCCATCTCGTCCAAGTGGGGACCAACAGTGGTAAAGTCTGGCTCGACAGGAAGTGGTATGCCATCCTCATCACGCCTCCCAATCAGCTCGAACCGGGAACCGATGACATGTACTCCCCGATGTGTGCCAGACGTGCTACTGACTCCTGAATCACGCGCACCGCAGCCTCGTTCCAAGAACGATCAACAGCACGGTACACGTAGGCCTCCACTGTCGGGCTAGCCAGAGGTGCGCGGATAGTGACCTCCGCGTACCAGTCTCCCTCCAGAGGTGCCCCGACAACTAGTCCTCCTCGCAGCTCCGGAAGTGGCCGTCCCAACACAGTAGCCATAGACACTAGCCTCTCCTCGAAAAGGAAAGACTCGCCACGTGGACGTCCCAACTGAAAAGCCACGGTGATGTCCACGTCCATCTACACAAAATTTTAAGTATAGTTTAAGTTAGATCCAAGTGTGCAAGATTTTAGGTTCATGCAAGGAATAACTTTAATGCAAGTAGAGTCTAACCCAGAGAGGTGGTGGGATATAGGGAATAGTTTTATACTTAGTCATATATCCAATTTTTTTGTATTAGTAACTTAGATTATCGGAGTATACACTAACATCCATGCTAAACTAAGGTCTCCTAGAGTCAGGATGGCTCTGATACCAACTTTGTAGAGGCCCCAGACCGGTAGGTCCAGAACCCCTCATATGCATTCATTCACGATCCTAGAAGAACCAGTCGTGAACAACATACGTAGTTGGCATACAGAATACATCATCCATTACACGAATATAGAGTCTTACATAAATGGTCACATGACCAAGTTCTTAATAACTGTCACGCAGGACAGACATTCACAGTAAACACAGCGGAAGACGATAAGCATAGCGTAGTAGAACCAGAGTCACGCCTCATCCTACAGGCTGCTGACTGGGAGACGATCCTAACTCGCAGGGCCATCAGCGTAGAACTCCTCCTCATAGTACTCCTCCTGAGGTGGCTCCTCGTAGTCTGATAAGTAGATACCAGGGGCGAAACCAAATGAGTACATTTGAATGTACTCAACAAGACATCCTTTATTAGCTTACAATAATGCATACATGCTTATTTGGTGGAGTGGGTAGGCCATACATATGGTTCAGCTACCCATGACAGATAAAAGATTTGCCATGGTTGATTCTTCAAGTTTACCTCTTTGTAAACAAAATCATTTAAAATAATGTAGTTTTGCTCTCGTAGATATCACATATCTTGGAGGTTTTATAATTCTTTTGGAAAAGAAAGTTTTTCTTTTCAGAAACTTTTAGTAATAGTTTCTTTCTCATCGGTATCTCACAGATACCAAGTCATTCCTCCATAGTACCTCTCAGGTACAAAAGCCTTCCTTCAAAAACCTCTTTTGAAAAGTTGACACAATACTAGCTACATGGCCATTCAACCGTCCATATCCGAGGACGCGGCTATCTCGAAATAGTTTTACTCTGCAGAGGTGTACACATTTCCACTAGATCCAGAGTCCGCCATGAAACAACCATGGACTGTTCCCAACCTATGAGAACATCAGATAACTGGTCTTGACTATCCACTCTGTACAAGCTAGTACATGACTATCTCTTCAATTGGGGTTCCCCTCCCTGGCAAGCCATGTCCCACACCGCCCAAACAGGAGACCCAACTGCTGCATCCGGAGGGAAAATTAATCCCACACTTTAGATGTCCCGTATACTCACTCCTAGCGACATTTCGGTTCGGAGGATCCAATCCCCTATAGCCTTTGAGATAGCACATATACTAACCCTAACAAGTTTTTAATCAAGCCCCTACCCATATTGGGGTAAAGTGGCAGTACGATAATGGTTGTCCAGCGAAGACTAGGTTATGTGTCTTTTGTAAACATTTCTCATAAAATTTCCCATCATAACAATCCTTCCGGCAGACAGGGTCTCACCCTTCCTCCGGGATTTTCCTTCCATAAGGCATTTGTTTACAAAAACACCTTTTATTTAGTTCATTTAAGAACTCAAGTTTTTAAGTAGGTGTATGGTATTTATATACCATTTAGTGTCTAAGGGCTTGGTAATACCAAGTTGACTATTATTATGAGTCCTTATACTAGTAGTATTAATAGTAGTAGTAGGATTCACACAAAAATAGCTTTTGAAGGCATAGTTTTGTAAAACTTCAGAAGTGAAAAGCATGCATGATAGATAATGATAAGTAGTTATACAGCAAGCATTAGGATGGCTTGCCTTGGTACAAGTGATGGTCCTGATCCTGAAAGTAACAGGAGTTGCAATACCCTTCCTCAGCAATTCCTTCCTCCTCGTTTTCTAACGTCGTAAAAAGAAATAAAGACACACTTTCAGAACCAAATAAGACAAACAAGGCTACAAGCAATACATACAGCAAGCAATCAAGAAGTACCACCCAAAGTTCTCAATTTTTCCCTTAAGAAAAATTTGCATAAAAATATAGTTGGAAAAATCTGCTTTTTCCTAGTGCTCATGTGTGGCCAAAACAATGATTCTTAGTTAAGAACATTATGGACCAGTGGGGTAAAGCACATGTTTCTAGACAGTAGGTTGTCATATAAAACACATTTTGATGTCTAAAAAATTCCACAACAATCTCTATGGCTAGCACCTATAATTTGCTAAACTACTCAAGTGGTGAAATAAGCTCATGACAACTAGTCAAGCCTGTTTTCCACCATGAGGCAAACATACCAGTGGGTGCTCCACTAGCAAAATGCTCACCAAGAGTTTAATAAGCCTCTGGTCACTTTTATAAAAGTGCTCAAAACAAACAAACAAGCACCCAAAAACTCCTACTCATACTAGTAGAAAATTTAGGGAAACTACTAGACTATTTTAGGCTATACTAGCTAACTTTATGCACAAGTGTGCAAGATTTCAGAGGCAAAATACCCCTATAACCAGTACCATAAATGCTACTGGATCTCACAAAAATATCATAAAAACATAGCTAGGAAACAAGGAAAAACTATGCTTAAAAAGCTACACATGTGAGGAGATTAATTCCTAGTCATCCAAGTGCTACTCATGCTTTTGTGCTACTTAAAAGGAAAACTATCAGAGGTGAAAACCCTAAGGTAATAATGCCACAAGGACATTCCATCCTCTGGTTTTCAACACCAAGGATCCATATTTTTCCCTAAGGGAAAATAAGACAAAAAGCATACATGAATATCCTAGTGTGAAATCTAGTCCTTAAACATTTCTATTTTAAAACTATTTCAAACACAAGCACCAAGCATACAGAGGTGCTATGACCAAAATAACAGTACCTAAATGGTACTGGTTTCATGAGAATTAATCTAGCAATAAGCCTAATAATCATTTAAAGATCTACTCAAAACATACATAAGAATCTAGCTATTAGCATGACCTATGCATGAAAAAAAAAAAAGTTCTAAAATGCTATCACTCAAACCAATTATGCTAACATGTTCATGTAACTTGTAAACATCATAACCACAATGGAAAACAACCTCACAAGCAAGAACACATCATTTGCACTTCACAAAATTACCATAAAAAGCAAGATCTAGAATTAAAATTTAGACAGAAAGTAACCAAAACTTGTTCTTCCTCTCTAAATTTTTCTGTGGCTCCAAAAAGTAAATCCTTCTAGGATGTGATAGCCCTTATCACTACAAAGCCTCTCCAACTTGCCTCACTCAAAAATAGTATCCCAAACTCCCTGTAAAATTCATGGAATAGCCCACTGATGTTTTACCAAAATGGATGGCATTTCCAAATGGTAACTCACCTTGATGTAAGCTAAAATCCTACTGGTAGGTATTGAAAAGGGCTTTCCAAAACAGTTGAGTTTGCTCAAAAATGTTCTGTATTTTTGAAGTTCTATTCATTTCAATTTTTAGGGTACTGTCTGGCATATGAATTTTAGAAAAATCATAAAAACTCAAAACAAGTTTCTGCCAGTGGGATATGGTTGTAATTTTGCATGGATAGTAGCACAAAAATTAGCAAGGTAAAATAAAAAGGTTTGCCACCTTTTCCAAGGCTAAAGCTAAGACCTAGTTAATCTGCCAGAATAAAAGCATTTTTATTTTTAACAGAAACTTGCCCAAACGGGCCAAATCCGCAGCGCACGGCCCAGCTAGCACGCAGCACAGCCCGCCTGCGCGCGCGCGCGCGAAGCGATACGTTCAAAGGGGGCCGTCGATTCGCAGATCGACGGCTCCTGTGCGTTCTTCCTCCCCGCGCCCCTCTCCTCTCTCTCTCTCTCGACCCGCGGACGAACACGTCACGGGCGCGCACGGCACGGGCTAGTGGCTCACCTAGGGGTGCTGTGGCGCGGTGGGTGACGGCGGCGGTGCTGTGGGGTGCCGGTGGCGCGGTGTCAGCGAGGATGGAGCTCTCCACGTCCGTCTCCTCTCTGCGACGGCGAGGCGGGCACGGCGACGACGGCGCGGGCCAACCTGCAAACGATCGAGGGCAGGAGGATGTCAGGGGGGTAGGCACGAGCTAGGGGATCGCAACAGAGGTGAAAAAAGGTCGGGAGGTGCAGTGGTTGCGGTTGCCACCTCGAGCTCGATCTGCTCGGTCTGAAAATGGCCACGGCCTGCCTCGCTCGCAGAGAGCGAGTGAGCAAGCGAGAGCTCGATGGGGTGGGTTAGTGTGGCTAGGTGAGTGTGCTGGCGAGAGGGTTTGGCCACTAGGGCTATGTAGGCACGAGGCCAAGGGTGGTGGCTCGGGTTGGCAATGGCATGGGCATGCCTTGCCCTTTGGGGTTTCTCCAAGGGTGGCCACGGTTCCAATTGGTTCCTAGGGGTCAAGCCAGTACAAATGGATGAGCTAAGTCACAGCAAGGGCCAAGGGATGGGTAAAAGAAAGAAAAACCACTATTTCAACCACTATTGTGACCTCACTCATTAGTCAAATGCCACCTCATATTTCTCCCTCCCTGGTCAGCCAAAGTAGGATCCAATGCCACCTTCTAGAAGTTTATAAACTAGGTTTTCGAATAGGCAAGGTGGCCTGGCTTGGATCAGTACACACAAGCTAAAAACATCAAGTCCAAAGGTGTAATCACTGTTCTGTCAGAAAAATTCAGTTAGGCAGTGTTTCTGAATTTTTCTAAGTGCTGGAAAAACAGACAGAGATAGCAAAAGTTGGGCTTGTTTTCACCAAGCAAACAAGCTCTAAAATGAGTGATTTAAAAAGCTAATCAGAGAGCAACTATCCAAGTTTCATAACCAACCATTTGATTTGAAAAAGGATAGGTTTATGGCTCTGAAAATAAATGGCAAAGTAGGTACATTCTCTGTTTTTAAAATGCTCAATTTTCTGTCTTAACAAGATGGCTCAAAAACCCTCATGGCATTGTGTGTTAATTTTCTTTGTAGGTTTTTCCAAGAGTGTAGTTTTGTTGTACTCATAACAGAGAGTAGTTTTGATCAAAGAAAATCCATAATTGGATAATCCTTGTGATGGAAAACAAGGGTTGAAAACAGCTACTTGGCTGTTTTTCAGGGCAAAAATTATATTGGAAGATCTAATGAAATCTTTTCCAATTAATTTTATTTCAAGTTCAAGTTGATTCCTAATCATTAATAACACACTTTCAAGTTGAAACTAAAGGTCACCTCAAGTCTTGAAAAATAATCTCTTAAGAGCCTTAGTGGAAAACATAGGAAAACAAATATAAAGCAATGTGTTTCTTAGGAGAAAAACTCCTCAAGTGAGTGAAAAGAAACACACCATTAATATTGCATAGATAAACATCACTACACAAACATGTTGTCCACTTAATTGCATTACAAAAGTCTTAAGAGGCTTGCTAAAATACTATTATACAAGTGCTTAAAAACAGGGGTGTGACAAAGTCCCTCGGGTGAACCGATAGGGTTTTGATTAGGAGAACGTGTAGGCCCTGGTGACAACCATCGGCTAACAAGGGGCACAATTTACCTAGGTTTAGGGCCCTCATATAGGTAAAACCCTTACTCCTGCTTCTGTCGATCTGTATTATCAATAGATCGGTTACAGTGGGGGGTGCTCGACTCGAGAGTATGGTCTCAATCTCAAGGCTTTGGTGGTGGTGGTATTGCTTGGATCCCCCTCTCGGTGGTTCTCCTGGCCTTATATAGATGGCCAGGTCTCAAACCGTACCCGGGGGGTTAGAAACCCTAGCTTAAGTCGGTTACAAGTTCCCTTCTTGACCCGCAAGGTTTTGCGGGTGAGCCTTCGACTGGGCCTTCTAGAACTGCTGGTGTCACCTTCCCTTGGGCTTATGTCTTGGGCCTTGGACCGGTTAACCTCACCCGATAGGTCCAGGACTCATCCCCTCGTCAGTAGCCCCCGAGTGTTTACTCGATTGAGAATCTGTCGGGTGAACACTCAAAATTCGTATTAATTTCCTGCGATGGGTTGTTTAAATCACTTGATTTTAAAGTGTGTATACCCTGTGCGCGATTCGCTTCTTGTACTCGAGTATCGAGCGATGAATGTGCCTGTGTTTCGGCTATTTTCGCAGAAGGATGTGGCTCAGCTGCTTGGCTCTCCCGAAAGTTCAGGGCCAATTAATTGCATCTAGGGCAAAAACAGCTCTGGCCTACACATACTCGAGACCTCCTACTCGAATCCGGTGAGGTGATCATTGCGATTGGGCCATGGAGGTCTTACCGAGTCGAACTTAACCTATAGGGGTACCCGGCGTGTCCGCTAGGATTTTTCTTCGTATTGTTGACACGGAAATTTACCGGAGGACGCACCTTGAGTGCGATTCCAGGCCCATAAGAGAGATCTTTGGGTCTTACCTTCATACTCGAAAGAATACGGCATCCGGATGTTCCTAGTCGGCCGAACGATCCAGGGCAAGGATGTGTAAATACATCGTGTGTCAGAGTGGCAGGAACTGCACACCCGCGAGTATCATCTTGAGAGTTTTCGAGTGAGGAGATTTTGCTTTCTTGTTGTACTTATGCAAAAGAGATTTTTGCGTTTGTAATACCTTGTCCATACGAAAGAGTTTTCGTGTCTGGAGATTTTACGTGAAAGATGTTTTCGCGCCTTGCTGCACCTATACGAAAGAGATTTCGTGTGTGGATATTTATGCGAAAGAGTTTTCGCGTTTTATTATTCCCATACGAAAGAAATTTCGTGTTCGGGAACTTATGCGAAAGATTTTTCGCGTCTTGATATACCCTTACGAAAGAAAATTTCGTGTCAGGGAGCTTATGGGAAAGATTTTCGCGTCTTGATATGCCCATACGAAAGAAATTTCGTGTCAGGGAGCTTATGTGAAAGAGTTTTCACATTTGATAAGGTATGCAATGATGTCACTGCGCACTCGTCTGTTCTGACTCCTCCCGATGGGACGTGACGGAGCGAAGCAGAGCATGATGGCCCACCTTGTCAGCTTTTGACTGGAAATGAGAGGCCGTTTCCGGTTTTCCCGCGAGCCACGCGCTGTAAATGCGCACGATTTGCTGTAAAGGTCGTGGCAGAGGCAACTGTTCACCGCCGCCTCGTTTCCACTTCCCACGTGTTGGCCGCGATGGGCTCCATGTCGCTAGATCTACGGTTCATATTAGCCTGGCCTGTGTATAAGTAGCCGTCCTTAGGTGATGGGTAAGTTTCCTGGCCATTTGCTCCTCTTCTTCCTCCTCGCGCACACCTTCCTGTTATGCAAGCACTAAAGATCTCCCATGGCTGGAGGGAAGAAACGCGGTGCTGCCGCATCATCATCGAAGGAGGCTGGAGATGCTTCCGCGCCACCCGTTGTAAGAACGGGTGATTGGCGCTCCGCCAACACCACCAGGAAGAGCATCAACGAGATGCAACGGGAAGGGTTGCTGCCTCCCGGCGGCGACAAGCGCGTGCGCCTTCCCAAGAAAAAAGAGGTACCCAATCCTCGCGCAAACGAGCGTGTGATCTTCACGGAGCACTTCTCGCGCGGTCTCTCTCTTCCTCTCCACCCCTTTCTCCTTGGATTGATGTATGTCTATGGCATACAGCTCCATGACTTGCCTCCAAACGCGATTCAGCACATATCATGCTTTATCGTGCTTTGCGAGTGCTATCTGGGCATCCGCCCGCATTGGGGCCTCTGGAAGGCCCTGTTCAAGGTGCGGATCTTCAGGGAGAAGTCGCGACTAGGCGAGCAGCTGGGAGAGCCACTGCGCACCGGCGGGTTTGGGATCCAGGCGAGGACGGACATCCCCTACATGGAGATGTACTTCGTCGACTCCGTGCAAGGATGGCGGAAGAAGTGGTTCTACGTCATCGACAACAGCTCGGGTGGAGATCTTGAGTTCCACCCATTCACGACTCTGAAGCGGAGGAAATCCTGGGCGCATAAGCTCACCGCCGAAGACAGAAAGATCGTCTCCCCTCTACTCGCGAAGGTGGGGAGCTTCCGCGACAAAGCGACGGGGGTTCCGCAGAATGGATTGCACTTGGCGACTGTCTTTCTTCGGTGGAGGATCCAACCCCTTCAAGAGAGGCCTTCGACTATGTGGGAGTATCAAGGCACGCAGGACCCAAGCCGCGTCTGCGAAGACCTTCTCTCGAACGCCGAGTTCGAGAAAAAGATTGCGACCATCACCAAGCTGAAGAAAGGAGAGGCCCACTCGGTGACGAAGGCATGGATCCTGGGCCCTACGAATAAGGGCACCCCCTCTCGCACCTTCTAACCAAGGCCCAACAGGAAGCGCCCTTGGAGTACTCTAGAAGGCCCATGAAAAGCCCACCCGCATCAACTTGCGGGCTAAGTTAGGAATTGTAACCAACTCAAGCTAGGGTTTGTATCCTCTCCGGGTTGGACTCGAGACCTGGCTATCTATATAAAGCCAGGAGAGCCTCAAAGGAGAGGACCAAGTATTACCGCACGACCACAAAAGCCTTGAAACTCGAGATCTACTCTCGATTCGAGCACCTGTAATCGATCTCATCGTTTAATACAGATCAGCAGAAGGCAGGAGTAAGGGTTTTACCTCTTCGAGGGCCCCGAACCTGGGTAAATATCGCCTCCCTGTCTAGCCGACGATTCCACCAGCGCCTATGACATCTCCTAGTCGAAACCCGATAGGGTCACCTGAGGGATTTGCGGAGCCAGAGCTTCGACAATTGGCGCCGACCGTGGGGACCGCGGGCGCTGGATCACCGGCATCTTCGGCTTCATCGACATCCAACTCCCGTTGGAAACCATCGACTACGGCTCCGAACAATCCTGTACGGATCGGATCCGTCATAGTCACGCCTCACTCGCCGGAATCACGTCCGGTATTCGAGGATCTGGAGAAGAGCGTCACCTTGACGTTCGGAAGCTTTAACTTCATGGCAAACCGAGACGGGATCCTCCACTTCTCGGATGAATCTGAACCCGAATCTGGAGCCGTCAACTCGCGCTTCCATGTGGAGAAAAGCGGCGAGTCCATCCGCTTCAACGCGATCGACTACCACGCACTTTCGACAGAGGAACCCTCTCGGGTGCAAAGAACCTCCCGATCTACGCCTAGGACACACGGGCCACAACTGGCCCAAGTCTGCATGGCAGGATCGGAACAGCCCTCGGAAACTGAGTATAGCGCAACCGAGCGCGATCTAATCGGCGTCTCGCGGGAAGCCTGGAAAAGAGCAAAGGAATCCATGCGAAAGAGTCAACCACCCGCAGCAGGTGCCACGCAAGAAGACCTAACCGCCTACCACTATCACCTAGTGAGAGCGGCCTCAAACATCAAGGACGCCCGAGCAGATCTAGCCCGCCGCAAGAGAGCGGCGGATGAATCAAGCCTACGTCGAGCCGAGCTGTCCCTTGCCCCTTCGGTCGGTACCCGACCCGTGGGAAAAGGACCCGCAGCATCAACAAGGGACCACGAATCCATGGCTGGGACCCACAGGTCCACCACATCTTCTTTCATGAGGGTTGACGACGACGGGAACGTCTACCCGCAAACTCCAGCCGCCGCAATTCTAGCCGCGGCCACCTACATGCAGATGAACCAACCAACGGACAGCGATCCTCGGGTGGAACAATACAAGCACATCCGCAAAGGTTTAGGGCTGGCCGCCGCAAGGCTCGCCTCCCAAGATCGCAAGGAACAACTGGAGAAGGCGCGACAAGAGAAGGACAAAGACAAAGACGCGCCCCGCAGGCATAGGAGCTCCTCTCCAAGAAAGGATAAATCGCCACGTCGTGGCCGCGGAAAAGAAGCCCGGCGCCGCGGCGACAGCCGAAGCAGCAGCGAAGACAGCCCGAGAGACAAAGATTCGCGGCATCACAGCAGCCGCTCGAGAAAAAGAAGCAAAGAACCAAGAAAAGATAGCGACCGCGACCGGTCCGGGTACGACGCGCGATCCGATCTCGCCCAGAAGAAAGTGGATAAAGCAAGGGCCTCACGGTACCGCGAACGCTCCTCATCCGGGTCTTCGGACGACGAAACTTGCGGAGCACTTTGCTTTGCTCGCAGTATTCGCGAAGCGCCTCTACCCAAGAGATTCAAGCTCAGCTCGGAGGTGACAAAATACGATGGCTCACTTGAGCCCTCCCAGTGGTTAAGCGACTACCTCACGGCAGTAAAATGCCAACGTGGTAACAAGAACACGGCCATGCAATACCTCAATTTGCACCTGGCCGGAGCGGCCCGCAGCTGGCTGGAAAGAAGACCACGATCTTGCTATGCATCATGGGACGACCTGCATCGCGATTTCTGCAAAAACTTCCAGTCGACCTATAAAAGACCAGCTACAATCGAAGAGCTACGGGCTTGCAAACAGAAAAGTGGCGAATCCACGCGAGAATACATCCAACGGTGGAACACACTCAGGAACACCGCAGGGACAATCTCTGAAGAAGTGGCGATTGAGGCCTTCGCCAAAGGAGCAAGAAGAACCGCGTTTCGAGAAGAACTCGGCAGAGCTGCGCCCAAAACCATAGGGGAGCTCATGGTTATAGCCGAAAAATGGGCCAACGGAGAAGACGCGGTACGCAATGAAAGAACATCATCACCCACACATGACGAAGACCGTCATGGGCGAAGAAAAAGAAGAAAATACTACGACCACGACGATAGAGAAGAACTAGTGGCGGCAGAGTTCACGCGAAGTCGCGACTCCGGTCGTCGTGGAAGTCGCGAATGGAGGCCAAAGGAAGAAGAAAAGTCACCCGAGGAAGACCTCGATGGATACTGCTCGCTACATCTGTTCACAGACAAGCGCACGGGCAAGACTAAGGCAACACACCTTCTCAAGGATTGCCGAAAGTTCATCGGAATCTCGGACGCGCTAGCCAAGAAAAGATTCGCCTCCACCCAAAACTATCCACCGCTACCAGGAGGAGGACAACAATTCCAGCTACCACCGCCACCACCTCCACCAGCCAACCCAAACATGGCACTCGCCGCACTGCCAGCACCACAGCAGCCAAACACGGGAGCAAATACATACCCGACTCCGCACGGACAACTCCTCGGGATGATACAGAAGGTATGCCCCTCTCGCAGAGCTCAAAAAACTAACTCGAGACAAATATGCATGGCAGTGCAGACGCCACCAACGAAGCCCGAGTACCTGAAGATGGCCGAACAGCCAATCACGTTCTCGAAGGAAGACCACCCGCCACGAGTCTATCGACCAGGACACGCCGCCCTGGTCATTCAAGCTCAAATTGGCAATTATGACCTGGCCCGCGTATTCATGGACGGCGGCAGCGGCATCAACATCATCTACGCGGATACACTCCGTCGAATGAACAAAAACCTGGACGGCCTAACGGAATCAGAAACATCCTTCCACGGGATAGTTCCGGGCAAGGCAGTACGTCCACTCGGAACAATCAACCTCGAAGTTGTGCTGGGCTCCCCACGCAACTACAGAAGGGAATTTCTGGACTTTGAAGTCGTCGACTGGCCCTCGCAGTACCACGCCATTCTTGGTCGAACAGCGTTCGCCAGATTCATGGCAGTACCACACTACGCGTACCTGAAGCTCAAGCTACCTGGCGAATACGGTGTTATCACCATCGACGGCGACTTCCAGAAGTCAGACAAGTGCGACATAGAATTCAACGAAATCGCGAAATCTTTCGGGATGCAGGAAGAACTTCAGGAGCTGGCAAAAACAACGGACCACTCCGTTATGCCCCTCACGAAGAAAAATGCACCTGAGCTGGAATTCAGTGCCAACAGCGACACTCGCAAACATCAAGTGCACCCGACAGATTCCGCCAAGACCGCGATGGTCTCCTCGACCCTCTCGCCAGCATAGGAAAGCGCGCTCGTCAAGCTCCTCCGTGAGTACTGGGAGATTTTTGCCTGGCAGCCTTCAGATATGCCAGGTATACCCAGGGAGTTTGCCGAGCACTCACTCGAAGTTTTTCCCAACGCTAAACCCATCAAACAGACGACTCGAAGATTCTCAGAGCCCAAGCAAAAGGCGCTTGGAGAAGAAGTAAATAGGCTGCTAGCCGCCAAGTTCATTAGGGAGATCAAGATATCAACCTGGTTGGCAAACCCGGTGCTGGTCCCCAAGAAGAATACGGATATCCTTCGGGTGTGCATCGACTACACGTCATTAAATAAGCACTGCCCCAAGGATAACTTCCCTCTACCACGAATCGACCAGATAGTGGACTCTACGGCAGGTTGCCAACGTCTCTCCTTCCTAGACGCCTACTCGGGATACAATCAGATCCGAATGAAAAAGGAAGATGAAGAGAAGACGGCATTCATCACACCCCACGGTGTATACTGCTACACGACAATGCCCTTCGGGCTGAAGAACGCGGGCGCAACATATCAACGTTGCATGCAGAGATGCCTCGCCAATCTCATTGGCAAGAATGTACAAGTATACGTCGACGACATCGTCATTAAAACTCGAGTAGAGGACACACTCCTTGAGGACATCAAAGAAACATTCGACGCCCTCAACGCATACCGGATCAAGCTCAACCCGACAAAATGCGTTTTCGGCGTCCCTGCAGGAAAACTTCTCGGATACCTGGTTTCTGCCAGAGGCATCGAAGCCAATCCGGAGAAAATACAAGCTATCCTCACCATGAAGGAGCCCACCAATCTACGCGGAGTTCAGCAGCTCGCAGGGCGATTAGCCGCCCTAAGCAGATTCATCGCACGATTGGGAGAGCAGGCGTTACCCTTCTACAAGTTACTGAAGAAAACAGACAAATTCGAGTGGACACCTGAAGCCAAACAAGCGTTCGCAGACTTGAAACGATCACTGCAGAGCAGGCGCGTTCTCGCAACACCGCAAGAAAAGGAGCCACTCTTTCTTTACCTAGCCGCCACAAACCAGGTCATCAGCACTGCAATTGTAGTCGAACGACCTGAAGATGGCAAGGCATATGGAGTCCAACGCCCAATATATTACATCAGCGAGGTACTCTCGCCATGCAAGCAGCGATACCCCCACTACCAGAAGCTCGCATACGGAGTTGTCCTCACAGCCCGGAAGCTCAAACATTACTTCCAGGAACACGCCATCACAGTGGTTAATGATGCGTCACTCGGGACAATCATGAACAACCCTATGGCATCCGGACGAATAGCGAAGTGGAGCATCGAGTTGGGCGCTTGGGACATCACCTATGCGGGCCGCAACGCAGTCAAGTCCCAGGTTCTTGTGGAATTCATCAGCGAATGGACAGAACTACAAACACCCGGACCACCCGAGTACACAAGCAATTGGATCATGTATTTCGACGGGTCCAAAAGAAACGAAGGGGCAGGAGCTGGAATCGTTCTTATCTCGCCTCGTGGAGACAAACTGCACTATGTCCTGCGACTAGACTTTCCACCTGACGACCCAGCATCGAACAACGACGCGGAATATGAAGCACTGTTGCACGGAATGAAGATGGCGATTGCTTGTGGAGCCACCCGGTTGATGATCTATGGCGATTCCAACCTCATAGTGCAACAAACAATGAAAGAATGCGACGCCGTTGCTGAAAACATGATCGCGTACCGCGACATGTATAATATACTCGAAGGAAGCTTCAAAGGATGCGAGTTGAAGCATATCGCAAGATCCAGCAACGAAGAGGCGGATAGACTGGCAAACATGGGTTCCACGAATACACCCATACCGCCAGGAATATACTTCGAACGGATGGTCAAGCGATCGGTCAAATTGAAGAAAGCTGCAGAAACACCGGCAGCGCCAGAAACAGAGGTCAGCCCGCAGGTCGCGCTTATCGAGCTTATTCATAATATATCACGACAGGTTTTTCTGGTCGAGCCAGTCTGGACGCAGAAATATCTCGACTACCTGCTCAATAAACAGCTCCCAGCCGATCCACGCGAGGCTCGACAGCTAATCAGGCGTAGCAAATCCTTTCGGGTAATCAACGGAGAACTGTACAAGCAAAGCATCTCGGGCATCCTTCAGCGGTGCATCGCACCCGAAGACGGCAAAGAGCTACTCCGGGATATACACCAGGGTGACTGCGGACATCATGCTAGCTGGAGAGCAATACTGGGCAAAGCCTTTCGAGCAGGGTTCTACTGGTTAACGGCAGCCAACGATGCAAAAAACCTGGTCGACAGATGTGGCGCTTGCCAGCGATTTTCACCCAAGCCACACGCGCCAGCTACAGAGTTGCACATGATACCCATCGCCTGGCCCTTTGCCCAATGGGGGCTTGACATGGTTGGCCCACTGCGCAAATCTACTCCAGGAGGGTACACACATTTGCTGGTCGCGGTCGACAAATTTACCAAATGGATCGAGGCTATGCCAGTGACTTCGGGTAGCGCCCAATGCGCAATTAAGTTCCTCGACTCCATAGTATGCAGATTCGGGGTACCACACGACATCATCACAGACAATGGTACGAACTTCACCGCAAAGGAGACACAACAGTTCTGCGAGGAGAAAGGAATCAATCTGAAGTTCGCTTCCGTCGCCCACCCGCAAACTAATGGCCAAGTCGAGAGATCCAACGGCTTAGTTTCAGCTGGAATCAAAAAGAGATTGCTGGATCGGCTACATCCCGCTGCAGGACATTGGGCAGAGGAGCTACCCTCCGTACTTTGGAGTCTCCGAACAACTCCCAATAGGTCAACGCAATATACACCATTTTTCATGGTATACGGGGCAGAAGCCGTCCTCCCCGAAGAGGTTCGATTCAGCGCCCCACGAGTTGTAGCCTACAGCGAAGAAACCTCCAACAAAGCTCTCGCAGAAGATATGGATGCACTCGACGAAATCCGAGACATCGCACTCGCAAGATCCGCAGTCTACCAACAATCACTGCGCAATTATCACAGTCGCCGCATACGCCATAGATCATTTGTGGTTGGCGACTTGGTGTTGCGACTGAAGCAAAAAGAAGGACACAAGCTCGAACCTCCTTGGGAAGGACCTTTCATCATACACGAAGTGATCCCAGGAGGAGCCTATCGACTGAAGAATCCAGAGACTGGAGGCATATACTCCAATCCGTGGAATATCGCGCAACTGCGCAAATTCTACCCCTAGGTTTATTTTGCAACAATAAGGCTATACTAGCCAAACTTGTAGCTCGAACACATGACTTCTCAGTCATAGCAATAAAGACATGATTCCCCTCATCATATTTACCCGACAGCTTTCACAGTTTACTACATGCTGAAAAGTTACAGGTACAAACACCCCATAAAATACACGGGGGCTACACCTACAAATATGCATCACGGAAAAAATTACAGAATACAAGGTGGCACACCTTAAATACAGTTCCTACAAACTCAAGACAAACATACAGGATATTTACATCCGATCAAATCAGTCAAAACGCTGGGCATTCTTAGCCGCCAAGACCATATCCACTTCTTCAGAGGTCATTTGGATAATCTTCTCGGCCGCAGGACGGACAGCATCATAGTACGGCGCAATATCTTCGATTGCATAATCTGGACGCCGAGCTACGGAGTTCAAGTCTATCTCTGGTTGCCATATTCGGACAAATGAGAGAGCAACAACCGCGCCGCAGGTCATCTGATTGCGAACGCACGCGCGAACCTCTCCTTCTCGCCCAAATAACCTGAGAAGATAACTCCAGTCTTCGGGACCTCTCTCGAGTGGATAAAAAGCAGCATTCACCGCAATCAAGGCTTCGTGGAAAGAACCCACGAGAATTCTCGCCTGGCGGACTCGAAACTTCAAGGTGGCCATTACGAAACCTCGACTGCGATCAGACCAGAAGTTACTCGCATGAGGATTTGTGTTGTTAGCCCCTTGGTGAATGTGGTTTTCCACCCACTGCTTTTCTTCCCTGTCATCTGGTCTCACAACTAAGAAGCAAACGCACTCAGTAAGATCACAAATACAGCAGAGGAAAAGGCATAGGGGGCTACACTACTTACACAGTAAGTCCCTTGCAATCGAAGACAATTCACCAATCAGAAATTGCTCGCGCTCAGCCGCCAATTTCTGCTTGGAAATCGCCACGTCAGCGACTCCGCGCAGTGCTTTCAGCTTACGCTCGCCTTCCTGCACCTTATCACGAAGACCAGCTAAAGTGCCCACGGCAGCCACTAGTGGATTTACTGGATTACCACGTCCACTCGAAGATTCAGCGGCAGACACAGTCGCCTGGAAGGAGTACACGGAAAAGAAATGAGACGCCCTACTAGAGTTACTTCTAGTCGCACATTTGACTACCCGCTCGGGGGCTACTCCCATCGGGAGCCAAGGCATACACAACAAGGACGAATTCTAAACGCAAAACGCTTCGATTAAAGATCAACAAAGGTACGGGAATGCATCCCAAAATTCGTTACATCCAAACAACAGAAACAAAGGAAAAAGAGTCTACGAAGCCACGTTGGTGCTGCCACTAGCGGCAGTCGACCCTCCCTTCTTCCGAGCAAACATCTCAGATAATTTCCGAGCAAGAACAGTGGCTTGCTCGGAAAAACGAGATAGCCGTACCTTCTTGCCCGTGGAAGGGTCGACCGGCATGGACGAATAAGCCTCCTCCAGACCTTCGACTCCGTTCGCCAGAGCGAATTGAATCGCAGTCTTTGCGCCAGCTTCTGATTGAGCAACCGCAAAGGCCTCCAGGAGATCGCCTTCCGCGAAGACCTTCGACAACTCGCTCAGCGCAGGCGCAGGAGTACCGCTGGCGACAAGACGGCCATGCACTCGTGCCAAAGCTTTGGAAGCATTATCAATCAGGGAAAATATTCCCTCAGAATGCCTCCTGAGCTGCGCGAGAGTGTCGGTCAGCACGTCCACCCGCTGAATCCCAGGAATCTCCAGAGGAACATTCAGAAGATCTACGGACAGACAAAATGATGCTTAGCGAAGATCAGCAGAATGAAAAATTCAAAAACCTAAGATACTTACCCGCAAAGCGCTTGGCGAGAGGACGAAGGAACGCGACAGTGTCGTTGTCAGCCTTACTGCCGGCCTCCTCCAACTCCTTCACGGCCTTCCGCGACTCCGCAAGCTTCGTATGGAGTTCCTCCGATTGCTTGCGGGAAGCTTCCAGTTCTTGCCGGGTAGTCGCCAGTTCAGCTTCCTGGGCAGTTACCTGCTCTGAAAGTTTAGTCTTTTCAGACTCTGCGAATTCGGCTCGAGCTGCACAAAGGATGCTGATCAGAAATCAAGAATGGATGACACACGAAAGCCAAGGAGATAACGAAACTTACCTTTAAGGAGGTCGCCTTCAGATTTGAGTCGGCTAACTTCTGATCGAAGCGACTCGCAATCTGTTTCGGCCAGAACGACGCGGCGACCGATCGCCGCAAGGGAATCGACGAGCGACTGTGAAAGCACGAAGATAAAGAGTTAGAAGAAAAGAAGTTTGAGCCTGTACCCGATTATTTACAATCGACTACAGCCTCGGGGGCTACTCCCATCGGGAGCACTGCCGTGCACCCGAAGAAGACAAAATTACGGAGAAGTGAAGAAAGAAACTTTTGAGCCTGTACCCGATTACTTACAATCGACTACAGCCTCGGGGGCTACTCCCATCGGGAGCACTGCCGTGCACCCGATAAAATTTTTACTGGGCAGATCAAAGAGATAGAAGATTACCTGTCCGGTGGCGCGGGAGAGTGGATCCGCAGAGCTATCCGTCGCCTCCTTCGAGACCGAAGTTCTAGCGGCGAAGCTAGGAATCTCCCGCCCCATAGTCGCAACATCAGGCGCAGCCTTGGGAGAATTCTGGACGGTGCCCGCGGTAGGAGTCTCATCCGCGTTTTTTGCCTTATTCCTCTTTTCGGGAGGAACAGCAGCGGCAAACCTACTCGGGCTGATCGCCTGCAAACTGCGTTAGAAAGCAAGGAAACATCAGCATAGACAAACAAAGATTGTTCGAATAGAAATACGGAGAAAACACTTACTCGTCATCCTCCTCGTCTTCATCCAAATCATCCGCGTTCCAGGCGGCTGCGAATGGGGCCTGAGGAGGACGAGATTGGAGCGGAGTCACGAAAATCGGAGGCGACGTCTCCAAAGATTTATCTTTGGAGGTGGCTTCATCGTCATTCACCCGACGACGCTTCGGAGGGACGTCACTCGAGTCCTCAGCGTCATCCGAAGAATCATGCTCAGAACTCGAAGAGGCGTTGGCCACGCTAGTGTCGACCGCACCGTCCTGGTGACTTGACTGAAGGCATGAGGCATCATCACCAGCAACGGGCGGATAGCAATTTGCTACAGCTAGGCTCTGCAGAAAAAAGAAGACAAAGAAGATCTTATCGGCAAGAAAATTCCAAAGATGGAAGTAAAAAAAAAAAAAAATAAAGACAGAAAAACTAACCTCAGCTGGAGGAGGATTTGAAGCAGAATAAGCCTCGACTGAGCAATCAGGGTATTGCTCCCCAACTTTCAGTCGAGTGATGGCAGCAATCTTCTTCTCGAATTCTACATTCGAAAGCTCTTCTCTGCTCACTCGACTGGGATCTTCTGCGCCTTGATACTCCCACATGGTGGAAGGCCTCTGCTGCAGCGGCTGGATCCTACGCTTCAAGAAAAGGCCGGCCAGGTGAAGCCCGTTGAGCACTACTCCCGAGGTCTGGTCTCGAAGAGCAGCAATTCTTGCGAGCAGGGGCGCGACCGTCTGGGTCTCCTCGGCTGTCATCTTGTGGTTCCACGACTTGCGCCTTGTCAGAACTGCGAGTGGGTGGAACTCGACAAGTCCGCCCGAACTGTTGTCGGCGACGTAGAACCATTTCTTCCGCCAGCCTTGCGCGGAATCGATGAAGTGCATGTTGAAGTACGCGCTCTCGTGGCGCGCCTGGATCCCGAAGCCACCCGTACGAAGCGGCTCGCCGGGCTCGGACTCCACCCGCGATTTTTCGCGGAAGATCCGGATCTTGAACAGCGCCTTCCAGAGCGCCCAGTGCGGGCGAATGCCAAGATAGCATTCGCAAAGCGTGATGAAGCACGCGATGTGCTGCACCGCGTTTGGGGGAAGATCGTGAAGCTGTATGCCATAGGCACACAGCAACCCGATGAAGAAGGGATGAAGGGGGAAGGAGAGGCCCCGAGTCACGTGGTCCACGAAGACCACGCGTTCGTTCGACTGGGGGTTAGGTACCTCTTCTCTTTTCCCGAGGCGAACACGTTTGTCCGCCTCCGCCGGTAGAAGACCCTCCCGCTGCATCTCCTTGAGGCTCTTGGCGGTGGTGTTGGGAGTGCGCCAGTCGCCGGCGCGAGTGGCGAGGGGCGCAGAGGGCTCGCCTGATGCCGAAGTTCCAGCGCCGCGTTTCTTCCCACCGGCCATCGTTCGCAGCGGAAGCTTGAGCGCGAGGAAGTTGAAGACGAGTGCGAGGAAGAAGATGAGCGCGAGGTGGAAGACAAAGACGGAAAGCGAGGAAAATTTCACTGCGGCGCTAACACCCTTATTTATATACGGGGTAAAGCAATCTCAGCCGTACGATACGCAACGTGGCACCTATCGCAGTTGCCACGCGTAAGGATGAAACGAAGCGGCGGCGTACGCTGTTTCGTGCCACGATCTTAACAAAAGATCGTGCGCATTTACTGCGCATTTCGCGTAAAAAACGGGAGTGACGTCTCGTTTCCCGGTCAAAAAGCTGACAAGGTGGGCCAGTTTCTGCTGCCACTCCGTCACGTCCCATCGGGAGAAGAGGAGCACGCCTTGACGTCATGGCGTTCGTCATTCCGAAAGGAAATTTTTTGCGAATGGAATTCCAAACGCGAAATTATCTTCGCACGAATATCTATTCCTTCGGATAGAACACATTCTGTCCATGAAAAAATTCATGAATCAAAGCCTCTTCGGACAAGAGAAACATGCCTTACACACGAAAACTCTTTCGTACAGGCACAATTTTTCAAAACATGAAAACTCTTTCATACGGAGCTAACATTTCCAACACGAAACTTTTTTCGTACGGAACTCATACCAATCTAATCGGGTAGAAAGAACCCACCTTATGCGTGATATTTACGCATCACAAAAACCTGGATTGTACAGCCGACTAGGCACATCCGGATGCCATATTCTTCGAATATGAAGGTAAGACCCAAAAAGATCTTTCTTTTGGGCCTGGAATCGCACTCGAAAGCTGCGTCCTCCGGCATAGTTCCGTGTCAACAACACGAAGAAAAATCCTAGCGGACGCGCCGGGTACCCCCTTAGGTTAAGTTCGACTCGATAAGTCCACAACGGCCCAGTCGTAGCGATCACCTCATCGGATTCGAGTCGGAGGTCTCGAATCTGTGTAGGCCAGGAGTGTTTTTGCCCTAGTCGCAATTAATTGGCCCTGATCTCTCGGGAGAGCCAAGCCACTGAGCCACATCCTTCTGCTAATATAGCCGCAAAAACTGGCACTAATGCTGCTCGATACTCGAGTATTTTTATTCAAGAAACAGGGAACACACCCTTCGTAAGCAACAACTGTCGAGCTGAACTTCTAGAAGGAGATCAAAGAAAAGGTCTGACCGTCTACCCGACTGAAAATAAATCCCAGTCGAGCATACGCTCGGGGGCTACTGACGAAGGCATGGATCCTGGGCCCTACGAATAAGGGCACCCCCTCTCGCACCTTCTAACCAAGGCCCAACAGGAAGCGCCCTTGGAGTACTCTAGAAGGCCCATGAAAAGCCCACCCGCATCAACTTGCGGGCTAAGTTAGGAATTGTAACCAACTCAAGCTAGGGTTTGTATCCTCTCCGGGTTGGACTCGAGACCTGGCTATCTATATAAAGCCAGGAGAGCCTCAAAGGAGAGGACCAAGTATTACCGCACGACCACAAAAGCCTTGAAACTCGAGATCTACTCTCGATTCGAGCACCTGTAATCGATCTCATCGTTTAATACAGATCAGCAGAAGGCAGGAGTAAGGGTTTTACCTCTTCGAGGGCCCCGAACCTGGGTAAATATCGCCTCCCTGTCTAGCCGACGATTCCACCAGCGCCTATGACATCTCCTAGTCGAAACCCGATAGGGTCACCTGAGGGATTTGCGGAGCCAGAGCTTCGACACTCGGCCTGTTCTCTCGAGCCATTCGAGTCAGCGAAACCTCCTCCAGCTGATGTAAGTTTCCTCTTGTTCTTATTTGTTCTCTTTGCAGTCTGAAGTTTTATCGACTGAAGTTCTTCTCTCTTTTTCCTCTTCTTTTTTCGTAGAGCTTGAAGGTAGCGACATGCTACCCGCCAGTTTCGGCTGAAGACGCCTCGGGCCTCCTGGCGAGTAACATCGAGGCTCCTCTCGAAACCAGCGTTGCCGAAGCTGATTCGAGCTCCGAGCACGACTCTTCGGATGACGTGGAAGACTCGGGTAGCGAACAACTCCATCACCGCAAGCGCCGCAGGCACGAGGATGACAAAGTCACTTCCAAGGACAATTCCTTGGGTGATGGGTCCGACAAGGCGACTGAGCCTCTCCAGGTGCCTCCTCTCTGTACACTTCCGCCTCTTGGTCGTCCACCCAAGGTTTCCACCGCCTGGAACATGGACGTTCTAGATGATGATGACGAGGATGAGTAAGGTTTCCTGTGTTTCACTTCTAATCGCGAATCTTTCTTTCTCGTTCCGTGTCCTTGTTTGACTTTTTCTTCAATAGCAGCCTTCAAACCATCAGCCCTGGCCAATATGCTTCTTCGGTTCCCTCTGTGAAGAGGAAATAAGTAGTCGAGGGAGACGTTCCAGCCGCAGAAGCCTCCCAAAGGTCTCTAAGTCCTGCGAGGGCAGCCGTGATTCCTGAGTACGGGCTGTCTGGCTTCGCAGGTGGAGCTTCGGCGAATAAGGAGGTTTCGGGCAGCTCAGCAGATCCTCTGTCTGCTGCCCAAGGCCAAGTAAGTTTATCCCTCCTTCTCGCATCTTTAGCTTTGTTCGGTTGTAATTTCTATCGGGTGCACGACAGTGCTCCCGATGGGAGTAGCACCCGAGGCCGTGGTCAATTGCTTGCGGTTGGCCACGGACTCAAGTTGAACTCTTTTCTTCCATGTCTTCCTTTATTCTATCGGGTGCACGGCAGTGCTCCCGATGGGAGTAGCCCCCTAGGCTATATTCGACTGTGTACAGTCATGTATAGGCTCAAGAGATTTTGTCCTTAACTTGAATTTCTGTCTTGGGCTTTTGCAGACTCTCCTTGACTCCCTTGCTGCCATCGGTCGTCGAGTGCTTTCAGCTGAGGCGGACTGCATTTCCCTTCGGGTGGATCGCGGTCGACTCGTCGAGGATGGCTGTTCTCTTCAAGGTAGGTTATTCCACTCCGTCTTACTGTTTCTGTTGATCACAAAAATTGCTTTAGCTGTATTCATCGCTCTGTAGATCAAGTTACCCGCCTGAAGGCCGAGAAGGCTGAAGCTGTCGCTCGGGTGCAAACCCTTGAGGCTGAGTTGGAGTCCTCCCGAAAGGAGCTGGAGTCCCCTCGCAAGAATTCAGCTGGTTTTGAGGGGAAACTCATCAAGGCTCAAGAGGCGATGAAGCAATTGGAGGAGGCGGGTGCCAAGCATGATAGTGATCTTGTTGGCATCGTCTGCCCTTTGCATCAGAAGTTTGCGGGTAGGCCACGCTTGACTATTCTTCTGTTGCAATGTAACTTAATTTGCTGTCTTGGAATTTATGGTATCCTTTTTGTAGATGTCCTTGGGGTTGGACTGGAGATTCCTGGGAGCCAGCGACTGGACGCCCTTATGGACTCTTGCGCCCAGCTCCAGGAGCATGCGAGTGGGATCTGCTCTCTCGTTGGTGATGCCACCCGAGTGTTGACGCAGTTCCACGAGCGCTTACTGGTGGATGTGGCGGTTACTCCTACTCTGTGCGGCCTTCTGAAGGTGTTCTTGGGTGAAGGAGATCTTCTCCAGGAGTACTCCGTCGCCCAGTCCGAGTGCAGGGCCAGGATGACTATCCAATTTTCTTTGGCGCATGGAGTCTCGGATGACCTAGACAAGGTGTATTCGAGCGTTCCCTACGACACCCATGGCAAAAAGGTAGCACTCCGTCCTTTTGGCGCTCGTGCTAAAGCTCTCGCGAAGAAGCTCTCAGAGGTGCTTGCTCGTGCTAGTCGCAAAGGGCATCCTTCTGCGAGTGGAACCACTTCTGCAGCCCCCTAGGATAGTTTATATTTTATTTTGCTGGCCGATGTAATGAACCTTGGGATGTATTCCCGTATTTATGTTGCATAATCGAAGTGTTTCTTGAAAACTGCAGTGTCTAATTTTTGCGTCTTGCTGTTGTGTGCTCCCGATGGGAGTAGCCCCCGAGCACCTGAGAAATAGGTGATGTGTTTCTCGAGTGGGGTCTTGTGATTTTTCTGAACTTGCTTCATTTCTGTCCAGGTAGTGGATCCTAGCGCAGAGTCTTCGAGTGGGTCTGTTGCGCGGGTGAATCCCCTTGTTGCTGCTGCTAGTACGTTCGCCTCACTCCGTGACCGTGTTGCGGATGGCGAGCGCAAACTGAAGGCTCTGCGGGGCGTGGCTGATGTTGCCAAATCGAAGCCGAAACTTGCGGCTGAGCGTGAACAGTTCGTGATGGAAGAGTTGGCGGCTGTTGCGAAGGACATGCTTTGTAAGCCTATAAGCCCCCAAGTACTTTGCTGCTTGCTTCCTTTTCTGTTTTGACTTGTTTGCTGACTTTGCAGTTGTTGAGCCCGACGGACCTTGTGAGACCCACTGGGTGGATAACCACATTTCCTATGAAGCGGGTAGCTCAAAACCGCATGCAAACAATTTCTGGTCAGACCGCAGTCGAGGCTTCGTTTTGGCCACGTTGAAGTATCGGGCGAGCCAGGCGAAGATTCTTCTTGAGTCCTGTCGCGAGGCTCTTTCTTCTGTGCATCGGACGTTTTATCCATTGGATACCGTTCTAGAAGGGTTGAGCGGTTTGCTAAGGATCTTTCGTCGAGTAGGAGAGGTTCGGGAGTGCGTTCGCCAGCAACTTATCTGTGGATCTCATTAGCTCTCGCCTTTGTTCGGGTGTGGCATCCTGAGATTAATTTTAACTCTGTGGCGTGGCTTCCGGATTCTCCAGTTGATTTCTCTCCTCATTACGCGGTCGTTCAGTCCGCTGCGGAGCAGATTATTCGAGTGACTTCGGAGGAGATTGATCGAATTCTTGCGGAAACGACTGCTC
Organism: Alopecurus myosuroides; assembly: GCA_028641055.1. Taxonomy (NCBI): domain Eukaryota; kingdom Viridiplantae; phylum Streptophyta; class Magnoliopsida; order Poales; family Poaceae; genus Alopecurus; species Alopecurus myosuroides. Next base: position 239,143,668 of record CM054062.1, on the reverse strand, counting down.
GTCGTCAGATGTAATTGTAAGATGTAAATATCTTGTACTTTGTTGTAATGTGTATGAATATGTAAGCCGTGTGACCTTGTATATTTGAAGTGTTAAAGGTTTTTATAAGGTGTAGGCCTTGTTGTACCTTTTATTTGTTTTTATCGAGCGATGTTACTCGAAGGATGTTATGATGCTAGTTAGGCGTAGCCCTCGTGTGTTTGGGGTGTGTGCCTGTTGTTTTAGCATGTTTAGGGAGAACAAGGGATTGCGATCATTATGGTTGAGAAACCATGTATTTATTGATATGACTGAGAAGCCATGTGTTTGCTCGAGCTACAGCATGGCTGGTACAACCTTATTTCTTGCGAGTAGGATAAATCTAGGGGTAGAACTTGCGGAGATGCACAACGTTCCACGGGTTGGAGTAGATCCCGCCAGCATTCGGGTTCTTCAGTCGATAGGCGCCTCCTGGGATAACTTCATGTATTATGAAGCGTCCTTCCCATGGTGGATCGAGCTTGTGTCCTTCCTTTTGCTTGATCCGCAGCACCAGGTCTCCTACCACGAAGGATCTGTGGCGTATACGGCGACTGTGGTAGTTGCGCAGTGATTGCTGGTATACTGCGGATCTTGCGAGTGCATTGTCCCGGATCTCATCGAGTGCGTCCACGTCTTCCGCGAGTGCCCTGTTTGAGGTTTCTTCGTTGTATGCAACAACTCGTGGAGCACTGAATTTCACATCTTTGGGTAGGACAGCTTCAGCTCCGTAGACCATGAAAAATGGCGTATAGTTTGTTGACCGATTTGGTGTTGTGCGTAGGCTCCACAATACTGATGGTAGTTCCTCGGCCCAGTGCCCTGCCACTGGTGTTAGGCGATCAAGTAAACGCTTCCTTAGGTCAGCCGAAACTAATCCGTTAGAACGCTCGACTTGGCCATTAGTTTGCGGGTGATATACCAAGGCGAAGTTGAGGGTGATTCCATTTTCTTCGCAGAATTCCTGTGTTTCCTTGGCCGTGAAGTTGTTGCCGTTGTCTGTGATGATGTTGTGCGGTACACCGAATCTGCACACGATGGAATCGAGGAATCGCACAGCGCATTGCGCGTGCGCGGAAGTGACTGGCATGGCCTCTATCCATTTTGTGAATTTGTCCACAGCCACGAGTAGGTGTGTGTATCCTCCAGGTGTTGACTTGCGCAATAGTTCCACCATGTCGAGCCCCCATTGGGCGAAGGGCCATGCGATGGGAATCATGTGTAGTTCCGTCGCGGGAGCATGCGGCCTGGGCGCAAATCTTTGGCAGGCGTTGCATCTGTCGACTAGATCTTTGGCGTCTCTGGCTGCTGTGAGCCAGTAAAACCCTTCCCTAAAGTCCTTACCCACGATTGCTCTCCAACTGGCGTGGTGGCCGCAGTCTCCTTGGTGTATATCCCGGAGCAACTCATTGCCATCTTCAGGTGCTATGCATCTCTGCAATACCCCTGATATGCTTTGCTTGTATAGCTCGCCGTTGATCACCCGAAAGGATTTTCTGCGCCGTACTATTTGCCGAGCCTCGCAAATGTCTGTTGGGAGCTGTTTGTTTGACAAGTTGTTGAGGTATTTCTGCGTCCAGACTGGCTCGACCAGAAAAACTTGCCTTGAAATATTGTGGATGAGCTCGATCATAGCAATTTGCGGGCTGTCGTGTGTTTCCACCGTTGCGGGCGCTTCTGCTGGCTTTCTGACCTTGACTGATCGCTTGATCATTCGTTCGAAGTAAATCCCTAGAGGGATGGGTGCGTTTGTTGGCCCCATGTTGGCCAGCTTATCTGCTTCCTCATTGCTTGATCGCGCAATGTGCTTCAGTTTGCACCCCTTGAAATTTCCCTCAAGAAGATTGTACATGTCACAATACGCAACCATGTTATCCGCGATAGCATCACACTCCATCGTCTGCTGCACGATGAGATTTGAGTCTCCATATATCATCAATCGGGTGGCTCCGCAGGCGATCGCTATTTTCATGTCGTGTAGGAGGGCCTCATACTCCGCGTCGTTGTTGGACGCTAGGTCATCAGGAGGGAAGTCCAATCGCAGGACGTACTGTAACTTGTCGCCTTGGGGAGACAGAAGAATAACCCCGGCTCCGGCTCATTCGTTTCTTTTCGACCCGTCGAAGTACATGATCCAGTTGCTCGTGTATTCTGGAGGTCCTGGTGTTTGCAGCTCTATCCACTCGCTTAGGAATTCCACGATGACCTGGGATTTTATGGACTTGCGGCCCGTATAAATAATGTCCCAGGCGCCTAGCTCGATGCTCCATTTTGCGTTTCTTCCGGACGCCATCGGGTTGTTCATGATGGTACTGAGTGATGCGTCGTTTAGCACCGTGACGGTATGTTCCAGGAAGTAATGCTTGAGCTTTCGGGATGTGAGGACTACGCCATACGCGAGCTTTTCATAGTGAGGGTATCGCTGCTTGCATGGCGAAAGCACCTCGCTAACGTAATAAATTGGCCGCTGAACTCCGTACGTCGTGCCATCCTATGGTCGCTCGACGACGATGACCGTGCTGATGACTTGGTTTGTTGCGGCTAGGTACAGGTATAGGGGCTCCCTTTCCTGTGGCGTTGCCAGGACGCGCCTACTCTGCAGTGCTCTTTTCGAGTCGATGAACGCCTTTTTTGCTTCGGGTGTCCACTCGAACTTATCTGTTTTTTTCAGCAATTTGTAGAAGGGCAATGCTTGCTCGCCTAATCTTGTGATGAATCTGCTTAGAGCAGCTAGTCGCCCTGCGAGCTACTGTACGCCGTGAAGATTGGTTGGCTCCTTCATTGTCAGGATGGCTTGATTTTTCTCTGGATTGGCTTCGATTCCTCGGGCAGACACCAGATACCTGAGAAGTTGTCCTGCAGCGATGCTAAAGATACATTTTTTCGGGTTGAGCTTGATCCTGTACGCGTTGAGGGCGTCGAATGTCTCCCTGATGTCCTCGAGGAGTGTATCCTCCACTCGAGTCTTTATGACAATGTCGTCGACGTACACTTGTACGTTTTTGCCAATGAGCTTTGTCGTGGGATAATCACGGCAGATGTTACCGGGGGTAACTGATCTTGGGGCAAGACGACACAGGCGTTTGGGAGAGGGTTTAGCTCAGAGGAAAACATGGTGCAATTCGATCTGGTAGCCGGCAATCAAAGTCGCCGAGTCTCCGATCTTGATACAATAACTCAACTATGGGATTACACTGGATGCTCGATATCAAGCGATACTGCTAGGGTTCTTAGATCTCTGCCTAAACTAGACCTGGGGGTCGGTTTATAAAGCACCCGTACCCCTTGGCTTATTCTTCAAGGCGCATCCTGGATCCTACCCGGACACGGCGCACAAACCCTAACTTTCTTCTACCATAAGCCACAATCCGGGTTACTGGGCCTACAAGCTTGGGCCTTTATAGGTTTCCTTATCTTTAGCCGGATCTTGCACAGCGTCCTTTGGGCCGGGTTACTCCTTGGAGTTTGGCCTACCGGGTTATTATCCCCCCATCAGTAGTCCCCAGAATAGCCTGGGCTTCATGGATCCTCCTTGAAGCGCTCGCTATTCCCTGCAGAGATATCAAACACACGAGTATGTGGAGGCCGGGTTAAAGCGCCTCAATAAATAGCTAGGCCTTACTCCATGGTGGCCATATAGTAACCCGGCTCTTCCCCAAGTACCTAAGTTACCTTCCCAGGTAAACCCCAAAACGTCAAGATTTTGCGCTCGATAATTGACCTGATATCACGGGATGGATCTCTTTCTCCTTTTCGTTCAAATCCCCTATTCAACATTTAAAGCGCATCTCGCCAAAACTCAAATAAGTATCCGTTTACTTCCGCAACTCCCGGCTCCCGCTCACTGAACCGGGCTTATCCATTCGCCCTATAAATAAGCTCCTTGGGGGTAACCCGAACCCTAACGGCTCATTTCCCCCCACTCCGCTTCCTTGCTCCCTCTGAGCTCATTCTCACTGAGCGCCACCACGGAAATCCTGCGCGCATCACCGGAGCCCATCGGCCGGAGGCTGCGCTCCGCCACTGCTTGTCCCGCGCCGCCGCCAAGATCCGTCGACAAATCTCCATCCGGCTCGTCAAGAACTGCGAAGGGTCACCAGGCTTGCGCCATCTGCCTTCGCAAAGCCTCACTCAGATCTCCTCCGGTAAGCCTCTTGCGCCCATTAATTTGCCCTCGCAATTTTTGATTTCACCTTAGATTAGATCCAAATCGATCCGCCAACGATTCCTCGGCCATGCCGAATTAGGTTGCTAGTATTCTTTCCAGCTCGCCTAATAGATAAGTTATGGATTCCAATCCACTCTCCTACTGCCTGCAAGTATTAATTTTGCCACAAATCTGAAGATAAGATTCCCAATCTGGGCCCGATCCACTCAAAATTTCCGCCTTGGCCTCAATCACCCGGCCGGACTTCCCCTTTTCAGTTCCTTTTATACGCGTTAAGTGCCTACGCGGCCATCCATCGTCCTCAAAAACTCCTTCAACACTTAGATCCCATAATTTTTCGCCATAATACTTGATACCCGGATAATTTCGAACTTTACTCTGCGGGCTAACACCCGGATTGCGTGCAATTTCTCCTGCCTCAATATCACCCTGTCGATACTCGGCCAGCTCATAGCTTCCGCGTCTTAGTCCTCTTATCCCTTTACCTTGTACTTTGCAGGTCAACCAAATGGCTCCCAAAAAGCAGGGGAAAACTCCAACCAAAGCTAAAGCCACCAACTCCATATCCGCCAACTGGGCGCGGTCTACGGTCACCAAGGCCAAGTTGGAAGAGCTGGTGGAACTGGGAATTCTTCCTCCTCAAGAGGATATCCAGTGGAGAGTGCCGGGTAAGGAAACCCGGCACACCCCGACAAAAGGCGAGGTAATTTGCTTCGTGGAACATGTGACCCGGGGCTTCCGCCCACCGGGTCACCCTTTTTTCCGTGATGTTCTAAACCATTACGGCCTTCGCGTCTTTGATATCGGGCCCAATTCTGTTTTAAACATCTCCCACTTCATAGTCCTTTCTGAATCCTACTTGTGCACTTCGCCAAGTCTAGCTCTCTTCATTGAGCTTTTTCAATGCAAACCGTGCCGCGAGAGCGGCGACGGGGCGCTTCTCGCTTGCGGCGGGGTTTCCATCCAGCGCCGCAAGAATTCTTTGATGCCACCCCTCACCCTTAATTCTCATGTCAAGCACTGGCAGCTCTCCTACTTTTACTGCCAAGATACCTCCCCACCCGGCCAAAAGAAGCTGCCGGGTTACTCTGAGGGTCTTCTTGACATCTCTGATAAATTTAGTGCCTTCGCCCCTGATTCGGACAGGGAGGCAATTCAACCCCTTCTAGCCAAAATCACCACTCTCACGGCCCAAGGCCTCATCGGGCTCAACCTGGTGAAGACTTGGGTCGATTTCCGGATTCAACCAATTCCATCCGCACAAAGTTGATGTGCGAGTATTCAGGGCAATCTACAGACCCGCTCCGGTATTCCGACAACATCTTCGCAGCTGGCGACACTCATAAGACCATCAAGGGTTTTCTGACAGAAAAGCTCGAGGTAATCCGGAACATATCCGGGTTGGAGCCCTTCACACTTGAGAACCCAGCCCCCAAGGTGAAAACCCTACTTTGATGCCTTTACCTTTGCTCTTTCCACTCAATACAGTTGATAACCCTTGCACTAACACCTTTCAGGCTGACGATGATTTCTGGAAAACCAACGCCTCCCCTAGCTCCGAAAGTCCAGAAGAGCAAGAAACCGTTAACTCGGACGAAGGTACTCTCCGGATTTTATTTGGCTCCTTCAAGCTCACCATAACCCTTTCATTTCCAACTATAACCTTGATGATATCCAGAACGAGAAGATGACGAGGAAGAAAACTCTGACGGCAAAGTAGAATCCGCCAGCGACGAGGAGGAACTGGAGCCAACCGTCAAAGTCGGATCAAAAAGGAAAACTCAAGAGGCCACCTCCAAGGTTTCATATCTCCTCCTTGCATTCAATTCGCATTACCTTAATGATACACATGAACTACCTTGACGTTATTCCACTGGCCATGCTTGAAGGAGTCGCCCATGACCAAGCGCAGGTCAACCCGGAATAACCCGGGTGATGATACCCTTAACCCGGGTATTTCATCGACCCCGACTCGGCGGGCTGGTAATTGCCCTATCTTTTCTCAGTCAAAACATCCTCCTTGAACCATTCCCATATGACATCTATCTTGATAATTTCCAGCCTCTCCCGAGTCCAGCGATGGATTTCCTTGTGACTTTGCGGTGAACACCGGGTAAAATCCCCTTCCTGATACTCCACCACATTTCATCACCCTTTCCTGACTGTATATTTAACTGTTCGCTGACAACATCTATAGGGCCACGGTCGTTATCAGCGACCAAGAGGATATGGAAAACGAGGGCCCAGGTAAGGGGAGCCCGACTGATAAGTCCACAGCCGCGTCTAGCGGCGAAAAACAAGCGTCGCCGAGAAACCCGGACACACAAGAAGCCGAATATCCGATTGCTTCCCATGCAAGCAAGAAGAACAAAGCCACCGTCTTGGGTGCAGAAGAAGGAGCGTCGGATTCCGACACACAAATGACCCGGGTTCCGCCTCCCACTAAGAAGAAAGCTCCTTCTCGGAATTTCCAAGGCCCCGGGTCTTCTGATACAAGTAAAGACACTTTTGATCAATTGATGAACACTCTCCTTACTATGAAGAGTTCGGAGAGCCAGATCTTGGAGCGCATGGCTGCAGAGCACCAGGTAAGGACACTTGGTATCTCATATTGCATACCTAGTCCCCAAGTTCCGAGTGTGACTTGTAAAAGTTATGCTTGGTACTTTTACGCCATATTCAGCTTACCATAATATCCAACTAATACTTGCGTTCCTTGCTACTTACAGGCACAGGTAACCCGGTCTGATGAAACTTTACTGAAGACTGAACGACTTCTTCTTGCCGAGATAAAACAAAGGGAAACCCTTGAGGATGACATGAGAACTTTGAAGAAGGATGTTTCCAAATACAAGAAGAAGTGCAATGCCGCTCAGTCCTCGCTGAAGAAACTATCGGACCAAGTCGCCGATACTTATCAGATCTTGCTTAGTAAGTTTTTGCTGCCGATTGGCTTCATATCTTTGCTTTATTATGTCAGACTCGGGATTACTGATACGTTCTCCCTTTTGTTACAACTGTAGGTGCCAACCTTGCGGCCCCATAGGAGGATGCCATTGTCAAGGCTAAAACCCTAAAAACCGTGCTCCGAACTTTCTTCGCCGGCACGAAATTTATACTGGATGCCGTGAAGTGGCCTACGGAAGTATACCCGGGTGAAGAAAATCTCGTTCAAGCCTGCTCCACTGTGCCTGGCTGGATTGAAATCTGGAAGCGCTCGTCCTGCCGGATTGGTATGACCCGGGCCTTTACCCTGGCCAAGGCTTTCTTTCCGAAGCTTGACCCGGCAAAGGTAACATCCGGGTTTCCCGAATTCAAGGCGGATGGTTCCAAATTTACACCCAAAGATTTCAAGGCCATACAAGCCGCAGTGCACCCCTCGGCTACCTCTTTGGCCGATAGTTTGGACCTAAACACGATCATGAGTGCATACGACGCTGATGGCAAAGTTGTTACAGAGGAAGCACCCCCGCCCTTTGATATCTTGGAGAAGTGGGCTTCTAACTCGGCCAAGAAGAGGGAGGCAACTGCAAAGAGAGAGGCCGAGCTAGGATCATGTCCTTCTGCCTCTACACCAGTCGTTCCTCCGCCTGTCCGCCCTGATGCAGTGAGTCCGGGTAAAGGTGCCGGGAAGGCTAAGCAGCAAGCCCAGGACCCAGAGCCGGAAGACCGTACTCAGGAGGCCGAATAGGGCAATACCATCATAATACCTTGTTTTCGTGATGCTTTGTACTCAAACTATTATGCTTTTGATGATGCGCCTGTGCACCCTGATACTGATGTCATAACTTGTAACGTACTTTAGTCCGTGATATGCTTTGCGGCTTTCCTGGCCTTTTGATAACCGTATTGCTTGTCTATTCTTTGAGTTTTTCCTCGATATCCGATTCTCTATTCTGGCTCCCTTCGTAAAACTCGGTTTTCCGAGTACCAGGGGCTTTGATAAGTGGACTTTTCTTTAAGTCCCCAAGACTCGGATGCTAAGGTCTTTCGAACTGCGATAACCAAGTAGTTTGTTTCTGTTGCGAAGTCCCCAGTCCCCATGACCCAAAGTCCGAGTCATGGAGGTATGGCCTTTCTCAGAGAACAAATTGCTTTTTACCGAGTCGAAAACCTAAGGCCATTCCGCGTAAGTACTGAAGTTATGCTTGATAGTAATTGAGTTTCCGGCTATTAGCCTTGTACTCTGCATAAACTTGTGGTTTAGATGACCCTTTTGACTATCTTGTACTGTAAGCCGGCTTTCGCGTGGATACCATGTTGTTACATCCATACGAAAACAGGGTCAGACAAGTCCCATTAGGCTTCATGGCTGGTTGTAATCGTAAGCGAACAAATCATGCCACTTTAGTGCGAGTCACATCGAGCTTAAGTAAGAAAAGTCAAGAAAATTTGGCTCCTTTGTCCAGTTATAGGATTGCAGCCGTACTCGTTTGCGAATAATCGGCCCCTATAACTTATAGGCATCAAGGCCGGGTCTTTCGGGTTTGTGGCTGGGCTACTTGAGCAACCAGCCCCCGAGACCTATATATGCTCAACGTTCTTAATGATACTGAAATATTGATGTCACATGGATACTACTTACTTGTAATCAGGCTGTAATGAAATAGGACTTGATAACCATCTCTTTATTGATGCGAGAAAGTTTGGATCAGCAGGCCGCCTCATTAAAAACCTTCCAGTCCCCTTAGGTACCCTGGGTAGGAAAAGAGCGCGTCTGAAACCTGCTGCCCGTTACATTGTTTAGTTCTCCATGGGGACCGGTCCCGGACTGGCGTGACCGACGCACATTCTCCACATGCTGGACTTTTTCATGATGAGTACCGGGTTTACTAATCGACCCGGGTGAGGTGTTTCCGTGACACGGCTGGTTGTGAGCGGCCGTGCAGTTTCTTCCTTTATGGCGGATTTCTTGGGGGAGTCATCCTTGGTAAAAGCCACCATTTTAGCATCTTGTGCTACTTTGGATTTTGCTCTTTCGCCTTCAGTACTCGGCCTTTTTGATGTGGTTCTATCCTCCGGGTCTGCTTGAGATCGGTAATGCTTGAGTTCTTCTTTTCTACAGGCTTGCTCGGCCATTGCTGCATCTCCTTCGTCGCATTCAGCTGCTATGTCTCGGTTTCCATGTATGGTGATGGTCTTCTTGGGACCCGGGATTTTTAGCTGTAGATATACGTAACACGGCCTAGCCATGAATTTGGCGTAAGCCGGTCTTCCAAATAACGCGTGATATGGGCTGCGCAATTTGACTACCTCAAAGGTAAGCCACTCAACTCGATAGTTATCCTTTGACTCCCCAAAGGCTACCTCGAATGCGATTTTTCCCTCGGGGCACGCTGAATGACCCGGCACTATCCCATGAAAAACTGTTGAGCTTTTTTGTAACTGAGACTCCTTGAGGCCCATGCGTAGGAAGGTTTCCCAATACAGTATATTGATGCTGCTTCCACCATCCATCAAAACCTTTTTCAGCTCATACCCATTGACTTGTGGTGCGACCACTAATGCCAAGACTCCCGGGTGCTCCACTCTTTCTGGGTGATCCCTTCTGCTCCATGTTACCTCCTGTTCTGACCATCTCAAGTATCTCGGGACAGCTGACGAAACTGAGTTGACCGCTTGCTTCAGTATCTTTTTGTCCTTGTTAGAGCCTCCTGTGGTATGCACATGATATTGACCCAGTTGTTTGGGGTTAGCCTGGAAACCTCCTGCCCCCCCTTGGTTATTGCCTTGATTTCCAGCCGCCGGGTTACCAGCTGGGGGTGGGCCGTTGCCCGGGTTTCCCCCTGGACCCGGTCCCCCTCCCCGTCCTGCACTTCGCATAGCTCTGTTCACTTCGTCATTTTTCCATCTTTGTAAGTCGGCGCACTGCTCCAGAGAGTGGTTAGCTGGCCTGCCGTTCCTGCTGTGTTTCGGGCACGCCATCCTGAATATGTCCCAATTGTTACCCGGCCTTGGCGGCCCTTGATAGTTTCCTCCATTGTGATTACCTCTGTTGAAATTTCCTTCTGCTCTGGGCCTTGAAGACCCGGCTTCTGTATTGGCGACAAACTCGGAGCCTCCTTCAAACGGGCGCTTGTTCTGGCTATTTCCGTTATTACCCGGTGTTGATGCATTGCCGGTTCTTCCATTATTACTTGTGTTTGCTTTTACCTTCTTGTCATCAACTTCCTCTTCTGTAGTATCTGTCGCAGCGTGTTTGTTGCATGCGTCCATCAATTCTCCCATTGTAACTTCCGACGCATTTCGACTAGACTTCATGCGAGTTAACTTTTGCACTAAAGGTATGTACTTGCATGTTTTTGCCATGGCCTGTAGCGCATCCTTGGGCTGAATGTCCGTGGATGAGTGAAGTATCTCCATAACCCGGCGCACCCAACTGCGCGCCGATTCTCCCTTCTTCTGGACGCACCGCTCTAGGTCGTCAATAGTGAACAACTTCCTGCACGTCCCATGAAAGTGCTTGACAAACGCGGTCTTCAATTCCTCCCAGGACTTGATCGATCCTTCCGGCAAATTGGTGAACCACAACTTTGCTGCTCCTTCTGACATCATCAAGTACATGAACTTGTCTTGGAGATTCTCGGATGCGTTGCGAATTGACATTGCCATCTCATAGCTACTTAGCCATGTTTCTGGGTCCATAGTTGGCTCATAATTCACTACTTTCCCTGGCTCTTTGAATTTTTCCGGGTAAGGTTCAGCTCTGATATTGTCTGAGAGACACTTGGGTCCCGCAAGAACGGTTGAAGCCGGCCTTGCTCTAGAAACGTGTGATGCCGCGGGGGGCGCGGCTGGGCGCGGTGCTGCGGGAAGTCCATGCGCTGCAGACCCGGCCGCGGCCCTCCGGGCTCTAGAACTGTCCACGACAGCCTGTGCTGCTGATGCTGCCTGAGCGCGGGGAGGAGGCGGCATTTGCTGCTGCTCTTCCCTCCGCCGTGCTGAACTTGTTTGGATATTCCCTTGTTGTTGACTGACGTATGGCGTTCCATGCATACCGCTTCTGTGATCCGGATAATTGGCTTGCTGTGCCACCGCAGTGTGCAACAGATCGATGGCTTGCCGAGTCTTCTCTGCATGGGGCGACTCTCCCACGGGGATCTGATTTAATGCGAGTGTCGCCGCATACACGTTGTCCATGGGGTTATTGTAGTGGCCGGCTGGTGTGCGGAATCGTGATGGTGGCGGTGGTGGTAGATCGTTGCCGGTTGTGACTCTGGTCTGTGGTGGGGGTAACCCGGCCCGTTCATTGGCCGGATGTGTCCCTGCTGTCGCCGGTTGGGGTGTGGTTCCCTGGTTCACCACTGGTATCGGCTGATCCTGAGGTGTGATAAATAAATTGGCCGGATTAATAACCCCGCCCGTTGCTGGTAACCTGGTTTGATGCCTTTGATGCACTCTAGACGTTTCCTCTCGGAGCCGAGTTTCTAGCGCATCCAACTCACGCTGCCGCCTGGCCATCCCTTGCCTTTCTGCCTCTACCTGCCTTCTTTGCTGTTCCAGCGCACGACGAGCTACATCCAGATCCCTGACACGTTCCGCTGCGTTTTCCGGAGTGATAACTGTCGCAAGGACCGTGGGATCTAAAATCAGATTATTATCGAATAAGGCCGGGTGGCGCGGGTTTGAAGGTCCCGCCCCTGGCGTCCGGTTTCCCAGGAATCCGAACGTGTTTGCGTGCAACTCCTCGTCTGCTGCGCGGCTGGTTACTGATGCCGATTCCCCATCAACCCGGGCCAAAACCGGGTCTCCGTTAGCCGCGCCCTGTTGCTGGGCCACCGCCTGAGCCGCCCCGACTGATGCCGCGGTTGCGTTTCCTTGGTTGAGATTGGCCGCGGGAGCCGCATAGACTGCGACTCGGCGTACAATATCCGGTGTGAGTTCATGCTGTTCTTCCTCATCGTTCTCCTCCCCATACCGGTTTTCCAGCAGATCCAGGATAGACCCGGTATCACCTTCTCTTTCGACCCGGTCGCGCGGGGTCCATGCCGGCTCCTCCGGCTGTTCCCACTCCGCGATGGGTTCTTCTACCGGATGTGTCGTTCCAATCGATTCTTCGTCATCTGATCGGATAGAAGTGGCTTCTCCTGGCACAGAATCAGATCCAATATTGTCAGGGATCGAATTGGAAGTACATACCATACCAATGAAGACGCTGATCCGGCCGATTGTCACGACGGATCCGGATTCGAGGTGATCCGACTCTGGCCCCCAGCCGGAATCGTCCACCATCTTTTCTCCTTTGTGGTCGACGTAGATTTCGCCGACGACGAGATTCTCCATGCTCTTCCGAGCTTCTCCCGTGATGTAAACACCTTTGGACGCAGGCCCCACGGTGGGCGCCAACTGTCGTGGGATAATCACGGCAGATGTTACCGGGGGTAACTGATCTTGGGGCAAGACGACACAGGCGTTTGGGAGAGGGTTTAGCTCAGAGGAAAACATGGTGCAATTCGATCTGGTAGCCGGCAATCAAAGTCGCCGAGTCTCCGATCTTGATACAATAACTCAACTATGGGATTACACTGGATGCTCGATATCAAGCGATACTGCTAGGGTTCTTAGATCTCTGCCTAAACTAGACCTGGGGGTCGGTTTATAAAGCACCCGTACCCCTTGGCTTATTCTTCAAGGCGCATCCTGGATCCTACCCGGACACGGCGCACAAACCCTAACTTTCTTCTACCATAACCCACAATCCGGGTTACTGGGCCTACAAGCTTGGGCCTTTATAGGTTTCCTTATCTTTAGCCGGATCTTGCACAGCGTCCTTTGGGCCGGGTTACTCCTTGGAGTTTGGCCTACCGGGTTATTATCCCCCCATCAAGCTTGGCGAGGCATTTTTGCATGCAGCGCTGATATGTTGCGCCTGCGTTTTTCAGCATGAAGGGCATTATTGTGTAGCAGTAGACACCGTGAGGTGTGATGAACGATGTCTTCTCCTCGTCCTCCTCTTTCATCCTGATCTGATTATAGCCCGAGTAGGCGTCCAAGAAGGAGAGGCGCTGACAGCCTGCAGTGGAGTCCACGATCTGGTCGATCCGTGGCAAAGGGAAGTTATCCTTGGGGCAGTGTTTGTTCAGCGACGTATAGTCAATGCACACGCGAAGGATGTCAGTGTTTTTCTTCGGGACCAGCACCGGGTTTGCTAACCAGGTGGATATTTTTATCTCTCTGGTGAATTTTGCGGAGAGTAGTCGATTCACCTCTTCTCCGAGTGCCTTCTTATTTGGCTCGGAGAACCGTCGGGTTGTTTTCTTGATAGGTTTGGCATCTTTGAAAACTTCTGGTGAGTGCGCGGCGAACTCCCTGGGTATCCCTGGCATATCTGAAGGCTGCCAGGCGAAAATTTCCCAGTACTCACGGAGGAGTTCGATGAGCGCGCCTTCCTATGCTGGCGAAAGGGCGGTGGACACCATCACCGTCTTCGCGGGTTCTGTCGGGTGCACTTGACGATTTCGAGTGTCGCTGTTTGCACTGAACTCGAGTTCTGGAGCGTTCTTCTTGGTGAGTGGCATCACGGAGTGGTCCGTGGTCTTTGCCAATTCCGTCAGCTCCTCCTGCATCCCGAAAGATTTCGCGATATCATTGAACTCAATGTCACAATTATCGGATTTTTGGAAGTCGCCATCTATGGTGATGGTGCCGTACTCCCCAGAAAGTTTTAGCTTCAGGTAGGCGTAGTAGGGTACTGACATGAATCTTGTGAACGTTGTTCGGCCAAGCATGGCGTTGTACTGTGAGGGCCAGTCGACTACCTCGAAGTCGAGGAACTCTCACCTGTAGTTTCTTGGGTTTCCGAGCACCACTTCCAAATTGATTGTTCCGAGTGGTCGGACTGCTTTGCCTGGTACTATCCTGTGGAAGGATGTTTCTGATTCTGTGAGTCCGTCCAAGTTCCTGTTCATCTTACGGAGTGTGTCCGCGTAAATGATGTTGATTCCGCTTCCTCCGTCCATAAACACTCGTGCGAGTTTGTAATTGCCTATCTGCGCTTGAATGACGAGCGCGGCGTTTCTTGGTCGATACACCCGAGTGTGGTGGTCAGCTTTGGAGAAAGTTATCGACTGGTCCGCCATTTTCAAGTACTAGCAAACTATGCCCGTGCGTTGCATCGGGATAAAAAAAGACGTTACATAGGTGGTTACATAGGTGCAGGAGGCTTTGTCAAGTGTTTCTTAACCGACAAGTAAAACATGATTCACGGCATGTAAAGAAGTAACTTCTTTGGTATGGGTTGATTTTAGTTGAAAATAGTATGTGTGAGCTTCTACCCAAAAACGCAATAGTCTTATCGTTTTTATCAACCGAACGCAACCATCCAACACGCTCGAACAAATTCATGTTGACCCGTTCCATTTTTCCTCCTCACTAACCCCACTAACATGTGACGAAGTTCTGCCATACCTAATCTTTTCATCGAGTGCGACCCTCCCACCCTCCATTTTCCACCAATACACAGCTTCGCTCGTGTTTATCCATTATGCCATTTTGCATTGACAAACCATTTATTTTTAAAGGTATTTTTTCTAGCGAACATGTTAATATTTTACGTAAATTTCCATCCGTCGAATATTTAAATTAATGGTGAGATTGCACTTTCTATTATGTCAATTTTGCCACATGAAAGTTTGGAATTGGATCGCGCCATCAGAATCTATTTTTGAATTGTTAGATAAGGCATGGATGGATACTAATTTTAACTGTTTTCATATATTTGCTTTTTTCTCATTTTTTGGTGGATTATATGTTCTTAGAATTCTCGGTTCGGTCACCTTTTTAAATTGTTCAATGGTATAGTGTCTATATCACTCGCTTGTGAAAAGCGCACTAAAGAAATCCCCTTTCTCTTCTCTCCCAGCTAGCCTGTCATACCAGATCTACCGTTACCGCTCTATCTCCTTCATGTCTGGACCAGTCTCGTGCCGCACACCCAGTCGGACCTCATGTTTGCTTTGCCACTCCTTATAATGACCACACACGTCTCATTTAATTAGCAGCACTGTACTCTAACCCCCACACACCGCGCACGTACAGAGCTTAATTAGGCAGCCTTGCCACACACACGTCCCATTGATCCATGCAAAGCCGTTCATTAGAGCGTGAATTTCTTTCCTTGCTGCTTCTTGATTCCCGATTAGCCTTGCTGATATCTCGGAGACTTGCGAACCTATATAAACTGGTGGCACTCGGTACAAAATAGCGAGATGGGATTATTACAAAACATTTTGTTAACACCCACAGGTCAGTTGGTTACTGCAGCGGTTGGACCGGACGAACAAGCTGTGCTTGAAGCCCACGACTAGTTTATTCCCAACGCAGGTTAGGGAAAAAGATTTTATGGGAGGGTAAAACAGTAAAAATATACTATGGACCGGAAGAAACATTTCTCTCTTTATTATTAGGTAAATATTCAGGTTAGTCAGTGGAGCTTGTACTGCCATGAACACTTGGCGTGTGTTTGTTTTCTGGACCATGCGGGAGGGGCAGACTTTCTGTATCATTCCGAGGAGCCCTGCTGGGTTCGGGTACCCATTGCCTCCTTGGTTTGCGGCGGGTGGCGCTAGGAGCGCGGTCAGCACCGCGTTTTGGTGTCCTGGTGGAGGTAGGGGTTGTGGCGGGTGGAATCCCTGATGTTCTCCTCCTGGGAGCTGTGGATAGCCCTGATTGACTGCAGCTCTGTTTTTCTTCGAGAAGGCCTCGTGGATGTCGAGAAACTTTCGGCAATCCTTGAGGAGGTGTGTTGCCTTGGTCTTGTCTGTGCGCTTATCTGTAAATAGATGTAGCGTGCAATAACCGTCAAGGTCCTTGTCGGATATATACCAAATAGGGGTATAGAAGATGGTAGGCCAAGTGCCGGATTACCAGGGTGGCCTAAGTGGTAGTGGGCTTAGGTCCATTAGGCGGCCCAGTAATCCGACGCGCAGAAGCCGGATTCTAGAAGAACCCGGATCATAGCCCATGTGATCTGGCTTGGAGGAGAAGACGGATTCCTTGCTTTCCAAGTTACAAGTTACCGTAGTTTTCTAGGTTTCCTATTTTTGTAACCCCTAATCCGGCTATTATATAAGGCCGGACGGGAGATAAACAAAACAACCAACGAAGGAGAGATAACATAGAAGCTCTACGCCAACTCGCCGAGAAGCTCATCCTCGTCGAGTGGTTTAGACCTAAAACCCTCACATTGTACTCTGTTTACGGGCTTTAGTCCCAATTAGTGAGAAGTGCAGGAGTAGGCACGTCGTACTGTCGCGACGTACCGAACCTGGGTAAATCTTGTGTTCTGTGTTACTACGCTATCCCGTTACCCCACGTCTCTACCGTAGTCTCATGGCACCCCCGTCTATGAAAACTACTACGATGTCTCGACAGTTGGCGCCCACCGTGGGGCAAACGACGTCAGGCGTAAGATTCCGATCTGGGATACTTTGCGGAATCGGAAGATCAATCACTGTCGGAAGCTTGGAGTTCGACAACGACGTCGGGCGCTTCCTCGACAACGGATCCTACATACCGGCGCAAAACCACCTGGTAAGTGCCTGCGTGTTACCGATAGGATCTGCTAACATCTTTATCGGGCTAACTGCAGAAGCAATGGGGTTTTGCGGTGGAAGCAAATTTATCCCACCCGCCCTATACCGAGTCGAAGATGACTACGATGCCGGATTCTGCTCAGATCGCCGACAAAAAGGTGATACACACTTTGTCGGTATGGTGCAATCCGAAATCGCCGAAAACATGGATGACGGAAATCCCGTGCAAGAGGTAGACAACAACGCACCCGTCACAGAGACGGAAGATCAAACACCCGTCACAGTGGCGGAAGATCCGACATTCGTCAATAAGACGATGAACTCGGAAGCAGAATCCGTGCTTGCCGCCATTGAGGCGAGATTGGAGTCGGAAACCGGATCGGATAACTTCGACTCCGAAGATGAAGATGAGGACGCCTTTGTAAGAAAGGTTAAGTCCTTTCAAGAGGGATTCCACGAAGTTCTAATGGCGAAACCGGCTGATACCACGGACGCCGACAGCCAGGAAAGCCCTAAAACCCCTCCGCCAGAGGAAGAGAGAGAAGACGGAGAAACTTCTCCGGTATTCCCCAGTGTCAAGGAGATGACAGAAGATGAGCCTGTCAAAAAACCTCCCTCTTCCAAGAAAAAGCACCGTGCTGCTAAAAAACTCCAATACAAAATCCGGAAGAAAAAATCAGCCGATCTCGCTGATGAAAACCTGGAAGTTGGAGATGTTAGCGGAACAAAGACTGCGGAGAAGAAATCCAAAGAAATCACTGCTCCGCCAATGACGGAACAAGAAGAGCAAGAGCTATTGCAAACACCAGTGGGACCAGACGAACCCCCTGAGATGCTGGAAGCCAGGAGACAAGCTTTCCAACGGCAACAGCAACATCTACTCAGATCTCGGCAACATCTCCAACAAACCCATAATGACATCAAGGTCATGAAGGAAGAAATAGAGGAGTACGAGAGAAAGAATAGATCCGCGTTAAAACCTACTAGGTTACCCGGAATCGCAAGACCAGAAGAACTGCCACCAAAAGAAAGGTTCCATAACCCGTCTTGGCAAAAGCAGGTAAACGGCAAAGATGCCAAGGGCGAACCAATATACAAGACCGCAGCAGAAAACGCGGAAGCAGCGTTCGCGATTCTTAACAACGATCTGTATTCCAACGGGGAAAAACTCCAAGGGGTGTATGCTTTCCTAGGAAAAGCATTGCAACAACAACAGCGCGCTCAAGAGCGATCAGGGAGGCTGCATGATAACTCCGCCCTATGCAAGACAGCTACTTGCGCTGCTGGAGCACCTGGACCGGAAGAACCTGGGGATTCAGACAACTCAAAAGATAAAAAAGAGGATCCGAGAAAAGACAAGAAAAACACCGACAACCGGGATGCAGCGTCTAGGACCGGATCCCATCTCCCGAAAGATGGGTATAAACCCCATGATCGGGAAGACAAACACCGGAAGGACGGCAAAATAATGACACCTCCGAGAAACCCAGCTGAGAAAGCTGGAAGATACGATATACCTCACAGGCGTGAGAGATCCCGGACACCGCCTAAGGACAAAGAAAGGCACATGAGTAGAACTCCGCCTAATCCAAAAGGGCGTGATCACGGAAGAGATAGAAACAATCCCGGAAAAGCGCGTTCGCGCAACAATGGAAGAGAAAGGAGCAGGTCCCCTTCTGTTCATTCAGCCGGAAGATATTCTGCACACCTTGACAGAGCAGAAAAAGATGATCTATACTTTGGTCCTAAATGTTTTACCGACAGGATCCGAAGAATAACGCTGCATTCTGGCTTTGCCAAGGTCGGTCCAACGTACCAGAAATACACCGGCAGCACAAACCCGGATACCTGGCTCTCGGATTACTATACAGCCGTCCAGATCAACAATGGGACAGACTTGGAGGCTGTCAAGTTTCTTCCCCTAATGCTGCTGGACGGAGCCAGAGATTGGATCAATGGATTACCGTCACGAACAGTCGACAGCTGGGACGATATGGCTAGAGTATTTACTCAGCATTTCCGGGGAACATACAAACGCCCGAATAGCATCAACCAGCTAAACCGTTGCACGCAATTTGAGGATGAACCATACGTGGATTTCATCTCCAGATGGACAGCAATGAAGAATAGTTGCTCTGGAGTAACTGACGTACAAGCAATGCATGCTTTCGTCAATGGCCTAAAACCCGGACTCGTACCGTTCATGGTTGGTTCCAAAAAGCACAAGGATCTCGGATCCATGCTTACAACCGCCAATGAGCATGCTGCAGCCGAGGATGACATCAGAGCAAGAGGAGGCAATATTGAATCATTGATACTTGCCAAGAAAACCCCTCGTTCTGACAAAAAAGCCACTCCAAAAACAACGACGAAACCCAAAGAGGTGAACATAGCCTTTGGAGGAGAAAAGGGAAACAAGTGGAAAGGACGCAACCCAGATCCAATCAACTACACTCCAGAGGAGTGGGAAAGGATTAAGTCGGAACCTTGCGTTCACCACTCGCAATTCGGGAAACCCACCCATACAAACGCGCAATGCCGGCTGAATAAGCACATGAAAGGCAGTGCAGGAGCCGGAGGCAAGGGGAAGGGTTCCAAAAGGAAACCCGCCAAACAAAAGCCAGAAGCTGACAAAGAAGACAGTGAATCGGACACTGACAAAAAAATCCAGGAACAACAGCGATTTCCACGATGTTCGCTGTCACGATTTCTCGTAAATCTGCCGCCACCAGTTCTTCTCGACCGTCGTGATCGTAACGCTTTCTCCTTTTCTTTCGACCATGACGGTCGTCCTTAGGTGCTGGGGAAGATGCCTTTTCATTGCACACCGAGTCCTCACCGTTGGCCCATCTGTCGGCTATAGCCATCAGCTTCCCGATGGTTTTGGGCGTGGCTCGCCCTAGTTCTTCTCTGAAGGCGGTTCGCCGAGCTCCTTTGGTGAAAGCTTCGACTGCGACCTCTTCCGATATGTTTCCCACCGTATTTTTGAGCGTGGTCCATTGCTGGATGTACTCGCGAGTAGACTCACCACTCTTCTTCTTGCAAGCCCGCAACTCCTCGATGGACGCGGGTCTTTTATATGTCGCTTGGAAATTCTTGCGGAATTCGAATGTTAGATCGTCCCATGATCCATAGCACGCCCTCGGTCTTCCTTCGAGCCAGCTACGCGCAGCGCCTACAAGATGTAGGTTAAGGTACTGCATAGCTGTGGTCTTGTTCTCACGTTGGCATTTTACTGTCGTGAGGTAATCCGACAGCCAGGATTTGGGCTCCAGCGAACCATCGTACTTTGGCACTTCCGTAGTAAGCTTAAATCTCTTGGGCATTGGAGCCTCGCGGATGTCGCGAGTAAAGCACAATGCGCTGCATGCCTCTTCGTCAGAGGAGGTGGATGGGGACCATGCGCGGTTCCTGGCCGCTCGGGCCTTGTTGATTTTGTTCTGCGCGATGTCAGATCGCGCGTCTTATCCAGGCTGGTCGCGATCGACCTCCTTCCGCGGCTCCTTGCTGCGGTGTCGCGAGCGGCTGCTATGATTCCGTGGACTGCGATCTCGATCTCTCGGGCTGTTGTCACTACTACTCGGGCTATCACCGTGTTGACGGGCCTCCTTTCCTCGGGCACAACGAGGTAACTTCTCCCTCCTGGGCGATGTACTGTCGTGTATGCGGGGTGTTTCTTTGTCTTTCCGAGGGGTTTTATCAGTCTCCTGTGCAGTCGTGTTCTTGCGGCCTTGGGCTGCGAGTCTCGCGGCTGCCATGCCTAGCCCCTTCTGGACTTGCCTATATTGCTCCGCGTGGGGGTCGTTCTCTCCTGGCTGGTTCGCCTGCAGGTATCTGGCTGCATCCAGGACTGCGACAGCGGGGGTCGTTGGGTGTATGTTCTCGTCGTCATCGACGTGCATAAGGGAGGTTTCGAGTGTTCTGTTGATCCCGCTGAGAGACCCGCCGTCCAGGGGATTGTTCCAGACCTGCGGCGGTCTTCGAGACGTATCTTTTCTTCGGGGGTTGTTCCCTACCGAATATGTTTTGGAGAGAGCTGCACGGCGTAGACTCGATTCGTCCGCGAGCTTCTTCCGTTCGTCCAGATTCTTGCGGGCTTCCCTGATCAACTCCGCTGCTTTCACTAGGTGATAGTGGTATGCAGTCAGGTCTTCCTAAGGGGCTCCTTCTTCAATCGGCTGGCCTGAGTGTACAACCTCTTTTGCTTTGAGCCAGGCGTCTCGCGACACTTTGATGTGCTCTCGCTCTTTCCTGCTGTCTTCCGTTTCTTCGGGTGGCTCGGACGATCCTGCCATGCAGACTTGAGCCAGATATGGCCCGCAAGTCCTAGGCGGAGGCTGACAAGTTTCGCCGATCCGAGAAGGTTTTTCGGCCGAGATGGTGTGGAAGTTGCGAGTGCTGGGGCGGATGGATCCGCCGTTGGGCGCTAGGTCGCGATCAGCGTCATTGGGCAGCGAGTCGCCGGTTGTCGGGCTTGAGACGGACTCGGAGTCCGAGTCGCCGAGATCGGCTTGCTCGGAAAGGTGCAGGATTCCTGCTTTGTTGGCATAGAAGTGGAGGCTCCGGAACGTTAGGCTGACGCTTTTATCCAATCCGCTGAACGCCGGGCGTGATTCCGGCGAGTGTGGCGCGATGGTGATCGACCCGAATCGGATCGGATCTGTTGGAGTCGAGGTTCCGGGTCTCCAGCTGAAGGTTGGCGATGATGAGGCCGAAGATGCCGTAGATCCAGCGCCCGCCGTTCCCACAGACGGCGCCAATTGTCGAATATGCATCTCAACAAGTCCCTCGGGTGAACCGATAGGTTTTGATTAGGAGAACATGTAGGCGCTGGTGACAATCATCGGCTAACAGGGGGCACGATTTACCCAGGTTTGGGGCCCTCGTAAAGGTAAAACCCTTACTCCTGCTTATGTCGATCTGTATTATCAATATATCGGTTACAGTGGGGGGTGCTCAAGTCGAGAGTATGATCTCAATCTCAAGGCTTTGGTGGTGGTGGTATTGCTTGGATCCCCCCTAGCCTTATATAGATGGCCAGGTCTCAAACCGTACCCGGCGGGGTTACAAACCCTAGCTTAGGTCGGTTACAAGTTCCCTTCTTGACCCGCAAGGTTTTGCGAGTGGGCCTTCGACTGGGCCTTCTAGAACTGCTGGTGTCACCTTCCCTTGGGCTTAGGTCTTGGGCCTTGGACCGGGTAGCCTCACCCGATAGGTTCAGGACTCATCCCCTCGTCAGATATCTTTGACCTCTACCTCCCTGAGTTCGATAAACCTTGGGTGATCCACTTAAGGGAAACTTGATGCTGTTCTACAAACCTCTGCACTTGGAGGCCCAACACTGTCTACAAGAATAGAAGCGTGCGTAGACATCACTGCACCTTGAGGGAAGACTGGGCTTTTATGAGGTCTTCTCTAGACCAATAAAGATGTTGTTTTGCCGCATTATTGCTTGTCTCCTGGCTTCCAGCACTTCTGATGGTTCATTCCTTCCAACCGGGGTTTGGAGCCGATCAACTTCATTTTGTTCCGGCAGCCAATCTGTCCAGTTTTTTCTTATGGGTTTTGGCGTATATCTTTTTTATGGATTTCTCATTTTTCTTGGAGGATTGGGGTTTTCTTAAGGCTTCATCTTCCGTCACTTCCTGAACATCAGGAAATTTCAGGATTTGGTCATCCTCGTCCTCCCTGTTTGCATTATCTTCTAGTGGAGTTGTTTTGGCATCTATTTCCTCCTTTTCCTTGGTGTCTGCCTTATCGGCGGGCTTAGCCATGAGGACTTCGTGGAAACCTCCCTGTATGGATTTGATCTTTTTTCGAAAGCACCTCCATCATCATCGGAATCTGTGTCACAGGATGCAGATCCGGTTTCCGAATCCAGCTTTGCTTCGATTGCAGCGAGAATAGACTCGGCTTCCGAGTTTTCCGCCCGACTGGCGGGTTTCAGGTCATCCACCTTTTCTGTGGGTTTGTCGTCTTCTGCCTTTTCGACGAGTTGTTCATCCTCCGTATTTTCAGCAGGTTCTGCCTGCATCATGCCAACAAAGTGCGATATGGGAATAGACATCTCCTGAGAGACATTGAATCCAGTCATACTTTGGCGATGTGCACTTAGTAGATCTTAGTCTTCCCCAATGTAAGAATAAGTCAGATCTGTCCCGAATCTGGCATCAAAGTCATCTTCTACTGGGCATAGGGCGGGTAGGAAAAATTTGCTTCCACCACGGAAACCCATTGCTCCGTCGTTAAACCTATGAAAACATTAGCAGATCCAATAGGAATGACGCAAGCACGTATGAGGTGATTTTGTGCCGGCAAATAGGAACCGTTGTCGACGAAGCGGCTGAAGTTTCCGTCGAATTCAAGGCTCCCGGCCGTGATTGTGCTGCTGATTCCGCTGAGTATTCCCGCTCATAACGTAACTCCAGACGTCGTTGGCCCCACGGTGGGCGCCAACTATTGAGTATTCGTAATTTGGTTAATGGCAGGAGATGTCATAAGCCTTATGGTAGATCGTGGGTGGAAACGTAGGGAGGTTGCCATAGGCGGAGGAACAAATTTACCCAGATTTGGTACGTCGCGACAATGGCAGCGTCCTACTCCTGTAATCTCACTAAATCAAGGCGAAACTCTAAAGTATACAAAGTACAATGTGAATCTAGGTTTTATGTATATCTTCTCTCTGAAGCGGCTCCCGTCCGGCTTTATGTATGCAGTCGGACTAGTGCTTATAGGAAGGAAAACGTGGAGTCTAAGGAAATTATTCCTATTCTTGGTAAACAAGATGTCCGACTTCTTCTCCAAGCCGGATTACGTATTGGGTCGTAATCCGGGTTCTTCTAGAATCCGCCTTCCTCTGCATCGGCTTACTGGTCCGCCCAATGGACCTTAATGCTCCATTACCTATGGGCCACCCAGATAATCCGGCCTTCGGCCAATGCCGGACATACCCCTAATTGGCATCCGACAGAGTCTGAGCTAAACGAGCCGAGTTTACGAGTACTCATTTAGCTCGTTTAACTCGGTCAAAATAAATGTTACATCTCATTCTTATCTATGTGAATAATTATTCATCATTCTTTATCTAATAGCATACAATTATTCAATATTGTTGTGATTATTGCATCATAATATCCAAATAATAAGAAAAAAAATTAGATATGAATTTTCCTACCGATTGTTTTATCGAGTTAAACGAGTGAACTCGCTAGTTTTGCGAGTCGAGCGGAATTTCATTTCTGGACTCGTTTACTTAAACGAGTTGAGCCGAGCTGGCTCGTTAGTTGTCCGAGCTTGATATAGTCGAGCCGAGCCGGCTCGGCTCGAATTCCACGCCTACATGCCCCACCGCCAGCTGATCAGAGCCGATCTCCGCCTTGGACCAATGCCAAGAAGAATAGCAAGAGAGGCGCAGCCCCTCGGACCTGCGCCACCGCCGACCAAAACGGCCCTCCAGCTTCAGCTGTCGGACGCCATCCACCACCGCCATCCGCGCATCTGGCTCCGCGTTGACCCAGAATAGGCCCATCGTGGCGCTCACCGTCTTCCCACCACCTAGACCTTTCCTAGCGATGCCGGAATCACCAAACGACGCCGTGTCGCCCAAGATCTGCGCCAGCACCGCCATCTTGAGCACGCCCATGCTGCAAAGCCACCACCATGCGATGTCATAGCACGCATGTGCCGGCGCGACGCTGATGCAGGCTCGCACCACCGTGCCCCGCCGGTCACCACGGCCCGCACCGCAAGCAACCAAGCAAGGAGGAGAAGGACACCCGCCGGAGCCGACGCCATCGGTCTTTGCCGATGACGCCATCCGGCGGTGGCGAGGAGGGAGAGGGGGAGGAGGAGGCGGCGCAAAGGGAGGTCCCAGCCGCTCACGGGGGCCAAGGTTTCGTCTTTCCGTGTTAACGGTAGATCTAGAATGTAAGAGTATCATACGCCATGTCCTGATGTGCATTTGTCCAAGAGAAGTGGCGGAGCCACCTTATGCCAACAGGGTGCACAGGACACCGGGAAAAAAAGATTTTCTTTGTAAAATAGCAATTTTCTACCACATGTGCACCCCCAAAAATTATTTTAAATGTGTTATTGGCACCATGTGTGCACCCTGATTTCTAATGTTCTAGCTCCGCCACTGTCCAAGAGTACATAAATTAAGGTATTAAGTCTAGCTATATTGCTTTAATGAAAAACGCTTGTTCGGAGCAACCTGTTTTTATCCTTGTTTTGTTTTTCTTTACTGTAGTTAGAGAATAGAGAGTCTTAGCTTTGTGTTTTCTCTTTTTTTAAAAAAAAATTGATAAGGTGCCAAAGTTAGCTTTTGCTACTTGCTAGTAGTTGCTTGATGTTCAATCTTTCCGTTTTTGCCCTGTTCAGCCTTGAAATTTTGCCTTCTATAGGAAACTCCAAAATATACCCTTGCTGAGCCGGCCCAGCAATAACTAGGCCTGCCTCGTCCCGGCAGTTTCCCGTCGAAATCTCGTTGCAGTTCGGCCGCCATTGTTCTGCCATATATACTCCCCAACCCAGATCAGCCAAGGCGCCACGGCCGTTCTGGATGGGGAAACGCTGCTAATCCCCCGGAGGATCATCCTCCGGGTCGCGCATCTCACTCCTGCTGCTCTCTTCTCCAGCACATCCACGTGGGCGGGCCCCACGCACCCCCACCCCACCTTATCTTCCTCTTCCTCCGCTCCCGCAACCAACTACCCAGGTCTCTCCCCTACGCGCACGCACGACGCCGGTGAAGGAGCAGCGCGCGCCTAGGTCTCTGCTGGTGGAGCGGTCGCCGCTAGGGCAAATCGCGGCGGCCTCACGCCTCGCCACCGCCGGCGAGCTGATGAGGGGGCGTCCTCCTCGTGCGCGCGCGCCGCGCGCCGCCGCCGCCGTGTCCTCGCTGCAATCCATGGGGCCCTCCTCCTGCGCGCACGACGCCGGCGCCGCCCACGACACCGCCACTGCATCACCTCTCGCCGGAGGTGCTCCCTCAGGAAGCCGGCGGTGCTCCCCTAGGCGGACCGTGATGCTCCCGTAGGCATGCGGTGGTGCTCCGTTAGGCGGGCCACGGCGCCGCCTCCCGCCGGAGGTGCTCCCGCAGGTAGCCGGTGGTGCTCCATTAGGCGAGCGGTGATGCTCCCTTAGGCACGCGGCGGTGCTCCCGTGGGTGGGCGGCGTCGCTCCCCTCCAGACGCCGGCGGTGCTCCGTTAGACGGGCGGCGATGCTCCGTTAGGCGGACGGCGATGCTCCGTTAGGCTGGCGGCGGTGCTCCTTTAGGCGGGGAGTGATGCTCCCTTAGGCGGATATCGATGCTACCGACGGCGTTCAGCGATGCTACCGGCGGCGTTCAGCGATGCTCCCGGCGTTGCTCCGATGGCGCGCGGCGTTGCTCCGACGACGGCCGGGGCGATGCTCCCGGTGTGCTCCGATGGCGCGCGGCGTTGCTCCGACGACGGCCGGCGCGCGGCGTTGCTCCGACGACGGCCGGCGATGCTCCCGGTGTGCTCCGATGGCGCGCGGTGTTGCTCTGACGGTGGCGGGCCGGCGTCAGCTACGCGCGGTCACAGGCGGACAGGGGGATGGACCAGCCTACGCGCGTCATCGTGACGTATACGCAGCGGGATCGATGGCCAGGGCGATTGCATCGGACGGCTGGCGACCCGGGGGATAAGTGCGCGCGATCCTTCTGGATGTCTGTTCCAATTCATCTGATCGTGCTTGCCGCTACCTCACCTTCTCCAAGCGCAGAAGACTAATTCACCCAGCTCCAGGAAGGGGCTCCCTTCGTGTACAGTATTATTTAGTCTGTAACTCTGTATAAGATCTGCATGACTCATTTTTTTTTTGCAACTCAACTGGGAACTTTATTAATCAAAAGACATGCGATTACAATCAGCCCTAAGGCTATTCAACAGAAAGGGCGGACAAACCCCAAGCCAGCAATTTGAACCTGTAAGGGTACAGGCAAGCTTGGCGCAGCGGTCCGCACCCTTATTAGCCTCCCTATTAACATGTTTAATAGAAAAGGAAATAAAACTATTGGAAATCTCCCCAATATCCTGTAAGATAGGCATCACAATCGATCTCGAATTGCAACGCGAGTTCCAAAGGTCGACGACCTCGGAGCAGTCCACTTCCATATTCACATGAGAAAAACCTCTGAGTTGTGCAAAAATCACACCTTCGCGCAACGCCAAAGCCTCGGTGATTAGTGGATCGGTAACTCCAGGAAAAGGCTTGCACCATGCACCAATAAATGAAGAATGCGATCGTGCAACCCCTCCACCTCCTCCTGTACGTGCTTCAGTATTAACAGAACCATCAGTATTGAGTTTAATCCATCCTGGATCCGGTGGTTGCCAACTGTGGTTTGTATTTGTCGAGCGATTACGTGGGAAGTCTAGCAGGGATAGATCTTCGCGCACACGTTTGACAAGGAGATGAGGATCAAGACAATCTTGATCATGGGTAAATCGGTTTCGTGCATTCCAGATGGCATGCATTACCGTGATAATCTTGCATCTTTGGTCATCAGAGAACATACTGTCTTGGACTATATCTTTCGCCCAAGTTATAGGATGAAGCAAAGGCAATTTCAGTTCTAGCAGCTCCCTCGCCGCAGACCAGTATTGTTGAGCAAACGAGCAAGTTATGAGCGCATGTTGGAGATCTTCATCCATGGCTCGACAGAGATCACATCTAGCCAGCGTCTTGATGTGTCTATATTTCAGAGTAGCATTGTCGGGTAGAATTCCACGTAGGACTCTCCACCAAAATACTCTTACTCTCGGAATAACTTTGAGTTTCCAAAGGGCGGACCATAACTCTGTATTATTCGATGAAGACCCCATAATCGGCCCTTCCTCTGGAGCATGATGCTCGTTCTGAGTCATTAAAGCGCGATATGCTGATTTTACAGAGTATAATCCATTCCTTTCAAGAGCCCAAGTTAAACCATCCTCACGACCCGCTGACCGAAGAGGGATATTCAGTATTGCTTCAGCGTCAGGTGCCAGGAAATTATCTCGTATTAAGTTCACCTTCCACGTACCATTATAATCATTGATCAAGTCAGAGACCCGTGTGATGGGATCATCACCAATGCGCCCCATAGGTATGTGAGTAACAGATGATGGAATCCATCGATCAGTCCAAACTTCGATGGAGTCACCTCTGCCGACTTGACACACTAACCCTTTTTCCAGGGCAGTTCTACCCTCGATAATCTGGGGTCCCTCGAGACCCCTCACCTTGTTCAAAAAAAAAAAAAACCCTCGATAATTGCCTTCCAGGTCACCGACACCGACGCCGGAACAGATGCATGCATAAAGTCCCCTTCCGGGAAGTATTTGCCTTTCAGAACTTGTGAGCACAGGGATTCTGGATGAGTCACAAGACGCCATCCATGCTTGCCTAATAGAGCTATATTGAATAATTCCAAATTCCGAAATCCCATGCCACCATTGCTTTTGGATTCAACTAACTTGTCCCAAGATAACCAGTGAAGGGATCTCTTGTCAATTGAGCTACTCCAAAAATATTTAGCCATGTACGATGTCAGTTGCTTGCAAACCTTTTTAGTTAGCTTGAAGCAACTCATACTGAACACATGTATGGACTGAATGACTGATTTGAGAAGCGTTTCCCTCCCTGCGCACTCCAATGATTTCTCCGACCAGCCTTGTAATTTCCCTCGGCATCTCTCACCAATATGACAAAAAGTATTACTTGTAATCCTGCCCACTGTTGTCGGTAATCCAAGGTATTTTTCTGTAAAAGCCTCAACTTGGATATTTAAAATATGTTTCAACTCCAAACCAACCTGTTCAGATGTGTTTGGACTGAAGAAGATGGCACTTTTCTCGCGATTGACGGCCTGTCCCGAGCAGGCTGCATAAATATCAAGAATATCATTTAGTCTATTCGCACTGGCCTGCTTTGCACTCATGAAGATTAGGCTATCATCAGCGAATAGTAGATGGCTGACCCAAGGTGATCTCACACTCACGCGGATACCTCGATCCACAAACGGAGCACCATAGATATTCAGCAGTGCGGTCAGACCTTGTGCACAAACGAGGAACAAGTACGGGGACATCGGATCACCCTGCCGTAAACCTCTTGTAGGAGAAAAATATGGCAACAAGGCCCCATTCACCTTCACCGCGAACCGAACTGAAGTCACACACTTCATAATCAGCCGCACAAATTTCTCTCCAAAGCCCAATCTCGTCAACATAGCCTCCAAATAATTCCATTCAACTCGATCATAGGCCTTGAGCATATCTAATTTGACTGCACAAGCAAAGTTCCTTCCTTTCCTCCTGCGCCGCATAGCATGGACACTTTCAAAAGCGACTAAAATGTTATCTGCAATTAAACGGCCAGGCACGAAAGCACTTTGTTCCACACCAATAATCTCATCCATCATCCCCCTCAGCCTATTTGTGCACGCTTTGGCTGCGATCTTATAAAGAACAGGGCATAGGGCTATAGGGCGATATTGAGAAATTTTCTGTGGGTTGCTTACCTTGGGTATTAGAGTGATTGCAGTGTCGTTTAAACCCACTGGTAGCTCGCCACCATTTAAAAAATCAAGGATAGCCTTGACAATATGATCACCGAGGACATCCCAATGTCGCTGAAAAAATCCGGCGGTGAAACCATCCACTCCTGGGGCTTTCGAAGGTGCCATTTGAAACAATGCACACTTCACTTCC
The DNA here is from genome assembly GCA_028641055.1 of Alopecurus myosuroides. Taxonomy (NCBI): domain Eukaryota; kingdom Viridiplantae; phylum Streptophyta; class Magnoliopsida; order Poales; family Poaceae; genus Alopecurus; species Alopecurus myosuroides. The sequence continues at coordinate 239,114,229 of CM054062.1, read as the reverse complement.
TCAGCTGAGAATTCCTTTTCCAGGGCTTCGTTCATTGGCTCGGTGACTCTAGGATTGACAATATCTAACAAATTACTCATGTCATTATATCCTTGTGATTGATAGAGGGCCTGATAAAAGGTCTGAATTTCCTGCATAATGTCATTAGGATTCTCACACGTACCCCCATCTCCCTTTTGAAGAAAGGAGATCCGATTGATCCGCTTCCGATGTGCAGCCTGAGAGTGAAAATACTTGGTATTACGGTCTCCCTCTCGTAGCCACTGCACACGTGATCTCTGTTGCATCCAAATTTCTTCTTGGCGCAAAGCTTCAGTCAGTTGGGCCGCCACATGTTTCTCCTCCGGCGACGGTCCGCGACCCATTGAAATACTCCTTAATTTTTCATATTTCTTCTGGAGTTTCTGGACTTTCTTATTCATGTTTCCAAATTCGTGTTCCCCCCACGAACCGAGACACTGTTGAACAGAAGTGAGTGCCTCAACCACTCCATTCAAGCCTTGCACACCAGCACCCGTTTGCCAAACCCTTTTGATAAGATCATCGTAATCACTGTGAGTCTGCCATACGTTTTCATACCGAAAAGTACGCTGTGCTCGCGGCCATGCGTTTGTAGGGCTCGATCTCATCTCTGTCAGCACATAGCAGTGATCCGAGACAGTCGAGCTAATATGTTTAACACTTGTAAACTCAAAAAGGGCCAAGAAAGACGTATTTGCCAGAGCACGGTCTAATCTTGCCTTGACATTTGCCTCCCCTTGCTGTTTGTTATCCCATGTGAAAGGAACACCTCTCCAACCCAAGTCTTGGAAAGAGCAAAAATCAACAGCCTCTCGAAAGGCTCTCATTTGACTCTCAGATCGCGAGTGTTTACCAAAGTGTTCATCCGCGTTTAGAGTCTCGTTAAAATCTCCCATGCACAGCCAACCATCATGCGGAATCCCATGTAACGTCCTTAGAAATTCCCAGCTATGATGCCTGTTTTCAGCACGCGGTTCCCCATAGAAACCCGTGAAACGCCAAGGGGAAAGATCATTATTCTTCCCCCGAACTATCGTGTCAATGTGCGCATTGCTAAAATTCTTTACTTCAACATCCACGTCATGGCTCCAGAACAAACCAATGCCACCACTGAGTCTGTCACTATCGACAGCAAAACAACCAGCAAACCCCAACGTGGTTCGCAAAAGTTCCACCCGCTTTCTACTAATCTTTGTTTCCATAACAAAGAGAAGTGAGGGCCCTTCCTGCTTCACAACTTTGCGAAGCTCCCGAACTGTCGTTGGGTTCCCAAGCCCTCGACAGTTCAAACTCATGGCAATCATTGGGACGGGCAGGGCTGACTTGCAGCCGCTGCCGAGTTAGAGTTTTCAGACCCAGAAGGAGTACCGCGCTTCTTCTTGGGAGCCATCTGTTTGCCAAGTTCATCATCACACACCAATGAACCACCTGCTGCCGCAAACTGTTCCACCTCTAAAGTCTCAACTTGATTGTATGGAACATCGCTAAGCTGCAATTGCTTGTTAACCTACCTATAGACCTTGGCCGGGGACTCCACCTTACGTTTATTATTTTTGGGCTTGAGGGGAGAAGTAACTTCCTGGCCTCTCTCAACTGCAGACTTGGATTTAGACTTCATGTCAAATTTACTTTGCTGGGAAGAAGCCGATCTCCGCCTTGGACCAATGCCAAGAAGAATAGCAAGAGAGGCGCAGCCCCTCGGACCTGCGCCACCGCCGACCAAAACGGCCCTCCAGCTTCAGCTGTCGGACGCCATCCACCACCGCCATCCGCGCATCTGGCTCCGCGTTGACCCAGAATAGGCCCATCGTGGCGCTCACCGTCTTCCCACCACCTAGACCTTTCCTAGCGATGCCGGAATCACCAAACGACGCCGCGTCGCCCAAGATCTGCGCCAGCACCGCCATCTTGAGCACGCCCATGCTGCAAAGCCACCACCATGCGATGTCATAGCACGCATGTGCCGGCGCGACGCTGATGCAGGCTCGCACCACCGTGCCCCGCCGGTCACCACGGCCCGCACCGCAAGCAACCAAGCAAGGAGGAGAAGGACACCCGCCGGAGCCGACGCCATCGGTCTTTGCCGATGACGCCATCCGGCGGTGGCGAGGAGGGAGAGGGGGAGGAGGAGGCGGCGCAAAGGGAGGTCCCAGCCGCTCACGGGGGCCAAGGTTTCGTCTTTCCGTGTTAACGGTAGATCTAGAATGTAAGAGTATCATACGCCATGTCCTGATGTGCATTTGTCCAAGAGAAGTGGCGGAGCCACCTTATGCCAACAGGGTGCACAGGACACCGGGAAAAAAAGATTTTCTTTGTAAAATAGCAATTTTCTACCACATGTGCACCCCCAAAAATTATTTTAAATGTGTTATTGGCACCATGTGTGCACCCTGATTTCTAATGTTCTAGCTCCGCCACTGTCCAAGAGTACATAAATTAAGGTATTAAGTCTAGCTATATTGCTTTAATGAAAAACGCTTGTTCGGAGCAACCTGTTTTTATCCTTGTTTTGTTTTTCTTTACTGTAGTTAGAGAATAGAGAGTCTTAGCTTTGTGTTTTCTCTTTTTTTTAAAAAAAATTGATAAGGTGCCAAAGTTAGCTTTTGCTACTTGCTAGTAGTTGCTTGATGTTCAATCTTTCCGTTTTTGCCCTGTTCAGCCTTGAAATTTTGCCTTCTATAGGAAACTCCAAAATATACCCTTGCTGAGCCGGCCCAGCAATAACTAGGCCTGCCTCGTCCCGGCAGTTTCCCGTCGAAATCTCGTTGCAGTTCGGCCGCCATTGTTCTGCCATATATACTCCCCAACCCAGATCAGCCAAGGCGCCACGGCCGTTCTGGATGGGGAAACGCTGCTAATCCCCCGGAGGATCATCCTCCGGGTCGCGCATCTCACTCCTGCTGCTCTCTTCTCCAGCACATCCACGTGGGCGGGCCCCACGCACCCCCACCCCACCTTATCTTCCTCTTCCTCCGCTCCCGCAACCAACTACCCAGGTCTCTCCCCTACGCGCACGCACGACGCCGGTGAAGGAGCAGCGCGCGCCTAGGTCTCTGCTGGTGGAGCGGTCGCCGCTAGGGCAAATCGCGGCGGCCTCACGCCTCGCCACCGCCGGCGAGCTGATGAGGGGGCGTCCTCCTCGTGCGCGCGTGCCACGCGCCGCCGCCGCCGTGTCCTCGCTGCAATCCATGGGGCCCTCCTCCTGCGCGCACGACGCCGGCGCCGCCCACGACACCGCCACTGCATCACCTCTCGCCGGAGGTGCTCCCTCAGGAAGCCGGCGGTGCTCCCCTAGGCGGACCGTGATGCTCCCGTAGGCATGCGGTGGTGCTCCGTTAGGCGGGCCACGGCGCCGCCTCCCGCCGGAGGTGCTCCCGCAGGTAGCCGGTGGTGCTCCATTAGGCGAGCGGTGATGCTCCCTTAGGCACGCGGCGGTGCTCCCGTGGGTGGGCGGCGTCGCTCCCCTCCAGACGCCGGCGGTGCTCCGTTAGACGGGCGGCGATGCTCCGTTAGGCGGACGGCGATGCTCCGTTAGGCTGGCGGCGGTGCTCCTTTAGGCGGGGAGTGATGCTCCCTTAGGCGGATATCGATGCTACCGACGGCGTTCAGCGATGCTACCGGTGGCGTTCAGCGATGCTCCCGGCGTTGCTCCGACGACGGCCGGGGCGATGCTCCCGGTGTGCTCCGATGGCGCGCGGCGTTGCTCCGACGACGGCCGGCGCGCGGCGTTGCTCCGACGACGGCCGGCGATGCTCCCGGTGTGCTCCGATGGCGCGCGGTGTTGCTCTGACGGTGGCGGGCCGGCGTCAGCTACGCGCGGTCACAGGCGGACAGGGGGATGGACCAGCCTACGCGCGTCATCGTGACGTATACGCAGCGGGATCGATGGCCAGGGCGATTGCATCGGACGGCTGGCGACCCGGGGGATAAGTGCGCGCGATCCTTCTGGATGTCTGTTCCAATTCATCTGATCGTGCTTGCCGCTACCTCACCTTCTCCAAGCGCAGAAGACTAATTCACCCAGCTCCAGGCAGGGGCTCCCTTCGTGTACAGTATTATTTAGTCTGTAACTCTGTATAAGATCTGCATGACTCATTTTTTTTTTGCAACTCAACTGGGAACTTTATTAATCAAAAGACATGCGATTACAATCAGCCCTAAGGCTATTCAACAGAAAGGGCGGACAAACCCCAAGCCAGCAATTTGAACCTGTAAGGGTACAGGCAAGCTTGGCGCAGCGGTCCGCACCCTTATTAGCCTCCCTATTAACATGTTTAATAGAAAAGGAAATAAAACTATTGGAAATCTCCCCAATATCCTGTAAGATAGGCATCACAATCGATCTCGAATTGCAACGCGAGTTCCAAAGGTCGACGACCTCGGAGCAGTCCACTTCCATATTCACATGAGAAAAACCTCTGAGTTGTGCAAAAATCACACCTTCGCGCAACGCCAAAGCCTCAGTGATTAGTGGATCGGTAACTCCAGGAAAAGGCTTGCACCATGCACCAATAAATGAAGAATGCGATCGTGCAACCCCTCCACCTCCTCCTGTACGTGCTTCAGTATTAACAGAACCATCAGTATTGAGTTTAATCCATCCTGGATCCGGTGGTTGCCAACTGTGGTTTGTATTTGTCGAGCGATTACGTGGGAAGTCTAGCAGGGATAGATCTTCGCGCACACGTTTGACAAGGAGATGAGGATCAAGACAATCTTGATCATGGGTAAATCGGTTTCGTGCATTCCAGATGGCATGCATTACCGTGATAATCTTGCATCTTTGGTCATCAGAGAACATACTGTCTTGGACTATATCTTTCGCCCAAGTTATAGGATGAAGCAAAGGCAATTTCAGTTCTAGCAGCTCCCTCGCCGCAGACCAGTATTGTTGAGCAAACGAGCAAGTTATGAGCGCATGTTGGAGATCTTCATCCATGGCTCGACAGAGATCACATCTAGCCAGCGTCTTGATGTGTCTATATTTCAGAGTAGCATTGTCGGGTAGAATTCCACGTAGGACTCTCCACCAAAATACTCTTACTCTCGGAATAACTTTGAGTTTCCAAAGGGCGGACCATAACTCTGTATTATTCGATGAAGACCCCATAATCGGCCCTTCCTCTGGAGCATGATGCTCGTTCTGAGTCATTAAAGCGCGATATGCTGATTTTACAGAGTATAATCCATTCCTTTCAAGAGCCCAAGTTAAACCATCCTCACGACCCGCTGACCGAAGAGGGATATTCAGTATTGCTTCAGCGTCAGGTGCCAGGAAATTATCTCGTATTAAGTTCACCTTCCACGTACCATTATAATCATTGATCAAGTCAGAGACCCGTGTGATGGGATCATCACCAATGCGCCCCATAGGTATGTGAGTAACAGATGATGGAATCCATCGATCAGTCCAAACTTCGATGGAGTCACCTCTGCCGACTTGACACACTAACCCTTTTTCCAGGGCAGTTCTACCCTCGATAATCTGGGGTCCCTCGAGACCCCTCACCTTGTTCAAAAAAAAAAAAAACCCTCGATAATTGCCTTCCAGGTCACCGACACCGACGCCGGAACAGATGCATGCATAAAGTCCCCTTCCGGGAAGTATTTGCCTTTCAGAACTTGTGAGCACAGGGATTCTGGATGAGTCACAAGACGCCATCCATGCTTGCCTAATAGAGCTATATTGAATAATTCCAAATTCCGAAATCCCATGCCACCATTGCTTTTGGATTCAACTAACTTGTCCCAAGATAACCAGTGAAGGGATCTCTTGTCAATTGAGCTACTCCAAAAATATTTAGCCATGTACGATGTCAGTTGCTTGCAAACCTTTTTAGTTAGCTTGAAGCAACTCATACTGAACACATGTATGGACTGAATGACTGATTTGAGAAGCGTTTCCCTCCCTGCGCACTCCAATGATTTCTCCGACCAGCCTTGTAATTTCCCTCGGCATCTCTCACCAATATGACAAAAAGTATTACTTGTAATCCTGCCCACTGTTGTCGGTAATCCAAGGTATTTTTCTGTAAAAGCCTCAACTTGGATATTTAAAATATGTTTCAACTCCAAACCAACCTGTTCAGATGTGTTTGGACTGAAGAAGATGGCACTTTTCTCGCGATTGACGGCCTGTCCCGAGCAGGCTGCATAAATATCAAGAATATCATTTAGTCTATTCGCACTGGCCTGCTTTGCACTCATGAAGATTAGGCTATCATCAGCGAATAGTAGATGGCTGACCCAAGGTGATCTCACACTCACGCGGATACCTCGATCCACAAACGGAGCACCATAGATATTCAGCAGTGCGGTCAGACCTTGTGCACAAACGAGAAACAAGTACGGGGACATCGGATCACCCTGCCGTAAACCTCTTGTAGGAGAAAAATATGGCAACAAGGCCCCATTCACCTTCACCGCGAACCGAACTGAAGTCACACACTTCATAATCAGCCGCACAAATTTCTCTCCAAAGCCCAATCTCGTCAACATAGCCTCCAAATAATTCCATTCAACTCGATCATAGGCCTTGAGCATATCTAATTTGACTGCACAAGCAAAGTTCCTTCCTTTCCTCCTGCGCCGCATAGCATGGACACTTTCAAAAGCGACTAAAATGTTATCTGCAATTAAACGGCCAGGCACGAAAGCACTTTGTTCCACACCAATAATCTCATCCATCATCCCCCTCAGCCTATTTGTGCACGCTTTGGCTGCGATCTTATAAAGAACAGGGCATAGGGCTATAGGGCGATATTGAGAAATTTTCTGTGGGTTGCTTACCTTGGGTATTAGAGTGATTGCAGTGTCGTTTAAACCCACTGGTAGCTCGCCACCATTTAAAAAATCAAGGATAGCCTTGACAATATGATCACCGAGGACATCCCAATGTCGCTGAAAAAATCCGGCGGTGAAACCATCCACTCCTGGGGCTTTCGAAGGTGCCATTTGAAACAATGCACACTTCACTTCCTCAGCTGAGAATTCCTTTTCCAGGGCTTCGTTCATTGGCTCGGTGACTCTAGGATTGACAATATCTAACAAATTACTCATGTCATTATATCCTTGTGATTGATAGAGGGCCTGATAAAAGGTCTGAATTTCCTACATAATGTCATTAGGATTCTCACACGTACCCCCATCTCCCTTTTGAAGAAAGGAGATCCGATTGATCCGCTTCCGATGTGCAGCCTGAGAGTGAAAATACTTGGTATTACGGTCTCCCTCTCGTAGCCACTGCACACGTGATCTCTGTTGAATCCAAATTTCTTCTTGGCGCAAAGCTTCAGTCAGTTGGGCCGCCACATGTTTCTCCTCCGGCGACGGTCCGCGACCCATTGAAATACTCCTTAATTTTTCATATTTCTTCTGGAGTTTCTGGACTTTCTTATTCATGTTTCCAAATTCGTGTTCCCCCCACGAACCGAGACACTGTTGAACAGAAGTGAGTGCCTCAACCACTCCATTCAAGCCTAGCACACCAGCACCCGTTTGCCAAACCCTTTTGATAAGATCATCGTAATCACTGTGAGTCTGCCATACGTTTTCATACCGAAAAGTACGCTGTGCTCGCGGCCATGCGTTTGTAGGGCTCGATCTCATCTCTGTCAGCACATAGCAGTGATCCGAGACAGTCGAGCTAATATGTTTAACACTTGTAAACTCAAAAAGGGCCAAGAAAGACGTATTTGCCAGAGCACGGTCTAATCTTGCCTTGACATTTGCCTCCCCTTGCTGTTTGTTATCCCATGTGAAAGGAACACCTCTCCAACCCAAGTCTTGGAAAGAGCAAAAATCAACAGCCTCTCGAAAGGCTCTCATTTGACTCTCAGATCGCGAGTGTTTACCAAAGTGTTCATCCGCGTTTAGAGTCTCGTTAAAATCTCCCATGCACAGCCAACCATCATGCGGAATCCCATGTAACGTCCTTAGAAATTCCCAGCTATGATGCCTGTTTTCAGCACGCGGTTCCCCATAGAAACCCGTGAAACGCCAAGGGGAAAGATCATTATTCTTCCCCCGAACTATCGTGTCAATGTGCGCATTGCTAAAATTCTTTACTTCAACATCCACGTCATGGCTCCAGAACAAACCAATGCCACCACTGAGTCTGTCACTATCGACAGCAAAACAACCAGCAAACCCCAACGTGGTTCGCAAAAGTTCCACCCGCTTTCTACTAATCTTTGTTTCCATAACAAAGAGAAGTGAGGGCCCTTCCTGCTTCACAACTTTGCGAAGCTCCCGAACTGTCGTTGGGTTCCCAAGCCCTCGACAGTTCAAACTCATGGCAATCATTGGGACGGGCAGGGCTGACTTGCAGCCGCTGCCGAGTTAGAGTTTTCAGACCCAGAAGGAGTACCGCGCTTCTTCTTGGGAGCCATCTGTTTGCCAAGTTCATCATCACACACCAATGAACCACCTGCTGCCGCAAACTGTTCCACCTCTAAAGTCTCAACTTGATTGTATGGAACATCGCTAAGCTGCAATTGCTTGTTAACCTACCTATAGACCTTGGCCGGGGACTCCACCTTACGTTTATTATTTTTGGGCTTGAGGGGAGAAGTAACTTCCTGGCCTCTCTCAACTGCAGACTTGGATTTAGACTTCATGTCAAATTTACTTTGCTGGGAAGAAGCCGATCTCCGCCTTGGACCAATGCCAAGAAGAATAGCAAGAGAGGCGCAGCCCCTCGGACCTGCGCCACCGCCGACCAAAACGGCCCTCCAGCTTCAGCTGTCGGACGCCATCCACCACCGCCATCCGCGCATCTGGCTCCGCGTTGACCCAGAATAGGCCCATCGTGGCGCTCACCGTCTTCCCACCACCTAGACCTTTCCTAGCGATGCCGGAATCACCAAACGACGCCGCGTCGCCCAAGATCTGCGCCAGCACCGCCATCTTGAGCACGCCCATGCTGCAAAGCCACCACCATGCGATGTCATAGCACGCATGTGCCGGCGCGACGCTGATGCAGGCTCGCACCACCGTGCCCCGCCGGTCACCACGGCCCGCACCGCAAGCAACCAAGCAAGGAGGAGAAGGACACCCGCCGGAGCCGACGCCATCGGTCTTTGCCGATGACGCCATCCGGCGGTGGCGAGGAGGGAGAGGGGGAGGAGGAGGCGGCGCAAAGGGAGGTCCCAGCCGCTCACGGGGGCCAAGGTTTCGTCTTTCCGTGTTAACGGTAGATCTAGAATGTAAGAGTATCATACGCCATGTCCTGATGTGCATTTGTCCAAGAGAAGTGGCGGAGCCACCTTATGCCAACAGGGTGCACAGGACACCGGGAAAAAAAGATTTTCTTTGTAAAATAGCAATTTTCTACCACATGTGCACCCCCAAAAATTATTTTAAATGTGTTATTGGCACCATGTGTGCACCCTGATTTCTAATGTTCTAGCTCCGCCACTGTCCAAGAGTACATAAATTAAGGTATTAAGTCTAGCTATATTGCTTTAATGAAAAACGCTTGTTCGGAGCAACCTGTTTTTATCCTTGTTTTGTTTTTCTTTACTGTAGTTAGAGAATAGAGAGTCTTAGCTTTGTGTTTTCTCTTTTTTTAAAAAAAAAATTGATAAGGTGCCAAAGTTAGCTTTTGCTACTTGCTAGTAGTTGCTTGATGTTCAATCTTTCCGTTTTTGCCCTGTTCAGCCTTGAAATTTTGCCTTCTATAGGAAACTCCAAAATATACCCTTGCTGAGCCGGCCCAGCAATAACTAGGCCTGCCTCGTCCCGGCAGTTTCCCGTCGAAATCTCGTTGCAGTTCGGCCGCCATTGTTCTGCCATATATACTCCCCAACCCAGATCAGCCAAGGCGCCACGGCCGTTCTGGATGGGGAAACGCTGCTAATCCCCCGGAGGATCATCCTCCGGGTCGCGCATCTCACTCCTGCTGCTCTCTTCTCCAGCACATCCACGTGGGCGGGCCCCACGCACCCCCACCCCACCTTATCTTCCTCTTCCTCCGCTCCCGCAACCAACTACCCAGGTCTCTCCCCTACGCGCACGCACGACGCCGGTGAAGGAGCAGCGCGCGCCTAGGTCTCTGCTGGTGGAGCGGTCGCCGCTAGGGAAAATCGCGGCGGCCTCACGCCTCGCCACCGCCGGCGAGCTGATGAGGGGGCGTCCTCCTCGTGCGCGCGCGCCGCGCGCCGCCGCCGCCGTGTCCTCGCTGCAATCCATGGGGCCCTCCTCCTGCGCGCACGACGCCGGCGCCGCCCACGACACCGCCACTGCATCACCTCTCGCCGGAGGTGCTCCCTCAGGAAGCCGGCGGTGCTCCCCTAGGCGGACCGTGATGCTCCCGTAGGCATGCGGTGGTGCTCCGTTAGGCGGGCCACGGCGCCGCCTCCCGCCGGAGGTGCTCCCGCAGGTAGCCGGTGGTGCTCCATTAGGCGAGCGGTGATGCTCCCTTAGGCACGCGGCGGTGCTCCCGTGGGTGGGCGGCGTCGCTCCCCTCCAGACGCCGGCGGTGCTCCGTTAGACGGGCGGCGATGCTCCGTTAGGCGGACGGCGATGCTCCGTTAGGCTGGCGGCGGTGCTCCTTTAGGCGGGGAGTGATGCTCCCTTAGGCGGATATCGATGCTACCGACGGCGTTCAGCGATGCTACCGGCGGCGTTCAGCGATGCTCCCGGCGTTGCTCCGATGGCGCGCGGCGTTGCTCCGACGACGGCCGGGGCGATGCTCCCGGTGTGCTCCGATGGCGCGCGGCGTTGCTCCGACGACGGCCGGCGCGCGGCGTTGCTCCGACGACGGCCGGCGATGCTCCCGGTGTGCTCCGATGGCGCGCGGTGTTGCTCTGACGGTGGCGGGCCGGCGTCAGCTACGCGCGGTCACAGGCGGACAGGGGGATGGACCAGCCTACGCGCGTCATCGTGACGTATACGCAGCGGGATCGATGGCCAGGGCGATTGCATCGGACGGCTGGCGACCCGGGGGATAAGTGCGCGCGATCCTTCTGGATGTCTGTTCCAATTCATCTGATCGTGCTTGCCGCTACCTCACCTTCTCCAAGCGCAGAAGACTAATTCACCCAGCTCCAGGCAGGGGCTCCCTTCGTGTACAGTATTATTTAGTCTGTAACTCTGTATAAGATCTGCATGACTCATTTTTTTTTTGCAACTCAACTGGGAACTTTATTAATCAAAAGACATGCGATTACAATCAGCCCTAAGGCTATTCAACAGAAAGGGCGGACAAACCCCAAGCCAGCAATTTGAACCTGTAAGGGTACAGGCAAGCTTGGCGCAGCGGTCCGCACCCTTATTAGCCTCCCTATTAACATGTTTAATAGAAAAGGAAATAAAACTATTGGAAATCTCCCCAATATCCTGTAAGATAGGCATCACAATCGATCTCGAATTGCAACGCGAGTTCCAAAGGTCGACGACCTCGGAGCAGTCCACTTCCATATTCACATGAGAAAAACCTCTGAGTTGTGCAAAAATCACACCTTCGCGCAACGCCAAAGCCTCAGTGATTAGTGGATCGGTAACTCCAGGAAAAGGCTTGCACCATGCACCAATAAATGAAGAATGCGATCGTGCAACCCCTCCACCTCCTCCTGTACGTGCTTCAGTATTAACAGAACCATCAGTATTGAGTTTAATCCATCCTGGATCCGGTGGTTGCCAACTGTGGTTTGTATTTGTCGAGCGATTACGTGGGAAGTCTAGCAGGGATAGATCTTCGCGCACACGTTTGACAAGGAGATGAGGATCAAGACAATCTTGATCATGGGTAAATCGGTTTCGTGCATTCCAGATGGCATGCATTACCGTGATAATCTTGCATCTTTGGTCATCAGAGAACATACTGTCTTGGACTATATCTTTCGCCCAAGTTATAGGATGAAGCAAAGGCAATTTCAGTTCTAGCAGCTCCCTCGCCGCAGACCAGTATTGTTGAGCAAACGTTGCCTCCTCCTCGGTGATATCCAGTTTCCCGAGAGCTTCCGCGAGGAAAGCCCTAACTTCCTCCTGTGACTTGACCCCCTTGCCTAGCCGCCCTCCTGATTCAGATGATGAAGCCATCACCCGATCACCCGGATCCTCGCACCGCCGATGAGATCAGCAGCCGCCACTTCGCCTCCGAAACCCAAGACGTTCGTGAGTCGCCTCAGAGCCAAGGGTTACGAGGAAAAAACTGACGTTCGTGACTGCATGACTCACAGCTAGGAAGCGCGGATACGTCCAAAAAGTCACGTATCGGGGGTTGGATACTTCCGGATACGGATACGGATATGCGAAAATACGTGTCCCATGCGTATCCAAAGATTTTTCCTTTTTTTAATTAATTAAATTAAAACGGATACATGGGGATACACCAGGATACGAGTTTGGGATACTGATTACCCTAATCCCGTGTTATATGTACGGAATCATCACCCATTCGTTTTCTTGTTCTAATCCTGACCTAGGCGCCGTCATAATTCACAAGTAGATCGTCAGCCACATCTGCTGTTGCGCTGCCGGACTAAGAGGAGAACCAGCCGGCTACCAGCCTCCGGCCGGCCGCCGCCCATAGCTGCACCGTGCAACGCAGGTCTGTTCATCTCCTCCTCATCCCATCTACAATTTTCTGTTTTTAGTTTTCTTGGCTAGCTGGGCTCTGCCGTCCGATGCCCGCCGGCCACGGCTGGACCTGTTGAAATTTTATTGTGCTCCGCTGCTACCTTAGTACCTTACTACCCGCATTCTACTTACTTACTTCCTTAAGATTAGACATGCAAATAGAAAGATTAAATCTAGTTCATGTAGGTCAGCAATGGCTAGCACCGGTATGACTAGTTGTTTTTGATGGACTCTAATTTACAAATTGTTACTTTTGCAGTTTTGCTTCTAGGTGGAGAAACACTACAAGGGTCAGCGTCATTGCACTTGTCAAGGTTTTCTATAACAATTATGTCATGGTACTCCTATATTCATATGTAGTATAATTGTAGTTCTCATTTTCGTAAAACAATTGTTAGTTTATATATATTATTAATTTTATTATATATATACATGTATCCCCGTATCCATGTTTTGAAAAATTGGCGTATCACCGTATCGTCGTATCCGTATCCGTATCGCCGTATCCGGGCATCCTAGACTCACAGTTTTGACGGCACATTGCTTGCCCGGGATTTAGGAAGGAATTGGCCCCTAGATAATCAGGAATTTTAGGCATATCGGATTTTGCCGCAGGTGTGAATTTTTCTGTCTCAGCATCTTGTAATCCTTTTGATAGTATTTCTTTTCAGAGTAATCCGGCCGAATGCCATAGTCTCCACAACGTTTAACACTCTTTCTTCTCTTTCTTTTGATCCAGGCTAGGCTGAGAGGATCTGATTATCCTCTTTGGAGAGAGGATGTACCTACAGTATCGTCGGTTTCTGAATCTGGTCGTGCACGACTTGGAAAATACCACATATTCGCTGTACCGGATGAACACCTCGAAGCACCTGTTCTACCCTTCACCCCCGCATGCAGAAGCTGCACCCGTGAAGAAGAATACAGGAAAAAAGATAGAGAGATGGAACAGCCTCCCTCGGCCGGAGATCCGGTTTGAAAAAGCGCCCATTTTCTCAGCCGCTATGACAGATAGCCGCATCTTGTTACCGGACTCTGCTGGCCGTAATGCAACGTACGACACCAGTATAGATTCCTTCGGAACCTTGCCCAGTTTCAACTCTAGCAAGGGACCCAATTCCATCTGCTTCTCTATATGCCAACAGGGCGCCTTCTACCATCAAGCCTCTCGCCGCCTATACGTCATGGACCTGTTCCCGGGCACGGGTAAAAACCCCTCCTTCGAGGTCCTTTCCTACACCGAGGACAATGTTACCTCCATTCCGGAGATCACATCAAATTTCTCCAGGACATCGTACTGGCGTGATCTTCCGCCCCCGCCATTTCTAGGCGACACTGCCTACCAAAGTTCAGCTAACATGTTCTCTTCCACCGTCGTCGACACCAAAACCATATCTGTGTCTGCTGCCGAAGATGGCCTTGGCACTTACAACTTTGATACGGAGAGCCGTGTATGGAGCCAAGCTGGAAAGTGGGCGCTGCCCTTCTATGGCAAAGCGGAACACGTGCCTGAGCTCAACCTCTGGTTCGGCCTCTCGCGCAGCAGCCCCCACTGCTTGTGTGGTTTCGACCTGTCTGCCATGGACCCTGACCGGCCACCGGTGCTGCAGCATACATGGGATTACCTTGAACCGGTTGACCTGCCAGAACCATACCAGCGCTACCTGGTGAACATGCGCTCGGGTAGGTTTTGCATCGTGTCGTTCTTCAGGTCCACGATTGATGAGGAGTTTGTCATCTTCACTGGCGTGCAGCTGGTGCCTTGCAAGAATGCTGAAGCTCCTGTCCACATGATCAAGCACAAGTCTAAACGTTTCAGCTTTAAAAGCCATAGAATCAAGTTTGTGATTTGAATCTTTTTTGTTGGCCGCTTGACTGATGCTCCTTGGGACAATGTGTGATCCGTAACATTTTATTGAATTTATTGGTACTCGTGATCTATCGTTTTGTTATGTACTTTGTCATTTTTTTGGACGTTAACTAGCAGGAGCTCTGCTTATTCATTGATAGGGGGAGAAAAAGAATAGGGTACAACTAGGGCCAAAGCCCTACAAAACTCACACGGACGCTACAAGCGGATCCCCAAAAGCCCTGTGCAACAGGGACAGATCCGCTGAGATAAGCCCTACAACAGCTGACACAGGCAAGGTTTTTCGTTGGAAAATTCTACGGCAACGCTCTTTCCACACGTGCCAGAAGATATACATCGAGGCAGTGATTCCCTGCCGCTGATCCCTGGAAAGCTTGCCTGGATGCAAAATAATCCACCAAGAGGAAAGGGAGTCTGCGGTAGAGGCGAGAGCCACTTCCCTCGGAAATTGTCTCACGAAGCCAGCCCAAACTTCCTTTGCAAACGGGCACTTGAGGGTCAGGTGCTCCGCAGTTTCGAGCACTTGATCACAGAGAGAGACATCAACGATCATCATGTTCCCAACCTCTGGTCTGCAGCCTGTCCGCCGTCCAATTCCTGTTCTGCAAGAGTAGCCAGAAGAAAAACTTTGTTTTGCCTTCTGCCTTAGACTTCCAAATCCTTTCCAGCCCCGGCTCTCTGATCCGCGAGATGAACTGCGCGGCGTAGGCCGATTTAGCAGAATAGCAACCATCCGAAGTGAGCCTCCAGGAAATCTCATCCACTCGATCGGCAAGCTGGATAGGGCGCAAAGCGTTCCATAGAAGCAGGAACTGGTCAAGCTGAGTCGCAGAGCGAAGCCGCCGTAGGCCACGCATCCACC
Source organism: Alopecurus myosuroides (assembly GCA_028641055.1). Lineage (NCBI taxonomy): Eukaryota > Viridiplantae > Streptophyta > Magnoliopsida > Poales > Poaceae > Alopecurus > Alopecurus myosuroides. Next base: position 239,098,894 of record CM054062.1, on the reverse strand, counting down.
TACCAGCGGGAAGTGCTTCGCTGACCGTAAGGTTTTTTTCGACAGGCCAAAGGATAAATGTCAGGCGCAAGCAGGCAGGGGGCCATCCCATCGATCCAAGCATCCGTCCAAAACCTCACTGTCTCCCCATTTCCCAGCGTGATCACGGTGCAGGCAGAAAACAGGGCCTTATCCTTTGCCACACATGGAGTAGAGGCACCGACCCAAGGTCGATCACCGCCCCCCCCCCCCCCCCCCAACGTAACCACTCCCATCGCAGCCTTAGTGCAGTGCTGAAAGCCCCTAAGTCCTTGATACCAAGGCCGCCCACATGCTTAGGAGCACAAATCCTTTTCCAATTGACCAGACAGTGCCCTCCTCTCGCCTCTTCATCCGCGTTCCACAAGAAACTATGCCTCATCTTGTCAAGCTTCTTGATAAGCCACTTTTCAGCCAGGAAAACTATTAGAAAGTATGTCGCAGTAGAGGTGATCACCGTGTTAATGAGTTCGAGTCGCCCCTTCCTGGTCAGGAGCTTGCCTTTTCCATCCTTTTAACTTGCCCGCGGCCCTGTCCAAGAGAGGTTGCACCTCAATCTTCCTTGGCTTTCTGAAACTCAGAGGCAATCCCAGATACCGGTAAGGGAAATCCCCCTTAGAGCCACTGAAATCTTGGAGGACCTCGTCGAGACAGATATCTTTACAAGCAACCGGATACGCCACACATCTGGCAAAGCTGGTCCTCAGTCCCGACACGTCCCCGAAAAGGCACAGGATGCGCTGAACGGCCGTGATGTCCTCCTTAATGGGATTGACCAAAATGGCAGCGTCATCGGCGTAGAAGCTTGCCCTCAAACGCGCGGCCCGGAGCTGTAGAGGGGAGAGGACCTGCTGTGCAGTAGCCAAGTCCAGCAGGCGTTGCAGCGGCTCAAGAGCTAGGATGAACAGCATAGGGGACAGGGGGTCCCCCTGCCTTAGTCCTCTCCGATGCAGGAAGGGCTGACCCGGGTACCCATTGAGCAAAATCCTGGAGGGGGAGGATGCAAAGATTATCGCCAGGAGGTCACGCCAACGCTGTCCGAAGCCCAAAGCCTCCAGAACCCTTAACATGAAGCCCCAATGCACTGAATCAAACGCCTTTGCAATGTCCAATTTCAGGAAAATCAAAGATTTCTTCGCACGGGCATCCTTGATCACGTTCTTGACATACAGAAAATTCTCATGGATCGATCTGCCTTTGACAAAAGCACTTTGCCCTCTTGAGACCAAGCGATCCAATTCCGAAGCCAGCCTTGATGCCAACAGCTTACAGAGAATTTTTTCCACACTATGCATAAGGCTCATAGGGCGAAAAACTTTTGCATTGGTCGCGCCCTCCTTCTTCGGTAACAACACCACGTTCGCCGAGTTCAGCAGGTTCCAGTGTCGTCCCTTGAGGCAGTGCATGTGATTCAAAGCAGCAAGGAGATCCAACTTTACAACGCCCCAACACTTCTTGAAAAAGCTTCCAATAAAGCCATCAGGACCGGGGGCTTTCTCCCCATGCAAATCATCAACAACCGACTTTAGCTCGTCCAAGAAGAAGCAGATATCCAGGTGCGACAGATCCCAGCTCTGCAAGCCCAAAGCGTCCCAATTCAGGGCCAAAACCGCGGGCACATTAGTACCCATAATCCCCTTGAAGTGCTCGAGAAGAATCTGGGCCTTTTGATCATGATTAGTTTTGACACCTGCACACCCCACCAGGCTAGGAATATGGTTTTTACGCCTCCTTCCCGAAGCCCTAATGTGAAAGAGCTTCTTGTTCGCGTCACCAGCACGAATCCAAAGAAGCCTGGGCCTCTTCCTCCACTAAATTCTATCAATCGCAGCGATCCCAAGTAACTTGCTTTCCAGGGAACTTCTCATATTTCTTTCACCGTCAGTAAGCTGCCTGGACTCTTCAGCAATATCCAGGCTGAGAATGATCTCATTGGCGATGGAGCTGACAAACCGAGCCGAACGGACCAGGGTCCTATTCCAAAGCTTAAGGGCCTTGGCTACGCGGGAGAGCTTAATGTGTAGGGCTTTAATCGGGTTCTTGCACCTGACCTCCCTCTCCCAGGCAGTCTGCACAATATGGCTGAAATCCTCTCTCTGGAGCCACCAAGACTCGAACCTAAAACCCCTGTAATGCCTCAGTTGTATCTTACTCAACAGAAGGGGGCAGTGATCAGAAATATTGGAGGAGGCCGGCGAGAGCTGATATTGGGGAAATTCCCTATCCCAAGCCTTAGAGACAAAAACTCGATCAATCCTCGTCATGGTGGCGTCACGTCTTCCATTAGACCAGGTGAACCTCCTGCCTACAAGTGGGTACTCAATAAGCTCCAGGTCCTGAACCACCGCACGAAACTGCCTCATCATCCTGAGATTAATGCACTCGTTGCTCTTGTCTTCAGCACGGCAAATGAGATTAAAATCTCCAATGAGCATCCACTTGTCTTGAACCACCGCACTGATTCCACGCAGTTCCTGCAGAAATTCGGTCATTTTTTTTAAACGAGGCAAAAGATTTGCGGTTTATATTGATATAGTAGAAGTAAATAAGGTTGGCCTAGACTAGACGGACCAAAAGAAAAAAAAAACTAAATTCACGTAATCTCCGAAAGCTTCTTGGCACCAGCAAGGATCTAATTCTTACCCGTCTTTAATTTTCTGCATGAGCACCAACGACCTTGAGAATTCGTTGTTCAACACCATCGCATTCTTCAAGATTTCCCACCTGATGAGGATGATAGCCATATTCAACCCATTCAGCGAGCTACGCGGGGAGCATGCAGTGGCATGCTAGCATTGCAGAACAGTTGGCCGAGCGAGAAAATCAGCAGGAATAAATTACTCTAGACAGTGGGTCCACACGCGAATTTTGGGCTTATTTCGAAGAGGACTGTCATGGCGAAAGGCGCGAGCTTGCGTTCGCGCGAGCGCGCCACAGGGTGCTAGGTGTCAGGGCGGCGCCCCTGCCATGATGTCGGTTCGTCGGAGCCCTGGCGCAGGAGGCTCCTCGGAGATGGTAGGTCACCGCCCAGCGGAGGCTCCCGTCGTCATTCACCGGCCGGATTCGCTCGATGGCCGGAGTTGGGTTGACGTTGCCGACGAGGAGGACGCTAAGGAGGCAGAGCGGCTGGAGGTGGAGCGGAGGTGCTCGCCACCGGCTTTGCCTACTCTGGCCGCCTTCCTTGAGGCAGCGGTGCGCTCGACCCGGCGAGTTCCAGCGTGGCGTCCGTCCAGCTTGAGTCAGCACCCTGATCCTGAGGGCTCGAGGCCGAGTCAACGTGTGGCGAGGACGCCCTCTGGCGCGACAGACGCGGAGACTCCGGCGGTCGGCGGCGGGACTCCGCGGATTCCACGGCGGCGGCCGCCTTTCGTGCTGCGGCTCGGGGACGAACGGGAGGAGGAGGGGTCACTGCTTGGGCCGGGGCCGGGAGCTGGGCCGGCCTGTGTGGCATGCTTTAAGCCTGCCAGGGTGGACCCGGTAGCCCAGCCCAATATGGGCTGGCGCAGCCAGCACCGCCGGGTGGCTCATGGGCCGCTGGCGGATCAGGCCGTTTCGGCCTGGCTGTGGCTACCGAGGGGTGCCTGGACCTTAAATCAAGGACAACCCGCCTCAGAGCGACAGATTGCTCGTTTCGGTGCCCAGGCTCGACGCGTCTCCCCTACCCCGCCGCCGCCAGAGCTGATTCGCTCGTTCGGCGTCGTTGTGAGCACTCCGATGAAGCGAACCAGGGCCGACTGATCCCCGCCACGACAGGAGGTTGCTCCACCGTCCCAGTTCCCGCCGCCCTCTGCCGCGTGGAGGCCTTCTGCGACCTACCCCCCCCCCCCCCACGCCGGTCACCGGAGCGCTCGCGGGAGCGGCGGCCGTTCCTTGGTCGTCACGGGCGCCCGGAGTGGGTGGTGTCGCCGCATGGCCTTCCTGCCCACGGGGAGGGCGCGCGTGAGGAAGGCCGCACCTCGGAGGCCTGGGCTCGCGGTGGTTCACCGGATGGACGCGTGCGGGAGCCGAGCCACCGCTCGGACCTGCTGCAGCGTCCACAGGGAGGCCAGCCAGCCGGGCCAGATGGTCGCAGCGGTTGGCAGCAGTGGCCGGTGGACAGGGTTCGGGAGCCGGTCCGCTCGGATAGGGTGGCGGAGAATGGTAGGCGGGAGATGGGGATGGTGCCGGACGCAAACTCTGGCGGTCTTCTGCGCTCGGAGACACATGGTGGGTGGCGTGCGGGTGACCATGGCGGTGATTGGCGCCACGGCCGTTCCCCACGCCATGACGTTCGGCCACCAGCTCCTGCGGACCTTCCCGAAGTCCCAAAGAAGAAGAAGAAGAAGAAGAAGAAGATTATTCCCGGCGCGATTGAGGGAGCTCCGTCGGTTGCCCCTACTGGGATGGCGTCTCAGGAGGTGGTGACCGGAGGACCGCCACGGAGGGAGGCATTGACGCTGCTGGGGCATTGTATTGACTCGGGCTTCTACTACATCGACATGGGGGGCATCACTCTGTGATCGCCGGAGTTTATGGCAGTTGTGTCTATCCTCCCGGACCCAGCCCGGTCTCCTTCCGTGGTGGTTTCTGCGCAGACCATCCGTGCGGCGTTCCTCCTGTTGGATCCTGAGGCACCGTGGGTGGTGACTGAGCTCTCCCCCTCCGAGTTCGCAGTGGAGTTCCCGTCGCTGAGCCTCCTCAATGCTCTGGCATGGGGAGACTCGACCACTCTGAGGGGATGCAACATCAGGGTCAACATCGAGCGCTCCTACACCGACCCGACTGCGCTTCCGTCTCTTGCCTCTGTCTGGATCCGGATCCACGGGATCCCAATGGAGGCAAAGACCATCTCCTTTGTCTCCCTGATCTCGCAGGCTGTAGGACGTATGGTGGAAGTGGATGAGGCTGAAAGAAAAGTATGGGCACCTAGAGGGGGGTGAATAGGTGCTACGACCAATTTTAATTTTTCTTTAACAAATAGGCTTGACACAAATGTAAATTCTCTAGATAATACGACTACGGTGAATTTACCTATATGACAAGGATAACAATAATCACAATGCAAGTAAGTAAAGGGAGTAAGGGAACGAGGTAACCAAAGTGAAGCACACGGAGACACAATGTAATCCCGAGTTCCTCCTTGTTAAGGGAGTAAGTCTCGTTGGAGGGGTGTGAGCTCGCCACGAAGGCCTACTCAACGCCACAAAGGCCTCACCCTATTCTCCGATGAACCCCGCCACAAAGGCCTAGTTCACCTTCCACTGTTGATCCCCTTTGAGGCGGGAATCGAGTCATTTACAAACAACTTGGGGCACACACCCACAACCAAATTGAGGGCTCCCAACTCTTCTTGAATCACCAAAAAGTAGCAAGATGCCTAGGTTCTCCACAAGAGGAAACCCTAGGCTAGATCCCTCTAGCTAGAGAGGGGGAAATGAAGAACGAGTGGGTGAAGATGTAGATCCAGGTCTTCTCCTTCAATCCTCCAAGTATCAACGAGTTTGGGTGGAGGGATTGGGAGAGATCTAACTTTGGAGGCTCAATAAATGCTTGACTTAAATGCTGGAGTGAGCAGCCTCTTGGGGAAGAAGGGGATGGGGTATTTATAGCCCCCTCCCCAAACTAGCCGTTTTGACCCTTTTCGTGCCTGGCGGTACTACCGCTGGAGCCAGCGGTACTACCGCCACCTGGGTATGCACGCGGTACTAGGGAGTCCCAGACGCAGGGCGCAGGAGGTACCGCTGCTAAAGTACCGTGGTACTCTAGCAGCGGTACTACCGCGAGTGAACCCTGGTACAACCGCTGGCCACAATCTTCGAATTAATTCGAAGTGGCTGGCGGTAGTACTAGGTCACTACCGCTCTACCGGTACTGAGGGCGGTACTACCGCTTCCTGTAGGGAGCGGTACTACCGATGAGCAAGGTTTTGGTCAAGATCGAAATGAGTACAGCGGTACTACCGAGCCACTACCGCTTCAGTACCGTGCGATACAGAGAGCATTTTTTCTTGGCGGTACTGGGCGCGGTACTACCGCTTGCTGTGCGGAGCGGTACTACCGCTGCCAAGCCCGGTACTACCGATGGACCAAAACAATCTTGGTGGCTTTGTATTGGAATTCTCTTCACCTTTTTGGCATCTAGTTGATATAACCTGAAATACTTGACGCACTGCTAGAAGCTTAGTGGTGTTGTTATCAACTCCAAAACCTAAGATAGATCAAAGATGCAAAATGCACTTTCAATCTCCCCTTTTTGGAGATTTATGACAACACAACTAAGAGAGGTACAAAGAATTTGGACGAGCACTTCGAGAGAGTGATACATAAAGAAAAATTTGCTTATGAGGCAAACTTTGTTCTCTTTTAGAAAGTGTGCTCCCCCTAACTCTTTGAAACCTAGCAAGGGTACAGTAGATATGATAATATGAATGCTTGCTTAATGAATAATGATAATAGCCATAAAAACCAAATCCATAACATCAAATGGTTCAACCACACAAATTTAACACCAAATAGTTCAACACACAAGCACAACCACACAAATTTAACACCAAATAGTTCAACACACAAGCACACGACACAAAGTTTGACAAACGAACATAAACCCAAGCAAATGAATCGATCCTAATAGAACTCTCTCCCCCTTTGGCATCAAGGCACCAAAAAGGGAAGAGGTGATGCTAGCGTCCCTGGAGTTCACTCGTCGGAGCTAGAAGCACGAGTCGGGCTGCCAAGATGACGCTCATCCTCCGAGTTCACATCTCCAACCTCCTCATCAGTCTCACCACGAGTCCAAGGCTCGCGAGAAGTAGTGGCATCATCTAGAAGCTCTGGATCAAACCACACATTTCCTTGCTTGGACTTCCACTCCCTAGAAGTCGTGATCCTGTCCTCAGACCCAGCACGAACAGGCACCCCCAGATGGGCAAACCTGTCACGTGTAAGCTGTCGCTCCTCCTTGCTACGAACATGAGCACGATATGCCTTGTCCTCCATATCAATCTGGCGACAGAAGATCTTCTTCAAGGTAGAAGACATCCACTTGCGAAAGCCTTCCTTCTAAGCTCTCCCCTCCATCTCGAAATCCGAGTCACTCGAGCCATCGGTGTCCGGACCAAGTAGAGGAGTGGCATGCTTCTTGACATGAAGATCATTGATGGCATGAGTTTTCAGTTCCTGGTCATTATCCAGGAGAGCCTCAGCAAACTTGGCATTGCGCCAAGTGGTGGAGATGAGCTTGTAGACCAAAGCAGCAAAGACAGGCACTCTCCTCCTTATTATGCAGTTGTACATCTCATTCCAAAGAATGTCCATAATATCAAGCCTCAGGCCATCACCGCGACGCCTGTGAGAGTACACCATCAAGTCAACGAGCGAACCATGGATTTGATCAAAGTTTCCCACTCGAGGAGTCAAGGTGTTCCTGAAAATCCTGTGGAGAATATCATAGACAGGCAACAGATGCTTGGACTGACCAACCACAGCACGTCCAGGAATGTAAAGATCATACATCTCTGTGAGGGACATGGACTTCTCCGGATAAGGAAGCCTAAAGTAAGTGGTGTGAAAATCAGCATCTGGGGTCTCTCCAAAGTCCTGCAAGCCCAGAATAGTGGCAAACTGACTCCATGACGCAGAGAACTTCTGATCCTTTGTCATCCAAGTGATCTTCCTCTCATCAGTGTGGAAGTATAGTGTGGCATAAAACTGGCCCACAAGATGCTCATCGTAGTCCTCGTTGAGCTCAATGAAATCCAGAAGCCCAAATTCTTCACACATATCCAGGGCTTCACCAAAATAGTCCATCTTGGATCTCATATATGCAACATTGATCGAGAACTGAGTAACCACCTTATTCTTGTTAAGTGGGTACTCCTCATAGAAGATCCTCTCTTGAAACCGAGTCCAGAAACACTCGTTAGCTCGAGCTTCCCTAGGAAGATTATAGGGATTGGTCCTCCTTTCCCTACGAAACTGCTCATCTGGCATATTAGCAATGGACTTATCACGAGCTGCCTTTGTTTTTATGTTCATAGATCTCTGCCTCCTTGTCAGGTTTCCTTGTGGCATAACCTCGGGGTTTTCATCTTCCTCGGGGTTCTTACGGACTCTCTTTGCCACACGCTTGTGACCTCCACCCTTCGAACCACTAGCACCAGCTCCTAAGAAAGAAATAGGAGGATAGCACAAGATAAGGAAAACTTCAATCAAAAAGATCTGCGAAAGGGAATCAAACTAGAACTCAATGTGTTTCAGACTCCAGGAAGCGGTAGTACCGCTTGGGGGGCACGGTAGTACCGCTGCTGCCAGCGGTTCCAGCCATAGCGGTAGTACCGCTGCTGGCAGATTCAACCATGGCGCCCAATCGAGACTACCGAATCCAACACAAGACTAGAACACAAGCAGTGCTAATATGATTTCCTATACGTAGGGAACACAACAAACTACCCCTAGACTTAGGAGATCTCTAGACCCTAGGAATCTTCATCTCTCAATATTTCTCGAGGGAGAGAGATAGGAAGGGTACAGGAGCTCATCGTTGAGGAGGAGGAGTTGGGAGTGGTCCCCGAGCGTTCTCCGGCAAGAGAGGGGCGTTCAAGAAGCGGAGAGAGCCCTCCCCGGTGAACGGAAGGCTTGGCAACGACGAGATCCGAAGTGGGGAGGAGATGAGGGATAGTGGGGGGTTATGAGGGTAACCCCCGTTTCCCAGATCTCTGTTATCCCCAAGGATTTTTACCGCAGCGGTACTACCGCTACGCTCAGCGGTAGTACCGCCCACCTGGTACTTCCTGGGCCAAGAGGTAGTACCGCTGCTGAGTCTGTGCTGGGCACGAACTCCTGCAGCGGTAGTACCGTGTGCTGGGTACTACTGACAGTTACAGCGGTAGTACCGCTCGTAACTGGCGGTAGTACCGCTAGCCAAGTCTTCATTTCACCAAGGGATAAAAAAGATTGAAAATTTCAGAGAGAGAAATGTCTAAGGGGGAATTGTTTGGGCTTGGGATTAGAACACCAGCTGAGATGGTACTACACACTCCAACTTTTGCAAAAAAACTCAAAAATCAAATAAGGAAAAGAGGGAGTGTGATTCCCAAACCAACACCAACACAACAAAAACAAAAACCAACACAACGAAGAACACCTCAATGAAACCAAAACAAGAACCAACTCTTCAAGAGAAGAGGTTGGTGGCCTAAGCCACCATGTAAGAGATCATGGTATGTTACCGCAAAGATATATCTTGGGTACATTGCCAATTCTCGACATTGAAGCTCACAATTTAACATTAGAAAAAGAGAGATAACAATGAGTATTTGCTTTGGGCATAATGGGGGGAGGGAGAACCCAATGTGTTATGATAACACTCCCCCTATGTCCAAGCCTACACATAAGCTCAAACACGTTTCATCTATAGGGGTGTGTGCAAGATCCTCAAGTCAAAATCCTAGAATCAATGCCATTTAGTTCATTCCTCAAGAACATGAATCTTGCATCATCAAGTGGCTTCGTGAAAATATTCGCAAGATTATCCTTGGTGGGCACATATGAGAGTGCAATATCCCCTGTTGCCACATGCTCTCGGATGAAATGATGGCGGATCTCAATATGCTTCGTTCTTGTATGTTGCACGGGGTTGTAGGCGATCTTGATGGCACTTTCATTATCACACAAAAGAGGCACCTTATCCAAATGAACGTCATATTCCTTGAGAGTTTTCCTCATCCATAGCAATTGAGTGCAAGAACTTGCGTCGGCTACATACTCGGCTTTGGCGGAGGAGAGAGATATGCAATTTTGCTTCTTGGAAGACCAACTCACCAAAGACCTACCAAGAAATTGGCAAGCCCCGGAAGTAGACTTCCTATCATCTTGATCACCCGCCTAATCGGAATCCGTGTAGCCCTTCAGAGAAATTGTGCCCCCTTTGGGTACCACAAACCAAATCTTGGGGTATGAACCAAATAACGAAAGATCCTATGGACCGCCATCAAATGGCTTTCCTTAGGAGCCGCTTGATACCTTGCACACACACCTACACTCAAAACGATATCGGGCCTAGATGCACACAGATAGAGCAAAGAACCAATCATAGAACAATACAACTTTTGGTCCCCATCTTTACCCTTCGGGTTGCGTGATAGGTGACACTTGAATTTCATGGGAGAAGACTTGATCTTTGCATTTTGGAAGTTAAACCTCTTGATCATATCTTGAGTATACTTGGCTTTAGAAATGAAAGTTCCACGAGACAATTGCTTGATCTCAAAACCAAGAAAGAATTTAAGCTCTCCCATCATAGACATCTCGAACATGTCAGTCATAAGCTTAGAGAACTCATTATTGAAAGCTTGGTTAGTTGAGCCAAATATGATATCGTCCACATATAGTTGGCATATGAAAAGCTCTCCCTTTACTCTCTTGGTGAAGAGAGTGGGGTCAATCTTCCCAACTTCGAAACCACGGTCATCTAACAACTCCCTAAGGTGCTCATACCAAGCACGAGGTGCTTGTTTGAGACCATAGAGAGCCTTGTCAAGTTTGTAGACATGGTTAGGAAAGTTGAGATTATCGAACCCCGGAGGTTGCTTAACATATACCTCCTCTTTTAGTGGACCATTCAAGAAATCACTTTTAACATCCATTTGTTGCAATTTGAAATTATGCGAAGATGCATAAGCAAGGAGGATACAGATGGACTCAAGGCGAGCCACGAGTGCATAGGTTTCATCAAAGTCAATGCCTTCAACTTGAGTGTAACCTTGAGCAACCAATCTTGCCTTGTTCATTATGACAATGCCATGCTCATCTTGATTGTTCTTGAATATCCATTAGTGCCAATAACATTGTGGCAATCTTTGGGCTTCTCAACCAATCTCCAAACTTTGTTGCGCTCAAAATTATTGAGCTCATCATGCATTGCTTCAACCCAATCGGAGTCCTCAAGAGCTTCAAACACTTTCTTTGGTTCCACCATAGAGATATGAGCTTGATGCTCACTAAAATGTTCCAATTCCCTTCTTGCGGATCTTCTAGCTTGAATATCTTCCAATACCTTGTTGTCTTGGGCATCAATATGCTTCAAAGCTCTTCTTATCCTTTTAGCACGACGGTCTTCGATCTCCGCATTGTTGCGCGGAGGAATCACTTGATCATCTTGATCATTTGTGTCCTCATCTTGACCAACTTGGCCTTGATCATCATCATCATCTTCATAATTATCAACAATATCTTCAACACTAGCTTCAACTTGAGGAGAGGATGAAGAGGATGGTTGATCTTGGCCTTGACCTTGACTAGCATGAATGATAGGAGTGGTTGCATTTTGCGTAGTGACTTGGTCAATAAGAGGAGGGTCTTCAACATGTTCTTGTTTAGGTGTAGCACTTGTCTCCTTGGCTTGTTCTTCTATTGTAGAGGAGGGATCCACTTGAGTAGAGCATAGTCCTTCTCGAGTCGCCATAAGGTGTCCCACAATGGGGCGGAAAAATTCCACACCCATCCTTCCTATGGCTTCTTGAGGTATTTCAACATCTACATTAGAAACATGAAATTGCGCCACTTGGGAGCCATCATTTTCCTCGAAATCCACACTACAAGATTCTATGACAATCCGTGAGGCTTCCTTGCCATATCCAAGAGAGTGTGATTCTTCCTTTCGGCAACACCATTTTGTTGAGGAGTGTAAGTGGCGGAGTATTGATGACGAATGCCTTCTTCACTAAGGAATTCATTCAAAGTGTAGTTCTTGAACTCCGAACCATTATCCCTCCTAATAGCCATGATTTGCACATTTTGTGGACGTTGCACTTCGTTGGAGAAGTCGATGATGGTTTGTTGATTTTCACTCTTGCACTTGAATAAATAAACCCAAGTGTATCTTGAATAATCATCGAAAATAACCAAGCAATACTTCTTGCCACCAAGACTTGCCTTGGGCACGACACCAAAGAGATCAACATGGAGGAGCTCCAAGATCCTCTTTGATGAAATAATAGTCTTGGCCTTGTGCGCCTTATCGTGCATCTTTCCTTCAACACACGACCTACAAACGCGATCCTTTGAAAAGCAAACATTTTCTTTTAGTCCGACAATAAGTCCACCTTTGTTAAGACTTTGCAAAGTTCTCATGTTGACATGGGATAAGCGGCAATTCCACAACCATCCCACGTCCGCCTTTCCGAAAATACACATTGTTTGAGAGTTGGTAGACTTCGAAAAGTCCACCACGAACAACTCATTTTCAACATGTCCCACGTAAGCGACGTCAAGAGTCTTGATCCTCAAAAGGACCACAATATCAACATCAAAAAAGACGGAAAAACCCATCTTTCCAAGAGAGCGGACGGAAAATAAATTGTAACCAAGGGATT